>CM061066.1:10091358-10217946 GCA_030762895.1 Sophora flavescens
AATTAGGGGTTTGGGTCTAAATTAGGGGGTGGTTAGAATTGGGTTTGGGTCTCAATTAATGTGTCGGGTTTTGAGTTAAAAATGGTCGTGGGACAAAAATAAGGGTTACAATTAGGGTTTTGTCTGAAATTAGGTTTTTGGTTCAAATTGTGGTCTCGGGGTCACAATTAGGTGGTTAAGGGTAATTTTGTCTCCGGGTGAAATTTAGGTTTGTGGTCAAAATTTAGGTCTGATTAAAAATTAGGTTCTGGGTTAAATTTAGGTTTTGGGAAAAATAGGGTTCGAATTAGGTTTTGGGTTCAAATTTAGGTTTAGGACAAAATTGTGTCTCAAAAATTGGGGGTTTAGGCTTTAAATTAGTGGGGGGTTTAGGTTAAAATTGTGTGGGTTTAGGTTTCTCAATTAGATTTTGATTTAAAATAGGTTTTTGCCTAATTAGGGTTTGGGTCGAATTAGTGGTTTCTGGGTCAAAATTAGGCTCAGTTATAATTTGGGTTTGGTCAAAATTTATTTTTCAACAAAATTGTGGTTTGCCAAGTAGGTTTTGGGACAAAATTTGCTCTTGGGTCAAATTTAGGTTTGGGTTTGAATTTTAGGTTTGAGTTAAAATATAGTTTTGGATCAAAAATAAAAAGGAATTGGTTGCCTTTATGCTAAAAATTGTATTTAGGTGTCAAAAATGGGTTCTCGGGGTCAAATTTAGGTTTTGGGGTTTGTAAAATAACAGGTTCAATTAGGCATTTCAAATGGCATCAGGTTTCTCAGCTGCACTTAGGTTTTTGCGCTGTAATTGTGGGTTCCGGTCAAAATTAAAAAGATTTGGTTAATTGGGTCAAAATTTTGCCTTCCTGCCCAAGTTTAACAAAATTAAGGTTTAGGGCTCAATTAGGTTTTGAGCACAAAACAGGGTTAGGAAAAAAATTAGTGGTTTTGGGTCTAAATTAGGTGTTTGGTCTAAATTTAGGTCTCAATAAAATTGTATTTGGGTCAAATTTATATTCTAGGTTGTGATTTAGTTTAGGGTCAAAATTGGTGGGTATTGGATTGGGTAAAATTAGGTTCAAGTTAAACTTTAGGTTTGGGACAAAAAATAGGTTCAATTAGGTTTTGTGTCAAATTTAGGGTTTAGGATCAAAATTGTGTGGTTTTCTTGGGGTCAAAATTGTGGTTTAGGCTTTGAATTAGTAGTTTAGGGTGTTAAAATTGTGTGGTTTAGGCTTTACTAGGATTTGGTCGACTAGGTTTGGGCTGCACTGGGGGTTTTGGGTCAAAATTGTGGCTCAATAATTTAGTCTAATGTACCCCATTTTGGGTCAAAATTGTGGTTTCGCCTGAATTAGTGGTTTGGGTCAAAATTAGGGAAGTTTATTTGAATTTGGTTTTTGGGTTAAAAATAGGGTTTGGGTCAAAAATAGGTTAGAACTAAGGCTTTGCGTTAAAATTAGGATTAGGGTCAAAAATAGGTTCGATTAGGTTTTGGATCGAAATTAGGGTTGTCAAATAATTAGGTTTTCGGGGTCGAAATAGGGCTTGTCAAAATTAGGGCTATTGTTTTCTGGGGTCAAAAATTTGATTTCGTGGTCCAAATTAGATTCAGGATATTCAAATTAAATGAGTAAAAATAAAGGCTTCGTAGACAAAAATAGGTTAGAACTAGGTTTGTCCAAAATAAATGAATTAGGGTCGAGGTCAAAATCTAGGCTTCTGCACAAAACAGGTTAGAATTAGGATTTTGGTTCAAATTTCAGTGGTTTAGGATCAAATTGTGGTTTTGGGTCAAAATTGTGGTTTAGGCTTGGAATTAGGTTTAGAAGTCAAAATAAAATTTAAATAAATTTAGGTCTGCCTAAAAATAGGTCTCGGGTCAAAAAATAGGGTCTGGGACAGTGGTTTCGTCAAAATTAGGATTCGTTATTTTGGGTCAAAATTTTGGCTTTGGGTCAAAATTAGTATTTCTTGGGTCAAAAATTAGGTTTTGAGTAAAATAGGTTTTGGGACATACTGTATAGAATTAGGGGTTGGGTCCAAATTATGGTTCGAATCAGTTTGGGTCTTAATTAATGTGTTTGGTTTGAGTTAAAAAAGGGTTTATACGGTGCAATGGTATTACAATTGTGGTTTTTAAGTGTTCAATTAGGTTTTGGTCTAAATGTAGTGTCTGGGTCACAATTGGTGGTTGGGCTGGGTCAAATTTAGGTTCAAAACAATAAATAGGCTCAGGTCAAAATTCTAGTGGTTTGGATTAAAATTATGGTTCTGGGTTAAATTTACTAGCTTTCGTGGGGACAAAAATTAGGTTCTAAATTAGGTTTTGGTTCAAATTTA
Source organism: Sophora flavescens (assembly GCA_030762895.1). Lineage (NCBI taxonomy): Eukaryota > Viridiplantae > Streptophyta > Magnoliopsida > Fabales > Fabaceae > Sophora > Sophora flavescens. The sequence goes on from CM061066.1 coordinate 10,093,684, forward strand.
GGTTTAGGATCAAAATTAGGCTTGGGTCAAAATTAGTGGTTTACGCTTTGAATTGGGTTTGAGGGTTAAAATTATGTTTAGGCTTTAACTAGATTTGGGGTTTAAAATAGGGTTTTGAATTAGGGTTTCTCAATGTAATTGTGGTCTGGGGTCAAAATTAGTGGCTCGGGGTTATAATTTGGGTTTCTTGGGTCAAAATTACCATTTTGGGTCAAAATTAGTTTCTGGTTTGAATTTAGGCTTCTGGGTCAAAATCTCTAAGGTTTCCTTGGGGTCAAATTAGGCCTCTAGTCAACATTAAAGGCTTATTGGAATTTGTTTGAGTTAAAAATAGGTTTGATCAAAATAGGTTTAGAAATTAATGTTTTCCGTTAAATTGTGATTCGTCCAATGTGTCAGGTTCTTCGGGTCAAATTTAGGGTTTCGGTCAAAAATAGGGTTCAAATTAGTTTTTCAATGCATCAGGGCTTCAAAGTAATTAGGCTTCGGGTCAAAATTACTTCCGGGGTCAAAATTAGGGCATTTGAACACTGGGGTCAAAATTTTGCCGGGTCCAAATTAGATTCAGGTTTGAATTAGGGTTTTGAATAATAAAATAGGGCTTTGTGACCAAATAATAGAATTAGGGCTTTGGGGTTCAAAATAGGGTTAGGGAATTAGGGTTTTGTGGTCAAAATTGCCTTCGGGGCCCCACTGGGGTTTGGACTGTACTAAGCGGTCATTTGTTAAAAATGGTTTCTGGGGACAAACGCTAGGAATTTAGATTGGGTCTAAATTAGTAGTCTCGGGTCAAAAATTAAAGCCTTATTATTGAGGTTAAAAAAATGGTTTTAGACAAAAATAGGTTAGAAATTCTAGGGTTTGGGTTCAAATTGTGGTCTCTGGGTCAAAAATTAGGTTCTGGGAGAGGGAAGGGTCAAATTTAGGGTTCTGGTTGAAACTTTAGGTTTAGTAGTCAAAATTTAGGGTTTTGGCATAACAAAAAGAAATAAGAATTAGGATTTTGGTCTAAATAGGTTTAGACTCAAAATTAGGTTTCTGGGGTCAAATTTAGGGTTCTCACAAATTTAGGGTCTCTGGGTCAAAAATAAAGGGTCTGACAAAGTTTCTGGGTCGAATTAGGCCTGGGGTCAAAAATTGGGCATTAAGTTATTTCTTGGGTCTGAAAATTTCTTGCCGAGTCCAAATTACGCTTTTGGTGTCAAAATTAGGGTTTTCACAAAAACAGGGTTTTGTGGGACAAAAAAATAGGGCTAGAATTGGCTCTGGGGTCAACCTGGGGCTCAAAAAAATTAAGTGCCTGGCTCTGGAAGTTAAAAGGGCTCAAGACAAAAATAGTGGTTAATTGTGGTCTTTGGGTCCAAATCAGTATCTCGGGTTCAAAATTGTATTTCGGGTCAACTGGGTATCCAGGTTAAATTTCATGGTTTAGGGTCAAAAATTTATGGGGTATGGATTAAAAATTAGGGTTCTGGGTTAAATTTAGGTTTTCTTTGGCCAAAAATAGGTTCGAATTAGGTTTTGGTTCAAATTTAGTGCCTAGATCAAAATTGGGTGGGTCAGTCAAAATTAGGTTTAGGCTTGAATTACTAGGTTGGGGAAATTGGGTTTAGGCTTAAATTAGGATTTCGGGTTTAAATATATTTTGCGAATTAGGAAGCTCGGTCGAATTGGTGGTTTGGGTCAAAAATTAGGCTCAAGTTATAATTTGGGTTTCTTAATGTAATTCTGATTTCCTGGGGTCAAAATTTGGGTCGGGTTTGAATTGTGGTTTAACAAAAACTGTAGGTTTTGGGTCAACATTGTGGTTTTGGGTTTAAATTTGGTTTTTGAGTTAAAATAGGTTTTGGATCAAAAATAGGGGGGGGGGTTAGAAATTATTTTATGCTAAAATTAGTGGTTTAGGTCAAAAATAGGTTCTGGGTCAAAATTTAGGTTTTGTGGGTCAAAAATAGGGTTCAAAATTAGGGTTTTTCGATCGAATTAGGTTTTGGGCCGTAATTGGGGGTTTATCGTGCATCAGTAGTTCCGGGTCAAACAGGCATTTGGTTATTTGGGGTCAAAATTTATTTCTTGGGTTCAAATTAGGTTTCCTCTGGGGTCAAAATTAAGGTTTGGGGGTGGTTTCAATTGCCAGTGGTTTCAGTACAAAAACAAAGGACTAGGGGGTTTCTTGGGTCTAAATTGGGTAGGTTGAGGATCAGGGTTTTGGCCCAAATTCGGCTTCTAATGTACCATGTGCTCAAGCCTGAGTTAAAAATGGTTTCCTCAGACAAAATAGGTTAGAATTTGGGTTTTCGGGTTCAAATTATGGCCCTGGGGTCAAAAATGGTGGTTCCTAGTTAAATGTAGGTTCTGGGTTAACTTTAGGTTTATGGTCAAAATTTAGGAAGTTTGGTACAAAATTGGGGTAAGGTTAGATAAAATTAGGATTTTTGGGTTCAAATTTAGGGTTCCGCTTTAAATTTAGGTCTCTCGGGGTCAAAAAATAAAGGTTCGCATTAGGTTTTGGGGTCTAATTGTGGTTTCAAGTTAAAATTAAAGCCAGTTATGTCAATAAAATTTCCATGGTCCAAATTAGGATTTTCGGGGTCAAAATTAGGGTTTTGAGTAAAAAACAGGCTCAGAATGTGTAACTATGGCTGGGGGAATTTGAAATGGGGTCCAAATTGGGTTGTAACTCTGGGCTTCGTCCAAATTAATGTGCCTGCCTGAAAGTTAAAAAAAAGGTTTGGGACAAAAATAAAGTCACAATTGCATTTTAACTAAATTCAGGCCTGGTCCAAATTTCAGTGGTCCTCGGTCACAATTGCACACATCGTCCTTAGGCTCCTCAGTCAAACCGAGGCCAGCAATGCACCTAGGGCCTGGACTAAAATCAGGTCCGGGTCAAATCCCTGGGCTCTATCAGCACTGGGTCCTAATCAGGCCTTCCTTGGTTCAAATTTAGGTTGTAGGATCAAAATTAGGTTTCTGTGTCAAAATTGAAGTTTTACGTTTGAATTGGGGATGTGGTTAAAATTAGGGTTTAGGGCTTTAACTAGGATTTTGGTTTAAAATAGGTTTTTGTGTAGAATTGTGTGGTCTCGGGGTCGTAATTGTGGCTCTGGGTCAAAAATTAGGGCTCCGGGGTTATAATTTGCCTAACAAAATTTGATTTGGGGTCAAAATTAGGTTTCGGTTTGAATTTAGGTTTAATAAAAATTTGGTTTGGGTCAACATTAGGTTTTGGGTTTGAATTTGGTTTTGAGTTTAAAAGGTATTTGGATCAAAATAGCTGTTTAGAATTAATGTTTTGCTAAAATTAGATTTAGTGGTCAAAAATGTGGTCTGGGTCAAATTTAGGCTCTCAAATAAAAATAGGGTGGTTCAATTAGGTTTTTGACTGTGAAAAAATTAGGTTTGTGCACTAGGTTTCTTGAAATGCACTGTGGTCTATCGTACCAGTGGCATTTGGTTAATTTGGGTCAAAATCTGGTCAGTTCAAACAGATCTGTGGTCTGGACTAGGTCTAGAGTAAAAACAAGGGTTTTCGGGGTCTAAATATTGTTAGAATTGGGAGCCTGGGGTCGTAACTGGCCTCTTAGCCCAAATTGGGTTTCGACTGCAAATTAAGGTGTCGGGTTTCTTGAAAGTTAAAAAAATGGTTTCGGGACAAAAATACGGTTGACTTTGGCTTTCGGGGTCTAAATTAGTGGCCTGTCAAATCAGGTTCCTGAGGAAATCAAATTTAGTGGTTCGGGTTAACTTTAGGGTTTAGGGTCAAAATTTAGGGTTTTGGTACAAAATAAAGTTAGAATTAGACTTTGGTTCAAACAGGTTTGTAGGACTCAAATTGTGTGGTTTAGGCTTGGACTAGGTTTAGTGGTTAAAAATAGGGCTTTTGGGTCAAATTTGTGGTTCCGTTTAAATTTAGGGTCTGGTCAAAAATAGGTTCGTATTAGGTTTGGGGTCGACTAGGCTTGGGTCAAATTAGGGCTTCAAGTTATTTTCTGGGGTCAAAATTTCATTGGGTCCAAATTGTGGTTTGGGTCAAAATTAGGTTTTAAGTAAAAATAGGTTTTTGGGACAAAATAAGGTTACAATTAGGTTTTGTCTAATTAGGTTAGGGAAAATTGGGGTTTCGGGTCCAATTATGTAATGGGTTTTGAGTTGCAAAAAAATGGTTTCTGGGGACAAAAATGGGGGATGTAATTTGGGTTTTGGGTCTAAATTAGGTCTCTGGGTCAAAATTAGGTTCCGAGTTAAATGTAATGGTTCTCAAAGCTAACTTTAGGCTTGTGGTCAAAATTGTGGTTTCGTACAAAAATAAAAGTTAGAATTAGGATTTTGGTTCAAATTAGGTTTAGGATCAAAATTAGTGGTTTTCAATGTACCAGGTTTAGGCTTTGAAAAATTAGTGGTTTTGGTCAAAATTAGGGTTTTGAGTAAAAATTAGGTTTCTTGGGGACAAAATAGGTTAGAATTAGTTTCGGGGTCTAAATTAGTGGTTATAATTGGGTTTCGTGGTCCTAAATTAACGTGTCGGGTTTCCTTTTGAGTTAAAAGTATGGTTTTGTGGGACAAAAATAGGATGCAATTAGGTTTTTGGGGTCTAAATTAGGCTTTTGGGTCTAAATTAGTGGTCTCTGGGTCATAATTGGGGGAAGAAGGGTCAAATTTGGGTTCATGAAATTTAGGGTTTGGGTCAAAATTTACAGTGGCTTGAGACTAAAAATTAGGTTCTAAGTTAAATTTAGGGTTTAAGACAAAAATAGGTTCAATTAGGTTTTGGTTCAAATTTAGGGTTTAGGATCAAAATTGGGGGTTTCTGGGTCAAAAATTAGGGTTTAGGCTTTGAATTTGGGCTTAGTAATAAAATTAGGCTTTGGCTTTAATTAGAGTTTGGTTTAAAATAGTTTTTTTTGTAGAGAATTAGGTTTCTTGGGGCTCTAATTGAGGCTCGGTTATAATTTGGTTTGGTCAAAATTTTATTTTGGGTCAAAATTAGGTTTTCGTTTGAACAGTGGTTTGGGTCAAAATCTCTAGGTTTTGGTTCGAAATTTAGGGTTTCGGGGTCAAAATTAGGGTTTTGGGTTGGTTTGTGAATTTGGGGGGGAGGGTTTTTTGAGCAGTGGCTGTGGGTGGGGGGTTTTGGATCAAAAATGTATTAGAATTAAGGTTTTGCGTAAAAATTGTGGTTTAGGGTGAAAAAAATAGTATTCGGTCAAATTTAGGGTTTTGGGTCCAAAAATGTGGTTTGGCGAAATTAGGTTTTTGGGACTGTAATTAGGTTCTTGGGGGGGGGGCCGTGGGGGAATTAGGCTCTCGGGCCTGTGACAGTGGTCTCCGGTCAAAATTAAGGGGGGGGGTAAGATTTGGTCATTTTGGGTCAAAATTTTATTTCTTGGGTTCAAGTAGGCTTGGTCAAAATTAAGGTTTAGGGTTTGAATTAGGGTTTGAGTACAAAATAAAGGGTTTTAGAATTGTGGTTCTCTGTGTCCAAATTGGGGAGTAGACTAGGTTTGGCCCAAATTCGCTTCAATAAAATTAAGGTGTCGGGTTTTGAGTTAAAAAAGGGTTTTGGGACAAAACGGGTTAGAATTGGCTGGGTCTAAATTAGTGGTCTCTGGGGTCAAAATTGGTGGTCTCCGAAAGTTAAATGTAGATCTGCTAACTTTGGGCTTCAGTAGGTCAAAATTTAGGTTTCGTACAAAAATAAAGTTAGGGGAATTAGGATTTTGGGTCTAAATTTAGGTTTAGGATCAAAAATTGTATCAATAAATTAGGGGTTTAGGCTTCTTAATTAGGGGTTTCAGTGGTTAAAATATGGTTTGGACAAAAATAGGTTAGAATTATGGTTTTGGTTCAAATTTAGTGGTCTCGTGATCAAAATTAGTGGTTTTGGGTCAAAATTTTATTATTTGAATTAGGGTTTAGGGTTAAAAATGGGGGTTTTGTGTCAAATTTAGGGTTCTCGGCTTAAATTTAGGGTCTGGGTCAAAAATAGGTCTGGGATTAGGGTCAGGTCGAATTTGTTGTAGCTGGGTCAAAATTAGGCTTTGGGTGTATTTTGTAATGTACCCTGGTTTTGGGTCAAAATTAGGTTTGGGTCAAAATTAGGTTAGAATTTGGGTTTGGGGTTCAAATTAACGTGGGTCGGGTTTTGAGTTAAAAGTGGGGGTTAGGGTTTTGGACAAGAATTTAGCATTAGTGGTTTAAAATTGGGTATTGGGTAAAAATAGGGTTCGGGCTAAATTAGGTGTAGGTTAAGAATTTAGGTTTTTAGGATTTTAAATTGAGGTTTGGGTTAAATTTAGGGTTTTGGTTCAATTTAGGGTTAGGGGTTAAATTTAGGGTTTGGATCAAAGTTTGTTCGGGTTGAATTGGGGTTTGGGTTAAATTAGGGTTTTTGGGACAAAATAAGGACCTTTAGGAAGGGTTTTGGTGTTCAAATTTAGGGTTTCGGTTCCAATTTTGGGTTTGGGCTTTGAATTAGGGTTTTTGGGTTAAAATTAGACTGGTTGGTCTAATTTAGGGTTTTGGGTCATCATTTGGTTTTGGGTCAAATTTGTTTTTTTGCTCAGGAATTAGGGGTTTAGTCAAATATAGGTTTCGGGTAAGAATTAGGGTTTTATGTTTGAATTGTGGATTTGGGTGAATATAGGGTTTTGGGGTCAAAATTGGGTTTGGGTCAAATTAGGTTCGAATTAGTTTATTCGAGTTGTGTGGTGTCAAAATTAGGGTTTTGGGTAAAGGTGGTTTTGGGTCTAAATTAGGTTTGGCTTTGGGATTTGGTTTTGGTTAAATTTAGGGTTTGGGTCAAAATTAGGATTTTGGGTTTGAATTAGGGTTTTGAGTAAAAAATAGGGTTGGGAAATAGGGTTGGTTCGATTTAGGGTTTGGGGTAAGATAGGGTTGAGTCAAGGGGTTTGGGCTAAAATTGGGGTTTGGGGTCCCCAAGCGGTTTTTGACTAAATTAGGTGTAAGGTGTAGATGTGTTTTGAGTCAGAGTTGGGCCTGATATAATTGGGAATTTGGGTCAAGGGGGTCAAAATTAGGTTTCTGGGAAGTTTAGGGAGTTAGGTACCAGATTTAGGGTCAGAATTTTGGGTTTTGGGTCAATTATAGGCTTTAGGGTTTGGTGGGTTTGGATTAAAATAGGGTTTGGGTCAAAATTTATTGAGTTGGATTGGGGTTTTGCGTTAGAATATAGGGTTTTGGGTCAAATTTGGGTTCTTGCTTCAAATCTAGGGTTTGGGTAAAAGTGGGGGTTCAGATGGGGTTTTGGGTCGACTTAGGGTTTTTGGGGTCAAAATTGTGCCTTGGGTTTGGGGGGTTATTTTTGGGGTCAAATTACTGCTTGGGTCCAAAATAGTGTAAAATTGTTTTGGAGGGAAAAATAGGTTTGGGACAAAAATAGATTAGAATTAGGATTTTTGGGTCAGAATTGGGGTTTGGGTCCAAATCGGTTGGTTTGGTTAAAAGTTTAGTTAAAAAATAGGGTTATTGGGTCCAAACCTCGTTTTGAGTTTTTAAATTGGGTATTGCGTTAAGTTAGTTACGGGTTAAATTAGGTTCAGGGTCCAAATTAGGCTTCAGGGAAAATTAGGGATAAAATTAGGTTTTGGGATTAGAGTAGAGTTTGGGACTAAAAGGGATCGAATTAGGATTATTCTGTCTAAATTTAGGTTTTGGTCAGAAATTAGGTTTGGGTCAAGATTAGGTTTAGGGTTTGAATTAAGGTTTTGGGTTAAAATTGTGGTTTGGGTTTAATTTAGAGTTTGATTTGTATTAGAATGCGGTTTTTTGGCTCTGAATTTAGGTTGTTTGCTTTGAATTAGGTGTTTTCGGGGGTACAATTAGGTCTAGGTCAAATTTAGGGTTGTGGTGCCTTCTCAGAATTTAGGCTTTTGGGCTGAATTTTGTTTCCAGTAAAATCTGGCCTCGTGTCAAATTTAGGGTTTTGGGTCAATTAGGGTTTCGGGTTGGAATTGGTTTTTGAGTTAAAAAAGGGTTTGGGTGACAAAAATAGAGTTAGAATTAGGGTTTTCAATGTGGAAAATTAGGTTTAGGGTAAATGGGGGTCGGCTTGAAATTTAGGTTTTTGGGTTAAAATATCGGTTTTGATTTAGGGTTTTGGTTTGTGTAGGTTTTTGGCTAATTAGGTTTTGGTGAGGTTAGGTTCTGGGTCAAATTCTCGTTGGTGTTTTGGGGTCAAATTTCTAATGTTTAGCTCAAGTTAGTGGTTTGGGTGGAACTCAGGCTACTGGTTTGGGGTTAGGTTTCGAGTCAAAAAAGGTTAGAATTAGGGTTTTGGGGTCTAAATTAGGGTTAGAATTAAGTTTTTTGGTCTTAATTAGGGTTTTGGGTTAAAAATTTAGGGTTGGTCTTAAATTTATGGTTTTGTGGGTTAAAATTAGGAGTGGATAGAATTTGGGTTTTGGGGACTAGATTATTGGGTCAAATTATAGTCGGGGTTATAGGATTGGTCAAAATTTAGTTTTGGAGTCAAAATCTGGAGTGGATTTAGAAAATTGGGTTTGGAGTGGGATTTGGGTTTGAATTTGTTGTTTGTGATAAGATTAGGGTTTTGGAGTTTGGATTTGGGTTTTAGGGGTTGAAATTTGGGTTTAGCTTTAGTTGAGGATTTTGGGGTTTAAATTAGGTTTTGGTGAGAATTGTATTCGGTCAAATTTGGGTTTTGGGTCAAAATTAGGGTTTTGGGGTTTAATTGGGGTTGTGGTTAAATTTAGGGTTTGGGTCAAAATTAGGGTTGTTTGAATTAGGTTTTGGGAGAAAATTGTGGTTTTGGGGTAAATAGGGTTTGGGATCGAATTTGGGGTTTAGGGTGGTAAAAATAGGTGAATTAATTATGGGTGGTTGGAGTGTAGAATTAGGGTTTCTGGGTCAAATATTAGGGTTTTGATTTAGTTTTGGTCCAATTATGTTTGGGCCGAATAGGTTTTCGGTTGAAAATTTTGGGTTAAAATTAGGTTTTGGGTTTTTTCGTTTTTGGCAAAATTTCGTTTTGGGTCCAAATTAGAGTTTGAGGTTTGAATTAGGTTTTGGAGTAAAAAAAAGTGGTTTTGGGACAAAAAATAGGTTGGGGAGTTACGGTTTGTCGTTAGAATTGGGGTTTGGTTCTAAATTAAGTCTTAGTTAAATTTTTGGGTGCAAAAAAGGGTACAATTAGGGTTTTGTTCTAAATTAGGTTTTGGTCTAAATTGGGGCTTGATTATTTAATTAGGCTAAGGGTCAAATTTGGTTTGGATCAAATTTAGGTTTTGGGTCAAGATTTTGGTTTGGGATTTAATTTAGGTTTGGGTAAATTTAGGGTTTTGTGGACAAAAATAGGTTCAATTAGGGTTTCGGTTCAAATTTGGGTTTAGGCTTTGGAGTAGGGTTTAGGGTTAAAAATAGGAGTTTGGGTCAAATTTAGGGTTCAGTTTAGAATTTAGTTTTGGAGTCCAAGAATTAGGTTTTCGGTTAAGAGTGGGTTGCATTATTGGTGGGTTTAGGGTCAAGAATTGGAGTTTGGGTTGAATTAGGGTTTGAGTTAAAAAAAAAAGAGTTTAGAGGCAAAAATAGAGAGTTAGAATTGGGGTTGGTTCAAATTTAAGGTTTAGGATCAAGAATTGGGGTTGGGCTTTGAATTAGGTTTTGGGTTAAAAAATTGGTTTTTATTTCTAAGTGGGTTTGGAGTGAAATTTGGGTTTGGTGAAAAATTAGTGCTGCAGGTAATAAGTTGGGTTAAGGTGAATTTGGGTTTGGAGTCAGCAGTGGGGTTGGATTTGAATTCGGTGTGTGGGTCAAGTCGGTTTGGAGTGATTAGAGTTTTGGGTCAAAAATAGGAGTTAGGAGTAGGGTTTGAAATTACAAGTAGGGTTGGGAGTGCAGGTTTTGGAGTGCAAATTGGGGATTTGGAGTTTAAATTTAGGATTCTGTCTTAAATTTAGGGTTAGAAGTCCAAAATTTAGGGTTTTGGATTAAAATTAGGGTTTTGGACAAAAATAGGGTTGGGAGTAGGGTTTAGTTGAATTTAGGGTCAAAATTAGGAGTTTAGGCTTTGGAGTGGTTTAGGTCAAAATTTGGTTTTGCTCAAAATTGGGGTTTAGGGTTTGAATTAATGTTTTGTGTCGAGGTGGGGCTGCAGGTTATAATTTGGGTTTTGGGTCAAGAATTTCGAGTTTGGCTCAAGGAGTGGGTTTTAGGAAGTTTAATTAAGTTTAGGTAAGAAGTGAGTTACAGGTCAGGTGAGGTTTGGAGTCCATGATAAGTTAAGGTTTGAATTAGGTTGAGTTTAAACAAGGTTTTGGGTCAAAATAAGGTTAGGAGTAGGGTTTTACGTTAAAATTAGGGTTTTAGGTGAAAATAGGTTCTTGGTCAAATTTAGGGTTTAGGGTAGAAAATAGGAAAGTTCGAATTAGGGTTTTGGAGTGGAGTGGGGTTTTGGGTCAAGAGTGGGAAACTTTAAGTTATTTGAGTCCAAGATCTTGTTTTGGGTCAAAAATAGGTATAAACTTTTGAAGTTGAGAAATGGTTTTAGAAAAAAACAAGGTTGTGGTTTGGAGTGCGTTTTGGAGTCAAAATTGGTTTGGAAGTCAGAATTTAGGGTTTTGTGTTTGGTAATTTTAAATTAAAAAAAGTTTTAAGTCAAAAACAAAATTAAAGTAAATTTCTTGAATTAAGATATCAAAATGAATAGTTATGATTTATATTCAAGTGGAAAACGAAATTTGTTTGGATGTTAAGTTAAGATTTCTGAAGTCAAGTACAAAACCTTTGGAAATTTATTTTGCGTCAAGTGCAGTTTGAATTAGAGTAGAGTTTTAGGTCAAGAGTAAGATTTAAAGTTTAGATGCGTTTGAAGTTTAAGCAGAGTTTTAGGACAAAACAATTTGGTTAAAGTGGGGGTTTAGTTTCAGAGTAGGAGTTTAGAGCTTTGAATAGGGTTAAGTTAAAAATAGGGTTAGGCTTAAATTTAGGGTTAAGGTTAGAATTTAGGGTTTTGGGTCAGAATTTAGGTTTTCGGTTAAAAATTAGGGTTGTGTTAGAATTTAGGGTTTTGAGTAAAAAGGAAGTTGGGATTTCCAGTTGAATTAGGGTTTTGAGTTAAGGGGGGTTTTTAGGACAAAAATAGAGTTAGGAGTAGGGTTTGGTTCAAATTTAGGTTTGAGATCAAAGTTAGGGTTTAGGCTTTGAATTGGGAGTTTTGGGTTAAAATTGGTTTGTGTCTAAGTAAAGGTTTTAGGTGTTTAGGTTTAGGTAAAGTAGTACTACAGAAGTAACAAGTTGGGTTTTGCAGTCAAGTTTAGGTTTGGGTCAACATTAGGGTTTAGAATTTGAGTCGGTGTGGGGGGTAGTTTGGGTGAGTAGATTTTGTGGGTGGGGGTTTGGTCTTTAAGTTAGTGGGTTTTGGGTCTAAGTGGGTTTGGGTTAAATTAGGAGTTATGCTTAGAATTTGGGTTTGAAGTCAAAATTTAGGTTTTGGATTAAGAGTAGGGTTTTGGACAAAATATAGGGTTAGGATGGGGTTTTGGTTGGTTTAGAGTTCAAAGTGGGGTTTAGGCTTTGAATTAGGGTTTGGGTCAAAATTTGGTTTTGCTCAAGTTGAGGTTTGGGTTTGAATTAATGTTTGTTGGGTGGGGCTACAGGTTATAATTTGGTTTGGGTCAGAGTTTGCAGGTTGGCTCAGAGTGGTTTTAGGGTTTGAATTAGGGTTTTGGGTAAGAGTGGGGTTGGGTCCAGGTTTAGGGTTTGGGTCAACATTAGGGTTTAGGGTTTGAATTGGGGTTCAGTTTGAAATAGGGTTTGGGTCAAAAATAGGGTTAGAATTAGGGTTTGCGTTAATTGGGTTTGGGTCGAAAATCGGGTTCTTGGTCAAATTTAGGGTTTAGGGTAAGTAGGGGTTGAATTACGGTTTGGGGTCGAATGGGTTTTGGGTCAAAATTGGGGCTTTGGGTTATTTTGGGTCGGGACTTTGTTTTGGGTCAAAATGAGTGTCGACTTTGAGAGTTGAGAATGGGTTTGGGAAAAAAATAGGGTTTGAGTTTGAATGCGATTTTGGGTCAAAGTCGGGTTTGAGTCAAATTTAGGGTTTGTGTTTGAATTTGGTTTGAGTTAAAAGGGTTTGGGTCAAAATAGAGGGTTAGTGGGTTTCGCGTGAAAGTGGGGGTTAGGTTCAAAGTGATCTTGGGTGGAATTTAGGGTTTTGGGTGAAAGGTTCGAATAGGGTTTTGGATCAGAATTAGGTTTTGGGTCTAAGTTGGGCTTTGGGTTATTTTGCGTCAAAATTTGGTTTGGATCAAATTAGGGTTTGGGTTGAAATTAGGGTTTAGGGTTTGAATTAGGGTTTTGAGTAAAAAATAGGGTTTTGGGACAAAAATAGGGTTAGAGTTGGGGGTTCGGTTCAAGAATTTAGGGTTTAGGCTTTGAATTAGGGTTTAGGGTTTAAATAGGGTTTGGGGTCAAATTTGGGGGTTCGATTTAGGGTTTGGGTCAGGTTGGTTTGGTTAAATTAGGGTTGTGTTAAATTTAGGGATTTAGGATGAGTGAGTTTGGTTAAGTGAGTTTTGAGTTAGAAGGTTTTAGGACAAAAATAGAAGTTAGAATTAGGGTTTTGGTTCAGAATTTAGGGTTTAGAGATCAAAATTAGGGTTTGGAAGCTTTGAATTAGGTTTGGGTTAAAAATTGGTTTGTGTTAAGGTGGGGTTGGGTTTGGGTGGGTTTGGATTAAAGTTAGTGCTCTGGGGTATAGGGTGGGTTATGGTCATTTAGGGTTTTGGTCAAGGTTGGGTTTGGAGGTCGGTGTGGGGTCCAAAGTACGGTTTTAGTGATAGAGGTTTTAGGTCAAAAATAGGAGGTTAGAATAGGTTTGGGTCTAAGTAGGGTTAGATGGGTTTTGGGTGGCAAGGGTTTGGGTTAAATTTGGGATCTGTCTTAAATTTAGGGTTTAGGAAGTCTAAATTTGGGGTTTGGATTAAGAGTAGGGTTTAGGATAAAAATAGGGTTGAGTTGGGGTTTTGGCAAATTTGGAGGGTAAAGGGGTTAAGCGTTGAATTTAGGGTTTGAGGTCAAAAATTTGGTTTTACTCAAGTAGGTTTGGGGTTTGAATTAATGTTTGGGTCCGGAGTGAGCCCCCGAGGTTATAATTTGGGTTTGGTCAAAATTTGGGTTTGGCTCAAGTTGGGTTTTAGTTGGAATAGGGTTTTGGGGTGGGGTGGGGTTAAGGTCAGGTGGGGTTTTGGGTCTTGTTAGGGTTTAGGGTTGGGTGGGTGGAGTTTAAATAGGTTTGGGTCAGAAATAGGGAGAGAATTAGGGTTTCGCGTTAAAATTAGGGTTTTGGTGAAAATAGGGTTCTTGGTCAGAAATTGGGTTTAGGGTAAATAGGGTTCGAATTAGGGTTTGGGGGGGGTGGGGTTTTGGGTCCAAGTTGGGCTTTGGGTTATTGGCAGGTCTGTTTTGGGTCAAAAATAGGTGTCGACTTGAGGTTGAGAAATGGGTTTTGGGAAAAAAATAGGGTTTCGGGTTTGAGTTGATTTTGGGTCAAAGTGGGGTTTTGGGAGGTAGGGATTTGTATTTGGTGGTTTTTGAGTTAAAGGGTTTGGGTCAAAAATAGGGTTAGAATTGGGTTTGCGTTTAAGTGGTTTAGGTTCAAAATAGAATCTGGGTCAAATTTAGGGTTTTGGAGGGTCGAATTAGGGTTTTGAATCAGAGTGGGGTTTGGGTCTAGAATTAGAGCTTTGGGTTATTTTCGTCAAAATTCGATTTGGATCCAAGTTAGGTTTTGTCAAGGGTAGGGTTTAGGGTTTGAATAGGGTTTGGTAAAAATAGGGTTTTGGGACAAAAATAGGGTTAGGTAGGGTTTCGGTTCAAATTTAGGGTTTTAGGCTTTGGATAGGGTTTAGGGTTAAAAATAGGGTTTCGGTCAAATTAGGGTTACGGAGGTTCGATTGGGGTTTGAGTCCAAGATTAGGTTTTCGGTTCGTGAGGTTGTGTTTAATTAGGGTTTAGGGTGGGTGGGTTCGGGTTGAATTAGGGTTTTGAGTTAAAAGGGTTTGGGACAAAAATAGAGTTGGAAGTAGGGTTTTGGTTCAAATTGGGTTAGGATCAAAATTAGGGTTTTGAGCTTTGGAATAGGTTTGGGTTAAAAATCCAGTTTTGTGTCTAGAAATTAGGGTTTGGTGGAATTTGTTTTGGGTGAAAAATTAGGGTGGGTAATAGTTGAGTTAAGTTCAAGGTTTGGGGTTTTGGGTCAACATTAGGGTTTAAGTTTGGATCGGTGAGTGGGTCAAATACGGTTTGGTCGAGTGGGATTTGGGTCAAAAATAGGGTTAGAATTAGGGTTTTGGGGTCTAAATTAGGGTTAGAGTTAGGTTTTAGGTCTAAGTTGGGGTTTTGGGTTAAATTTAGGGTTCGGTCTTAAGTTTAGGGTTGAAGTCAAGAATTTAGGGTTTGAGTTAAAAATTAGGGTTTTGGACAAAAATAGGGTTAGAATTGGGATTTGGTTTGGTTGGAATTCAAAAATTGGGTTTGGGCTTTGGAGTGGGTTTTGGGTCAGATTTCGGTTTTTGCTCAAGTGAAGTGGGGTTTAGGTTTGGATTAATGTTGTGTATAGGTGAGGCTGCAGGTTATAATTTGGGTTTGGGTCGGGTTGCGGTTGGCTCAAAGTGGGTTTAGGGGTTTGAATTGGGGTTTTGGGTAAATTAGGGTTACGGTCAAATTTAGGGTTTGGGTCAACATTGGGTTTAGGGTTTTGGTGGGTTGAAGTTTAAATAGGGTTTTGGGTCAAAAATAGGAGTTAGGATAGGTTTCGCGTTAAGTGGGGTTTTGGAGTGAATAGGGTTCTTGGTCCATTGGGGTTTAGGGTAAATATAGGTTAGTACGGTTTGGGTGAGAGGGTTTGGGTCAAATTAGGGCTTTGGGTTATTTTAGGTCAAGTGCCTTTTAGGTCAGAAATTGTGTCAACTTTGGAGTTGAGAAATGGGTTTGAAAAAATAGGTTTGAGTTTGGGCGATTTTGGAGTCAAGTGGGTTTAGGTCAAGGGTAGGAGTTTGTGTGAAGGTTTTGAGTTAAGATTTTGGGTAAAGGAGTTTGGAATCGGTTTCACGTTAAAGTGAGGTTTAGAAGTTCAAAATAGGGTTGGGTCAGTGGGAGTTACGGGTCAAAAGGGTTGAAGTGAGTTTTGGATCGAAGTGGGGTTTTGGGTCTAGGGTAGGACTTTGGGTTGTTTTACGTCAAGATTTCGGTTTTGAATCCCAAGTGGGTTTTGGGTCAAGTGGGGTTTAGGGTTTGAGAGGGTTTTGAGTAATAATGGGGTTTTGGACAAAATAGGGTTAAATTAGGGTTTTGGTTCAAATTTAGGGTTAGGCTTTGAATTAGGGTTTAGGGTTAAAAATAGGTTTGGGTCGAATTTGGGGTTCAGGGTTAGATTTAGGGTTTTGGAGTCAGAGTTAGGTTTTCGGTTTAGTTAGGGTTGTGTTAAATTTGGGTTTAGGATCAAAAGTGGGTTTCGGGTTGGAGTGGGGTTTTGAGTAAGAGTTTTGGGATAAAAAATAGAGTTAGAATTAGGGTTTGGTTCAAATTTAAGGTTTAGGATCAAAAATTAGGGTTTAGGCTTTGAATTAGAAGTTTTAGGTTAAAGAGTGGGTTTGTTTCTAAGTGGGTTTTGGGTGAAATTTGGGTTTGGGTGAAAGTTGTGCTGACAGGTAATAAGTTGGGTTGCGGGTCCAAATTTGGGGTTTGGGTCAACATTAGGTTTAGGATTTGGGGCGGTTGTGTGGGTCAAGTTACGGTTTTGGGCGAAATAGGTTTGGGTCAAAAATAGGGTTAGAATTGGGGTTTTGGGGTCTAGAGTGGGTTAGAATTGGGTTTTGGGTCTAGGGTGGGGGTTGGGGTTAAATTTAGGGTTGTCTTAAATTTAGGTTTAGAGTCAAATTTAGGGTTTTGGTTAGAGTTAGGGTTTTGGACAAAAATAGGGTTAGAGTTAGGTTTTGATTGATTAGGGTCAAGTAGGGTTTAGGCTTTGAATTAGGGTTTTGGGTCAGATTTCGGTTTGCTCAAAGTGAGGTTAGGGTTTGAGTGAATGTTTTGTGTGTGGGGCTACGGGTTATAATTTGGGTTTTGGGTCAAAATTTGGGTTGGCTTACGGGGGGTTTTAGGGTTTGAATTAGGGTTTTGGGTAAGTTAGGGTTACGGGTCCAATTTGGGGTTTGGGTCCAACATTAGGGTTTAGGGTTTGAATTTGGGTTGAGTTTAAAATAGGGTTTTGGGTCAAAAATAGGGTTAGAAAAAGTAGGGTTTGCGTTAAGAATGAGGGTTTTGGGTGAATGGGGTTCTTGATCATTGGGGTTTAGGGTAAAAATAGGCTTTGAATTAGGGTTTTGGAGTGGTGGGTTTGGTGAAGTAGTGCTCACGGTAATAAGTTGGAGTTGGGTCAAATTTAGGGTTTTGGGTCAACATTAGGGTTTAGGATTTGGAGTCGGTGTGGGGTCAAAGTCGGTTTGGGCAAGTGGAGTTTTGGGTCAAGAATGGGTTAGAATTAGGGTTTTGGGGTCTAAGTGGGGTTAGAGGTAGGTTTTGGGTTAAGTAGGGTTTGGGTTGAGTTGGGGTTACGTCTTAGAGTTAGGGTTTTGAGTCAAAATTTGGGGTTTTGGATTAAAGTAGGGTTTTTAGACAAAAATAGGGTTAGGAGTAGGGTTTTGGTTGATTAGGGTCAGAAGTGGGTTTAGGCTTTGAATTAGGGTTTTGGGTCAAAATTTGGTTTTTGCTCCAAAAGTGGGTTTAGAGTTTGAATTAATGTTGTGTCGAGTGGGACTCCGGGTTATAATTTGGGTTTGGGTCAAATTTGGGTTTGCTCAAAGAGTGGGTTTTAGGAGTTTGAATTAGGGTTTGGGTAGATTAGGGTTACGGGTCAAGGTTAGGATTTTGAAGTCCACATTAGGGGTTAGGGTTGTTGGGTTGAGTTTAAAATAGGTTTTGGGTCAAAATAGGATTAGAATTGGGGTTTTGCGTTAGAGGGTGTAGGGTGAAAATAGGGTTCTTGGTCAGTTTGGGGTTTGGGGTAAAAAATGGGTTGAGTGGGGTTTTGGGTGAGTGGGGTTTGGGGTCAAGTGAGGCTTTGGTTATTTTGGGTCCAAGATTTTGTTTGGGGGTCAAAATAGTGTGACTTTGAGTTGAAAATGGTTTTGGGAAAATGGGGTTTCGAGTTGGTGCGATTTTGGGTCAAGTTGGGTTTTGGGAAGTGGGGTTTTGTTTTAGGTTTGGTTTTGAGTTAAAAAAGGGTTTTACGTTAACCTAGGGTTAGGAAATGGGTTTTGCACGTTAAGTGAGGTTTAGGTTCAAAATAAGTCTTGGGTCAAATTTAGGGTTTGGGTCAAAGGTTCGGAGTTGGGTTTTGGATGGGGTGGGGTTTTGGGTCTAAGTTAGGGCTTTAGGTTATTTGCGTCAAGAATTCGGTTTGAATCCAAGTGGGTTTGGAGTCAAGGTTGGGGTTTAGGTTTGAATTAGGGTTTTGAGTAAAAAATAGGGTTTTGGGGACAAAATAGGGTTAGAATCGGGTTTCGGTTCGAATTTGGGGTTTAGGCTTTGAAGTGGGGTTTAGGGTTAAAAATGGGTTTCGGGTCAAATTTAGGGTTGGGTTAGGTTTGGGGTTTGGAGTCAAGAGTTTGGTTTTCGGTTAGAGTAGGGGTTACGTATTTGTGGGTTTAGGTCAAGAATTGGGTTTGGGTTGAATTAGGGTTGAGTTAAAAAAGGGTTTTGGACAAAAATAGAGTTAGAATTAGGGTTTTGGTTCAAATTTGAGGTTTAGGATCAAATTAGGGTTTAGGCTTTGAATTAGGGTTTTGGGTTAAAAATTCGGTTTGTGTCTAAATTAGGGTTTTGGAGTGGAATTTGGGTTTTGGGTGAAAATTAGTGCTCTGGGTAATAAGTTGGGTTAGGGGGTCAAATTTGGGGTTTGGGGTCAACATTAGGGTTTAGGATTTGAATTCGGTGTGTGGGTCAAAGTACGGTTTTTGGTCAGGAGTGGGGTTTTGGGTCCAAAATAGGGTTAGAATTAGGGTTTTGGGGGGGCTAATTGGGGTTAGAATTAGGTTTTGGGTCTAAGTAGGGTTTTGGGTTAAATTTGGGTTCTGTCTTAGAATTTAGGGTTTGAGTCAAAATTTAGGGTTTTGAATTAAAATTAGGGGTTTTGGACAAAAATAGGGTTGGAAGTAGGAGGTTTGGTTGATTTGGGGGTCAAAGTTAGGTTTAGGCTTTGAATTGGGGTTTTGGGTCAAAATTTGGTTTTGCTCAGAGTGGGTTTAGGGTTGAATTGATGTTTGTGTCGAGTTGGAGCTCTGGGTTATAATTTGGGTTTTTGGGTCAAATTTCGGGTTTTGCTAGGTTTAAGGTTTGGGTGGGTTTTGGGTAAAGTGGGGTTACGGGTCAAGTTTGGGTTTTGAATCAACATTAGGGTTTAGGGTTTGAATTTGGGTTGAGTTTAAAATAGGGTTTAGGTAAAAATAGGGTTAGAAGTAGGGTTTTGCGTTAAAAGTGGGTTTTAGGTGAAAATAGGGTTCTTGGTCAAATTTAGGGTTTAGGGTAAAAATAGGGTTCGAATGGTTTGGGACATGGGGTTTGGAGTTGGATGGGGTTTTGGGTCAAGAGTAGGGCTTTGGGTTATTTTGGGTCAAGATTACGGTTTGGGTTTGGGGTCAAAAATAGGTGTCACTTTTGAGTTGAAAAATGGGTTTTAAGGAAAAAAATAGGGTTTCGAGTTTGGATTACGATTTTAGGTCAAGATTCGGGTTTTGGAGTCAAATTTAGGGTTTTGTGTTTGGATTTGGTTTTGAGTTAAAGGGGTTTTGGGTCAAAAATAGGGTTAGAATTAAGGTTTTGCGTTAAGATTGGGTTTAGGTTCAAAATAGGGTTGGGTCAAGTTGGGTTTTGGGTAAAAAAGGGTTTGAATTAGGGTTTTGGATCGAATTGGGGTTTAGGTCTAAGTTAGGGCTATAGGTTATTTTGCGTCAAAATTTGGTTTGGATCCAAATTAGGGTTTTGGGTCAAAATTAGGGTTTAGGGTTTGAATTAGGGTTTTGAGTAAAAATAGGGTTTTGGGACAAAAATAGGGTTAGAATTGGGGTTTTGGTTCAAATTTAGGGTTTAGGCTTTTAATTAGGGTTTAGGGTTAAAAATAGGGTTTGGTCAAATTTAGGGTTGCGGTTAAAGTTGGGGTTTTGGGTCCAATTAGGTTTTCGGGTTAAAATTAGGGTTAGTGTTAAATTTAGGGTTTGGGGTCAAAATTTGGGTTTGGGTTGAATTAGGGTTTTGAGTTAAAAAAAGGTTTTGGGACAAAAATAGAGTTAGAATTAGGGTTTGGTTCAAATTTAAGGTTGAGGATCAAGATGGGGTTTAGGCTTTGAATTAGAGTTTTGGGTTAAAAATTCGGTTTGTGTCTAAATTGGGGTTTTGGGTGAAATTTGGGTTTTGGGTCAAAGTTGGTGCTATGGGTAATAAGTTGGGTTAAGGTCAAATTTAGGGTTTTGGGTCAACATTAGGGTTTAGGATTTGAATTCGGTGTTTGGGTCAAGGTTACGGTTTTGAGTCGAGTGGGAGTTTTAGGTCAAAAATAGGGTTAGAATTAGGGTTTTGGGGTCTAAGTTAGGGTTAGAAGTGGGTTTTGGGTCTAGAGTTGGGGTTTTGGGTTAAGTTTGGGGTTCTGTGTTAAATTTGGGTTTGGAGTCAAAATTTAGGGTTTGGATTAAAGTTGGGGTTTTGGACAAAAATAGGGTTAGAGTTGAGGTTTTGGTTTGAATTTGGGGTTTGAGGGTTAGGTTAGGGTTTAGGCTTTGGATTAGGGTTTTGGGTCAAAATTTGGTTTTGCTCAAAATTAGGGTTTAGGGTTTGAATTAATGTTTTGTGTCAAAGTAGGGCTCTGGTTATAATTTGGGTTTTGGGTCAAAATTTGAGTTTGGCTCAAAAGTGGGTTTTAGGGTTTGAATTAGGGTTTTGTGTAAAAGTGGGGGTTAGGGTCAAATTTTGGGTTTTGGGTCAACATTAGGGTTTAGGGTTTGAATTTGGGTTGAGTTTAAAATAGGGTTTTGGGTCAAAAATAGGGTTAGAATTAGGGTTTTGCGTTAAAATTAGGGTTTTGGGTCGAAAATAGGGTTCTTGGTCAAATTTAGGGTTTAGGGTAAAAAATAGGGTTGGAGTAGGGTTTGGGATCAAAAGTAGGGTTTTGGGTGGAGTGGGTTTTGGGTCAAAATTAGGGCTTTGGGTTATTTTGGGTCAAGATTAGGTTTGAGGTCCAAATTGGGTTTTGGGTCAAAAATAGGTGTCGACTTTGAGTTGAAAAATGGGTTTTGTGACAAAAATAGGGTTTAGGGTTTGAATTACGATTTTGGGTCAAGATTCGGGTTTTGGGTCAAATTTGGGTTTGTGTTTGAATTTGGTTTTGAGTTAAAAGGGTTTTGGGTCAAAAATAGGGTTAGAGTGGGTTTTGCGTTAAAATTAGGGTTTAGGTTCAAAATAGGGTTAGGTCAGTTTAGGGTTTTGGGTAAAAAGGTTGAGTAGGGTTTTGGATCGAGAATTGGGGTTTTGGGTCTAAGTTGGGCTATGGGTTATTTTGCGTCAAAATTTGGTTTTGGATCCAAAGTGGGATTTTGGGTCAAAATTAGGGTTTAGGAGTTTGAATTAGGGTTTTGAGTAAAAAATAGGGTTTTGGGACAAAAATAGGGTTAGAATTAGGGTTTGGTTCAAATTTAGGGTTTAGGCTTTTAATTAGGGTTTAGGGTTAAAAATAGGGTTTGGGTCAAATTTAGGGTTAGGTTAAATTTAGGGTTTTGGGTCAAAATTTAGGTTTTGGGTTAAAGTTAGGGTTGTGTTAGAATTTAGGGTTTAGGGTCAAAAATTTGGGTTTGGGTTGAATTGGGGTTTTGAGTTAAAAAAGGGTTTTGGGACAAAAATAGAGTTAGAATTAGGGTTTTGGTTCAAATTTAGGTTGAGGATCAAAATTAGGGTTTAGGCTTTGAATTAGAGTTTTGGGTTAAAAATTCGGTTTTGGGTCTAAATTAGGGTTTTGGGTCGAATTTGGGTTTTGGGTCAAAGTTAGTGCTCTGGTAATAAGTTGGGTTGGGTCAAATTTAGGGTTTTGGGTCAACATTAGGGTTTAGGATTTGGATTCGGTGTTTGGGTCAAGATTCGGTTTTGAGTCGAGAGTGGGATTTGGGTCAAAAATAGGGTTAGAATTAGGGTTTTGGGGTCTAAATTAGGGTTAGAATTAGGTTTTGGGTCTAAATTAGGGTTTTGGGTTAAATTTAGGGTTCTGTGTTAAATTTAGGGTTTAGAGTCAAAATTTAGGGTTTTGGATTAAAATTGGGTTTGGACAAAAATAGGGTTAGAAGTGGGGTTTTGGTTGATTTAGGGTTTTGATTAAAATTAGGGTTTAGGCTTTGAATTAGGGTTTTGGGTCAAAATTTGGTTTTGCTCAAAAGTGGGGTTTAGGGTTTGAATTAATGTTTTGTGTCAAAGTTAGGGCTCTGGGGTTATAATTTGGGTTTTGGGTCAAAATTTGGGTTTGGCTCAAGATTAGGTTTTAGGTGTTGAATTAGGGTTTTTTGTAAAAATTAGGGTTCTGGGTCAAATTTAGGGTTTTGGGTCAACATTAGGGTTTAGGGTTTGAATTTGGGTTGAGTTTAAAATAGGGTTTTGGGTCAAAAATAGGGTTAGAATTAGGGTTTTGCGTTAAAATTAGGGTTTTGGGTCGAAAATAGGGTTCTTGGTCAAATTTAGGGTTTAGGGTAAAAAAATAGGGTTGGAATTAGGGTTTGGGATCAAAGTTGGGGTTTGGGTCAGAATTGGGGTTTTGGGTCAAGGTTAGGGCTTTGGGTTATTTTGGGTCAAGATTACGGTTTTGGGTCCAAATTAGGGTTTTGTGTCAAAAATAGGTGTCGACTTTTGAGTTGAAAAATGGTTTTTGGGACAAAAATAGGGTTTCGGTTTTGAATTACGATTTTGGGTCAAAATTCGGGTTTTGGGTCAAATTTAGGGTTTTGTGTTTGAATTTGGTTTTTGAGTTAAAAAGAGGGTTTTGGGTCAAAAATAGGGTTAGAATTAAGGTTTTGCGTTAAAATTAGGGTTTAGGTTCAAAATAGGGTTCTGGGTCAAATTTAGGGTTTTGGGTAAAAAAGGGTTCGAATTAGGGTTTTGGATCGAATTAGGGGTTTTGGGTCTAAATTAGGGCTATGGGTTATTTTGCGTCAAAATTTGGTTTTGGATCAAATTAGGATTTTGGGTCAAGGTTAGGGTTTAGGGTTTGAATTAGGGTTTTGAGTAAAAATAGGGTTTTGGGACAAAAATAGGGTTTAGAATTAGGGTTTCGGTTCAAATTTAGGGTTTAGGCTTTTAATTAGGGTTTAGGGTTAAAAATAGGGTTTCGGGTCAAATTTAGGGTTCTCGGTTAAATTTAGGGTTTTGGGTCAAAATTTAGGTTTTTGGGTTAAAATTAGGGTTCTGTGTTAAATTTAGGGTTTAGGGTCAAAATTTGGGTTTCGGGTTGAATTGGGGTTTTGAGTTAAAAAAAGGGTTTTGGGACAAAAATAGAGTTAGAATTAGGGTTTTGGTTCAAATTTAAGGTTTAGGATCAAAATTAGGTTTTATGCTTTGAATTAGAGTTTTGGGTTAAGAATTCGGTTTTGTGTCTAAATTAGGGTTTTGGGTGGAATTTGGTTTTGGGTCAAAATTAGTGCTCTGGGTAATAAGTTGGGTTAGGGTCCAAATTTAGGGTTTTGGGTCAACATTAGGGTTTAGGATTTGAATTCGGTGTTTGGGTCAAGATTACGGTTTTGGGTCGAGTGAGAGTTTTGGGTCAAAAATAGGGTTAGAATTAGGGTTTTGGGGTCTAAATTAGGGTTAGAATTAGGTTTTGGGTCTAAATTAGGGTTTTGGGTTAAATTTAGGGTTCTGTGTTAAATTTAGGGTTTAGAGTCAAAATTTAGGGTTTTGGATTAAAATTAGGGTTTTTGGACAAAAATAGGGTTAGAATTAGGGTTTTGGTTCAGATTTAGGGTTTTTGATTAAAATTAGGGTTTAGGCTTTGAATTAGGGTTTTGGGTCAAAATTTCGGTTTTTGCTCAAAATTAGGGTTTAGGGTTTGAATTAATGTTTTGTGTCAGAATTAGGGCTCTGGGTTATAATTTGGGTTTTGGGTCAAAATTTCGGGTTTGGCTCAAAATTAGGTTTTAGGGTTTGAATTAGGGTTTTGTGTAAAAATTAGGGTTCTGGGTCAAATTTAGGGTTTTGGGTCAACATTAGGGTTTAGGGTTTGAATTTGGGTTGAGTTTAAAATAGGGTTTTGGGTCAAAAATAGGGTTAGAATTAGGGTTTTGCGTTAAAATTAGGGTTTTGGGTCGAAAATAGGGTTCTTGGTCAAATTTAGGGTTTAGGGTAAAAAATAGGGTTCGAATTAGGGTTTGGGATCAAAATTAGGGTTTTGGGTCAGAATTAGGGTTTTGGGTTATTTTGGGTCAAGATTACGGTTTTGGGTCCAAATTAGGGTTTTGGGTCAAAAATAGGTGTCGACTTTTGAGTTGAAAAATGGGTTTTGGGACAAAAATAGGGTTTCGGGTTTGAATTACGATTTTGGGTCAAAATTCGGGTTTTGGGTCAAATTTAGGGTTTTGTGTTTGAATTTGGTTTTTGAGTTAAAAAGAGGGTTTTGGGTCAAAAATTGGGTTAGAATTAAGGTTTTGCGTTAAAATTAGGGTTTAGGTTCAAAATAGGGTTAGGTCAAATTTAGGGTTTTGGGTAAAGGGTTCGAATTAGGGTTTTGGATCGGAATTAGGGTTTTGGGTCTAAGTTAGGGCTATGGGTTATTTTGCGTCAAAATTTGGTTTTGGATCCAAATTAGGATTTTGGGTCAAAATTAGGGTTTAGGAGTTTGAATTAGGGTTTTGAGTAAAAAATAGGGTTTTGGGACAAAAATAGGGTTAGAATTAGGGTTTCGGTTCAAATTTAGGGTTTAGGGTTTTAATTAGGGTTTAGGGTTAAAAATAGGGTTTGGTCAAATTTAGGGTTAAGGTTAAATTTAGGGTTTTGGGTCAAAATTTAGGTTTTGGGTTAAAATTAGGGTTACGTGTTAAATTTAGGGTTTAGGGTCAAGAATTTGGGTTTCGGGTTGAATTGGGGTTTGAGTTAAAAAAGGGTTTTGGGACAAAAATAGAGTTAGAATTAGGGTTTTGGTTCAAATTTAGGTTTAGGATCAAAATTAGGGTTTAGGCTTTGAATTAGAGTTTTGGGTTAAAAATTCGGTTTGTGTCTAAATTAGGGTTTTGGGTGGTTTGGGTTTTGGGTCAAAATTAGTGCTCTGGGTAATAAGTTGGGTTAGGGTCAAATTTAGGGTTTTGGGTCAACATTAGGGTTTAGGATTTGAATTCGGTGTTTGGGTCAAGGTTACGGTTTTGGGTCGAAATTAGAGTTTTGGGTCAAAAATAGGGTTAGAATTAGGGTTTTGGGGTCTAAATTAGGGTTAGAATTAGGTTTTGGGTCTAGATTAGGGTTTTGGGTTAGATTTAGGGTTACGTGTTAAATTTGGGGTTTAGAGTCAAAATTTAGGGTTTTGGATTAAAATTAGGGTTTTGGACAAAAATAGGGTTAGAATTAGGGTTTTGGTTGAGGGATTTAGGGTTTTGGTTAAAATTAGGGTTTAGGCTTTGAATTAGGGTTTTGGGTCAAAATTTCGATTTTTGCTCAAAATTAGGGTTTAGGGTTTGAATTAATGTTTTGTGTCAGAATTAGGGCTCTGGGTTATAATTTGGGTTTTGGGTCAAAATTTCGGTTTTGGCTCAAAATTAGGTTTTAGGGTTTGAATTAGGGTTTTGTGTAAAAATTAGGGTTCTGGGTCAAATTTAGGGTTTTGGGTCAACATTAGGGTTTAGGGTTTGAATTTGGGTTGAGTTTAAAATAGGGTTTTGGGTCAAAAATAGGGTTAGAATTAGGGTTTTGCGTTAAAATTAGGGTTTTGGGTCGAAAATAGGGTTCTTGGTCAAATTTAGGGTTTAGGGTAAAAATAGGGTTCGAATTAGGGTTTGGGATCAAAATTAGGGTTTTGGGTCAGAATTAGGGTTTTGGGTCAAAATTAGGGCTTTGGGTTATTTTGGGTCAAGATTACGGTTTTGGGTCCAAATTAGGGTTTTGGGTCAAAAATAGGTGTCGACTTTTGAGTTGAAAAATGGGTTTTGGGACAAAAATAGGGTTTCGGGTTTGAATTACGATTTTGGGTCAAAATTCGGGTTTTGGGTCAAATTTAGGGTTTTGTGTTTGAATTTGGTTTTTGAGTTAAAAAGAGGGTTTTGGGTCAAAAATAGGGTTAGAATTGAGGTTTTGCGTTAAAATTAGGGTTTAGGTTCAAAATAGGGTTCTGGGTCAAATTTAGGGTTTTGGGTAAAAAAAAGGGTTCGAATTAGGGTTTTGGATCAGAATTAGGGTTTTGGGTCTAAATTAGGGCTATGGGTTATTTTGCGTCAAAATTTCGGTTTTGGATCCAAATTAGGATTTTGGGTCAAAATTAGGGTTTAGGGTTTGAATTAGGGTTTTGAGTAAAAAATAGGGTTTTGGGACAAAAATAGGGTTAGAATTAGGGTTTCGGTTCAAATTTAGGGTTTAGGCTTTTAATTAGGGTTTAGGGTTAAAAATAGGGTTTCGGGTCAAATTTAGGGTTAAGGTTAAATTTAGGGTTTTGGGTCAAAATTTAGGTTTTGGGTTAAAATTAGGGTTCTGTGTTAAATTTAGGGTTTAGGGTCAAAATTTGGGTTTCGGGTTGAATTGGGGTTTTGAGTTAAAAAAAGGGTTTTGGGACAAAAATAGAGTTAGAATTAGGGTTTTGGTTCAAATTTAAGGTTTAGGATCAAAATTAGGGTTTAGGCTTTGAATTAGAGTTTTGGGTTAAAAATTCGGTTTTGTGTCTAAATTAGGGTTTTGGGTCAGAATTTGGGTTTTGGGTCAAAATTAGTGCTCTGGGTAATAAGTTGGGTTTAGTGTCAAAATTAGGGGTTTGGGTCTCCATTAGGGTTTAGGATTTGGATTCGGTGTTTGGGTCAGAATTACGGTTTTGGTCGAAATTGAGTTTTGGGTCAAAAATAGGGTTAGAATTAGGGTTTTGGGGTCTAAGTTAGGGTTAGAATTAGGTTTTGGGTCTAGGTTAGGGTTTTGGGTTAAATTTAGGGTTCTGTGTTAAATTTAGGGTTTAGAGTCAAAATTTAGGGTTTTGGATTAAAATTAGGGTTTTTGGACAAAAATAGGGTTAGAATTAGGGTTTTGGTTCAGATTTAGGGTTTTTGATTAAAATTAGGGTTTAGGCTTTGAATTAGGGTTTTGGGTCAAAATTTCGGTTTGCTCAAAATTAGGGTTTAGGGTTTGAATTAATGTTTTGTGTCGAGGTTAGGGCTCAGGATTATAATTAGGGTTTTGGGTCAAAATTTAGGGTTTGGCTCAAAATTAGGTTTTAGGAGTTTGAATTAGGGTTTTGTGTAAAATTAGGGTTCTGTGTCAAATTTAGGGTTTTGGGTCAACATTAGGGTTTAGGGTTTGAATTTGGGTTGAGTTTAAAATAGGGTTTTGGGTCAAAAATAGGGTTAGAATTAGGGTTTTGCGTTAAAATTAGGGTTTTGGGTCGAAAATAGGGTTCTTGGTCAAATTTAGGGTTTAGGGTAAAAAATAGGGTTCGAATTAGGGTTTGGGATCAAAATTAGGGTTTTGGGTCAGAATTAGGGTTTTGGGTCAAAATTAGGGCTTTGGGTTATTTTGGGTCAAGATTACGGTTTTGGGTCCAAATTAGGGTTTTGGGTCAAAAATAGGTGTCGACTTTTGAGTTGAAAAATGGGTTTTGGGACAAAAATAGGGTTTCGGTTTGAATTACGATTTTGTGTCAATTTTGGGTTTTGGGTCAAATTTAGGGTTTTGTGTTTGAATTTGGTTTTTGAGTTAAAAAGAGGGTTTTGGGTCAAAAATAGGGTTAGAATTAAGGTTTTGCGTTAAAATTAGGGTTTAGGTTCAAAATAGGGTTCTGGGTCAAATTTAGGGTTTTGGGTAAAAAAAAGGGTTCGAATTAGGGTTTTGGATCAGAATTAGGGTTTTGGGTCTAAATTAGGGCTATGGGTTATTTTGCGTCAAAATTTCGGTTTTGGATCCAAATTAGGATTTTGGGTCAAAATTAGGGTTTAGGGTTTGAATTAGGGTTTTGGGACAAAAATAGGGTTAGAATTAGGGTTTCGGTTCAAATTTAGGGTTTAGGCTTTTAATTAGGGTTTAGGGTTAAAAATAGGGTTTCGGGTCAAATTTAGGGTTCTGGGTTAAATTTAGGGTTTTGGGTCAAAATTTAGGTTTTTGGGTTAAAATTAGGGTTCTGTGTTAAATTTAGGGTTTAGGGTCAAAATTTGGGTTTCGGGTTGAATTGGGGTTTTGAGTTAAAAAAAGGGTTTTGGGACAAAAATAGAGTTAGAATTAGGGTTTTGGTTCAAATTTAAGGTTTAGGATCAAAATTAGGGTTTAGGCTTTGAATTAGAGTTTTGGGTTAAAAATTCGGTTTTGTGTCTAAATTAGGGTTTTGGGTCAGAATTTGGGTTTTGGGTCAAAATTAGTGCTCTGGGTAATAAGTTGGGTTCTGGGTCAAATTTAGGGTTTGGGTCAACATTAGGGTTTAGGATTTGAATTCGGTGTTTGGGTCAAGATTACGGTTTGGGTCGAAATTAGAGTTTTGGGTCAAAAATAGGGTTAGAATTAGGGTTTTGGGGTCTAAATTAGGGTTAGAATTAGGTTTTGGGTCTAAGTTAGGGTTTTGGGTTAGATTTGGGGTTACGTGTTAAATTTAGGGTTTAGAGTCAAAATTTAGGGTTTTGGATTAAAATTAGGGTTTTGGACAAAAATAGGGTTAGAATTAGGGTTTTGGTTCGATTTAGGGTTTTGATTAAAATTAGGGTTTAGGCTTTGAATTAGGGTTTTGGGTCAAAATTTGGTTTTGCTCAAGATTAGGGTTTAGGGTTTGAATTAATGTTTTGTGTCGAGTTAGGGCTCACGGGTTATAATTTGGGTTTTGGGTCAAAATTTGGGTTTGGCTCAGGGTTAGGTTTTAGGAGTTTGAATTAGGGTTTTGGGTAAGAATTAGGGTTTTGGGTCAAAATTAGGGTTTTGGGTCAACATTAGGGTTTAGGGTTTGAATTTGGGTTGAGTTCAAAATAGGATTTTAGGTCAAAAATAGGGTTCGAATTAGGGTTTTGGGGTCAGAATTTGGGTTTTGGGTCAAAATTAGGGTTCTTGGTCAAATTTAGGGTTTAGGGTAAAAAATAGGGTTGAATTAGGGTTTGGGATCAAAATTAGGGTTTATGGGTTCAGAATTAGGGTTTTGGGTCAAAATTAGGGCTTTGGGTTATTTTGGGTCAAGATTACGGTTTTGGGTCCAAATTAGGGTTTTGGGTCAAAAATAGGTGTCGACTTTTGAGTTGAAAAATGGGTTTTGGGACAAAAATAGGGTTTCGGGTTTGAATTACGATTTTGGGTCAAAATTCGGGTTTTGGGTCAAATTTAGGGTTTTGTGTTTGAATTTGGTTTTTGAGTTAAAAAGAGGGTTTTGGGTCAAAAATAGGGTTAGAATTAAGGTTTTGCGTTAAAATTAGGGTTTAGGTTCAAAATAGGGTTCTGGGTCAAATTTAGGGTTTTGGGTAAAAAAAAGGGTTCGAATTAGGGTTTTGGATCAGAATTAGGGTTTTGGGTCTAAATTAGGGCTATGGGTTATTTTGCGTCAAAATTTCGGTTTTGGATCCAAATTAGGATTTTGGGTCAAAATTAGGGTTTAGGGTTTGAATTAGGGTTTTGAGTAAAAAATAGGGTTTTGGGACAAAAATAGGGTTAGAATTAGGGTTTCGGTTCAAATTTAGGGTTTAGGCTTTTAATTAGGGTTTAGGGTTAAAAATAGGGTTTCGGGTCAAATTTAGGGTTCTGGGTTAAATTTAGGGTTTTGGGTCAAAATTTAGGTTTTTGGGTTAAAATTAGGGTTCTGTGTTAAATTTAGGGTTTAGGGTCAAAATTTGGGTTTCGGGTTGAATTGGGGTTTTGAGTTAAAAAAAGGGTTTTGGGACAAAAATAGAGTTAGAATTAGGGTTTTGGTTCAAATTTAAGGTTTAGGATCAAAATTAGGGTTTAGGCTTTGAATTAGAGTTTTGGGTTAAAAATTCGGTTTTGTCTAAATTAGGGTTTTGGGTGGATGGGTTTTGGGTCAAAATTAGTGCTCTGGGTAATAAGTTGGGTTCTGGGTCAAATTTAGGGTTTTGGGTCAACATTAGGGTTTAGGATTTGAATTCGGTGTTTGGGTCAAAATTACGGTTTTGGGTCAGAATTAGAGTTTTGGGTCAAAAATAGGGTTAGAATTAGGGTTTTGGGGTCTAAATTAGGGTTAGAATTAGGTTTTGGGTCTAAATTAGGGTTTTGGGTTAAATTTAGGGTTCTGTGTTAAATTTAGGGTTTAGAGTCAAAATTTAGGGTTTTGGATTAAAATTAGGGTTTTTGGACAAAAATAGGGTTAGAATTAGGGTTTTGGTTCAGATTTAGGGTTTTTGATTAAAATTAGGGTTTAGGCTTTGAATTAGGGTTTTGGGTCAAAATTTCGGTTTTTGCTCAAAATTAGGGTTTAGGGTTTGAATTAATGTTTTGTGTCAGAATTAGGGCTCTGGGTTATAATTTGGGTTTTGGGTCAAAATTTCGGGTTTGGCTCAAAATTAGGTTTTAGGGTTTGAATTAGGGTTTTGTGTAAAAATTAGGGTTCTGGGTCAAATTTAGGGTTTTGGGTCAACATTAGGGTTTAGGGTTTGAATTTGGGTTGAGTTTAAAATAGGGTTTTGGGTCAAAAATAGGGTTAGAATTAGGGTTTTGCGTTAAAATTAGGGTTTTGGGTCGAAAATAGGGTTCTTGGTCAAATTTAGGGTTTAGGGTAAAAAATAGGGTTCGAATTAGGGTTTGGGATCAAAATTAGGGTTTTGGGTCAGAATTAGGGTTTTGGGTCAAAATTAGGGCTTTGGGTTATTTTGGGTCAAGATTACGGTTTTGGGTCCAAATTAGGGTTTTGGGTCAAAAATAGGTGTCGACTTTTGAGTTGAAAAATGGGTTTTGGGACAAAAATAGGGTTTCGGGTTTGAATTACGATTTTGGGTCAAAATTCGGGTTTTGGGTCAAATTTAGGGTTTTGTGTTTGAATTTGGTTTTTGAGTTAAAAAGAGGGTTTTGGGTCAAAAATAGGGTTAGAATTAAGGTTTTGCGTTAAAATTAGGGTTTAGGTTCAAAATAGGGTTCTGGGTCAAATTTAGGGTTTTGGGTAAAAAGGGTTCGAATTAGGGTTTTGGATCGAATTAGGGTTTTGGGTCTAAGTTAGGGCTATGGGTTATTTTGCGTCAAAATTTGGTTTTGGATCCAAATTAGGATTTTGGGTCAAAATTAGGGTTTAGGAGTTTGAATTAGGGTTTTGAGTAAAAATAGGGTTTTGGGACAAAAATAGGGTTAGAATTAGGGTTTCGGTTCAAATTTAGGGTTTAGTCTTTTAATTTGGGTTTAGGGTTAAAAATAGGGTTTGGTCAAATTTAGGGTTAGGTTAAATTTAGGGTTTTGGGTCAAAATTTAGGTTTTGGGTTAAAATTAGGGTTACGTGTTAAATTTAGGGTTTAGGGTCAAAATTTGGGTTTCGGGTTGAATTGGGGTTTTGAGTTAAAAAAGGGTTTTGGGACAAAAATAGAGTTAGAATTAGGGTTTTGGTTCAAATTTAGGTTGAGGATCAAAATTAGGGTTTAGGCTTTGAATTAGAGTTTTGGGTTAAAAATTCGGTTTGTGTCTAAATTAGGGTTTTGGGTCGAATTGGGTTTTGGGTCAAAATTAGTGCTCTGGGTAATAATTTGGTTTCATCCACAAATTTAGTGTTTTGGTTCAACATTATGGTTTACGATTTGAATTCGGTGTTTGGGTCAAAATTACGGTTTGGAGTCGAGTTAGGTTTTGGGTCAAAAATAGGGTTAGAATTAGGGTTTTGGGGTCTAAATTAGGGTTAGAATTAGGTTTTGGGTCTAAATTAGGGTTTTGGGTTAAATTTAGGGTTCTGTGTTAAATTTAGGGTTTAGAGTCAAAATTTAGGGTTTTGGATTAAAATTAGGGTTTTTGGACAAAAATAGGGTTAGAATTAGGGTTTTGGTTCAGATTTAGGGTTTTTGATTAAAATTAGGGTTTAGGCTTTGAATTAGGGTTTTGGGTCAAAATTTCGGTTTTTGCTCAAAATTAGGGTTTAGGGTTTGAATTAATGTTTTGTGTCAGAATTAGGGCTCTGGGTTATAATTTGGGTTTTGGGTCAAAATTTCGGGTTTGGCTCAAAATTAGGTTTTAGGGTTTGAATTAGGGTTTTGTGTAAAAATTAGGGTTCTGTGTCAAATTTAGGGTTTTGGGTCAACATTAGGGTTTAGGGTTTGAATTTGGGTTGAGTTTAAAATAGGGTTTTGGGTCAAAAATAGGGTTAGAATTAGGGTTTTGCGTTAAAATTAGGGTTTTGGGTCGAAAATAGGGTTCTTGGTCAAATTTAGGGTTTAGGGTAAAAAATAGGGTTGAATTAGGGTTTGGGATCAAAATTAGGGTTTTGGGTCGAGAATTAGGGTTTTGGGTCAGAATTAGGGTTTTGCGTTATTTTGGGTCAAGATTACGGTTTTGGGTCCAAATTAGGGTTTTGGGTCAAAAATAGGTGTCGACTTTTGAGTTGAAAAATGGGTTTTGGGACAAAAATAGGGTTTGGGTTTGAATTACGATTTTCGGTCAAAATTCGGGATTTGGGTCACATTTATGGTTTTGTGTTTTATTTTGGTTTTTGAGTTAAAAAGAGGGTTTTGGGTCAAAAATAGGGTTAGAATTAAGGTTTTGCGTTAAAATTAGGGTTTAGGTTCAAAATAGGGTTAGGTCAAATTTAGGGTTTTGGGTAAAAAGGGTTCGAATTAGGGTTTTGGATCAGAATTAGGGTTTTGGGTCTAAGTTAGGGCTATGGGTTATTTTGCGTCAAAATTTCGGTTTTGGATCCAAATTAGGATTTTGGGTCAAAGTTAGGGTTTAGGAGTTTGATTTAGTGTTTTGAGTTTAAAATAGGGTTTTGGGACAAAAATAGGGTTAGAATTAGGGTTTCGGTTCAAATTTAGGGTTTAGGCTTTTAATTAGGGTTTAGGGTTAAAAATAGGGTTTGGTCAAATTTAGGGTTAAGGTTAAATTTAGGGTTTTGGGTCAAAATTTAGGTTTTGGGTTAAAATTAGGGTTACGTGTTAAATTTAGGGTTTAGGGTCAAAATTTGGGTTTCGGGTTGAATTGGGGTTTTGAGTTAAAAAGGGTTTTGGGACAAAAATAGAGTTAGAATTAGGGTTTTGGTTCAAATTTAAGGTTGAGGATCAAAATTAGGGTTTAGGCTTTGAATTAGAGTTTTGGGTTAAAAATTCGGTTTGTGTCTAAATTAGGGTTTTGGGTCGAATTTGGGTTTTGGGTCAAAATTAGTGCTCTGGGTAATAAGTTGGGTTAGGGTCAAATTTAGGGTTTTGGGTCAACATTAGGGTTTAGGATTTGAATTCGGTGTTTGGGTCAAGATTACGGTTTTGGGTCGAGTGAGGGTTTTGGGTCAAAAATAGGGTTAGAATTAGGGTTTTGGGGTCTAAATTAGGGTTAGAATTAGGTTTTGGGTCTAAATTAGGGTTTTGGGTTAAATTTAGGGTTCTGTGTTAAATTTAGGGTTTAGAGTCAAAATTTAGGGTTTTGGATTAAAATTAGGGTTTTTGGACAAAAATAGGGTTAGAATTAGTGTTTTGGTTGGTTGTTAGGGTTTTTGAGTTAAATTAGGGTTTAGGCTTTGAATTAGGGATTTGGGTCAAAATTACTCTTTTTGCTCAAAATTAGGGTTTAGGGTTTGAATTAATGTTTTGTGTCAGAATTAGGGCTCTGGGTTATAATTTGGGTTTTGGGTCAAAATTTCGGGTTTGGCTCAAAATTAGGTTTTAGGGTTTGAATTAGGGTTTTGTGTAAAAATTAGGGTTCTGGGTCAAATTTAGGGTTTTGGGTCAACATTAGGGTTTAGGGTTTGAATTTGGGTTGAGTTTAAAATAGGGTTTTGGGTCAAAAATAGGGTTAGAATTAGGGTTTTGCGTTAAAATTAGGGTTTTGGGTCGAAAATAGGGTTCTTGGTCAAATTTAGGGTTTAGGGTAAAAAATAGGGTTCGAATTAGGGTTTGGGATCAAAATTAGGGTTTTGGGTCAGAATTAGGGTTTTGGGTCAGAATTAGGGTTTTGGGTTATTTTGGGTCAAGATTACGGTTTTGGGTCCAAATTAGGGTTTTGGGTCAAAAATAGGTGTCGACTTTTGAGTTGAAAAATGGGTTTTGGGTCAAATTTAGGGTTTTGTGTTTGAATTACGATTTTGGGTCAAAATTCGGGTTTTGGTCAAATTTAGGGTTTTGTGTTTGAATTTGGTTTTGAGTTAAAAGGGTTTTGGGTCAAAAATAGGGTTAGGAGTAAGGTTTTGCGTTAAAATTAGGGTTTAGGTTCAAAATAGGGTTAGGGTCAAATTTAGGGTTTTGGGTAAAAAAAAGGGTTCGAATTAGGGTTTTGGATCAGAATTAGGGTTTTGGGTCTAAATTAGGGCTATGGGTTATTTTGCGTCAAAATTTCGGTTTTGGATCCAAATTAGGATTTTGGGTCAAAATTAGGGTTTAGGGTTTGAATTAGGGTTTTGAGTAAAAAATAGGGTTTTGGGACAAAAATAGGGTTAGAATTAGGGTTTCGGTTCAAATTTAGGGTTTAGGCTTTTAATTAGGGTTTAGGGTTAAAAATAGGGTTTCGGGTCAAATTTAGGGTTCTGGGTTAAATTTAGGGTTTTGGGTCAAAATTTAGGTTTTTGGGTTAAAATTAGGGTTCTGTGTTAAATTTAGGGTTTAGGGTCAAAATTTGGGTTTCGGGTTGAATTGGGGTTTTGAGTTAAAAAAAGGGTTTTGGGACAAAAATAGAGTTAGAATTAGGGTTTTGGTACAAATTTAAGGTTGAGGATCAAAATTAGGGTTTAGGCTTTGAATTAGAGTTTTGGGTTAAAAATTCGGTTTTCTGTCTAAATTATGGTTTTGGGTCAGAATTTGGGTTTTGGGTCAAAATTAGTGCTCTGGGTAATAAGTTGGGTTCTGGGTCAAATTTAGGGTTTTGGGTCAACATTAGGGTTTAGGATTTGAATTCGGTGTTTGGGTCAAAATTACGGTTTTGGGTCAGAATTAGAGTTTTGGGTCAAAAATAGGGTTAGAATTAGGGTTTTGGGGTCTAAATTAGGGTTAGAATTAGGTTTTGGGTCTAAATTAGGGTTTTGGGTTAAATTTAGGGTTCTGTGTTAAATTTAGGGTTTAGAGTCAAAATTTAGGGTTTTGGATTAAAATTAGGGTTTTTGGACAAAAATAGGGTTAGAATTAGGGTTTTGGTTCAGATTTAGGGTTTTTGATTAAAATTAGGGTTTAGGCTTTGAATTAGGGTTTTGGGTCAAAATTTCGGTTTTTGCTCAAAATTAGGGTTTAGGGTTTGAATTAATGTTTTGTGTCAGAATTAGGGCTCTGGGTTATAATTTGGGTTTTGGGTCAAAATTTGGGTTTGGCTCAAGATTAGGTTTTAGGGTTAGAATTAGGGTTTTTGTGTCTAAATTAGGTTTTGGGTCAAATTTAGGGTTTTGGGTCAACATTAGGGTTTAGGGTTTGAATTTGGGTTGAGTTTAAAATAGGGTTTTGGGTCAAAAATAGGGTTAGAATTAGGGTTTTGCGTTAAAATTAGGGTTTTGGGTCGAAAATAGGGTTCTTGGTCAAATTTAGGGTTTAGGGTAAAAAATAGGGTTCGAATTAGGGTTTGGGATCAAAATTAGGGTTTTGGGTCAGAATTAGGGTTTTGGGTCAAAATTAGGGCTTTGGGTTATTTTGGGTCAAGATTACGGTTTTGGGTCCAAATTAGGGTTTTGGGTCAAAAATAGGTGTCGACTTTTGAGTTGAAAAATGGGTTTTGGGACAAAAATAGGGTTTCGGGTTTGAATTACGATTTTGGGTCAAAATTCGGGTTTTGGGTCAAATTTAGGGTTTTGTGTTTGAATTTGGTTTTTGAGTTAAAAAGAGGGTTTTGGGTCAAAAATAGGGTTAGAATTAAGGTTTTGCGTTAAAATTAGGGTTTAGGTTCAAAATAGGGTTCTGGGTCAAATTTAGGGTTTTGGGTGAATTAGGGTTTTGGATCAGAATTAGGGTTTTGGGTCGGGGTTAGGGCTATGGGTTATTTTGCGTCAAAATTTCGGTTTTGGATCCAAATTAGGATTTTGGGTCAAAATTAGGGTTTAGGGTTTGAATTAGGGTTTTGAGTAAAAAATAGGGTTTTGGGACAAAAATAGGGTTAGAATTAGGGTTTCGGTTCAAATTTAGGGTTTAGGCTTTTAATTAGGGTTTAGGGTTAAAAATAGGGTTTCGGGTCAAATTTAGGGTTCTGGGTTAAATTTAGGGTTTTGGGTCAAAATTTAGGTTTTTGGGTTAAAATTAGGGTTCTGTGTTAAATTTAGGGTTTAGGGTCAAAATTTGGGTTTCGGGTTGAATTGGGGTTTTGAGTTAAAAAAAGGGTTTTGGGACAAAAATAGAGTTAGAATTAGGGTTTTGGTTCAAATTTAAGGTTTAGGATCAAAATTAGGGTTTAGGCTTTGAATTAGAGTTTTGGGTTAAAAATTCGGTTTTGTGTCTAAATTAGGGTTTTGGGTCAGAATTTGGGTTTTGGGTCAAAATTAGTGCTCTGGGTAATAAGTTGGGTTCTGGGTCAAATTTAGGGTTTTGGGTCAACATTAGGGTTTAGGATTTGAATTCGGTGTTTGGGTCAAAATTACGGTTTTGGGTCGAGTAGGAGTTTTGGGTCAAAAATAGGGTTAGAATTAGGGTTTTGGGGTCTAAATTAGGGTTAGAATTAGGTTTTGGGTCTAAATTAGGGTTTTGGGTTAAATTTAGGGTTCTGTGTTAAATTTAGGGTTTAGAGTCAAAATTTAGGGTTTTGGATTAAAATTAGGGTTTTTGGACAAAAATAGGGTTAGAATTAGGGTTTTGGTTGATTTAGGGTTTTGATTAAAATTAGGGTTTAGGCTTTGAATTAGGGTTTTGGGTCAAAATTTCGGTTTTTGCTCAAAATTAGGGTTTAGGGTTTGAATTAATGTTTTGTGTCAAAATTAGGGCTCTGGGTTATAATTTGGGTTTTGGGTCAAAATTTCGGGTTTGGCTCAAAATTAGGTTTTAGGGTTTGAATTAGGGTTTTGTGTAAAAATTAGGGTTCTGGGTCAAATTTAGGGTTTTGGGTCAACATTAGGGTTTAGGGTTTGAATTTGGGTTGAGTTTAAAATAGGGTTTTGGGTCAAAAATAGGGTTAGAATTAGGGTTTTGCGTTAAAATTAGGGTTTTGGGTCGAAAATAGGGTTCTTGGTCAAATTTAGGGTTTAGGGTAAAAAATAGGGTTCGAATTAGGGTTTGGGATCAAAATTAGGGTTTTGGGTCAGAATTAGGGTTTTGGGTCAAAATTAGGGCTTTGGGTTATTTTGGGTCAAGATTACGGTTTTGGGTCCAAATTAGGGTTTTGGGTCAAAAATAGGTGTCGACTTTTGAGTTGAAAAATGGGTTTTGGGACAAAAATAGGGTTTCGGGTTTGAATTACGATTTTGGGTCAAAATTCGGGTTTTGGGTCAAATTTAGGGTTTTGTGTTTGAATTTGGTTTTTGAGTTAAAAAGAGGGTTTTGGGTCAAAAATAGGGTTAGAATTAAGGTTTTGCGTTAAAATTAGGGTTTAGGTTCAAAATAGGGTTCTGGGTCAAATTTAGGGTTTTGGGTAAAAAGGGGTTCGAATTAGGGTTTTGGATCGAATTAGGGTTTTGGGTCTAAGTTAGGGCTATGGGTTATTTTGCGTCAAAATTTGGTTTTGGATCCATATTTGGATTTTGGGTCAAAATTAGGGTTTAGGGTTTGAATTAGGGTTTTGAGTTAAAAATAGGGTTTTGGGACAAAAATAGGGTTAGAATTAGGGTTTCGGTTCAAATTTAGGGTTTAGGCTTTTAATTAGGGTTTAGGGTTAAAAATAGGGTTTCGGGTCAAATTTAGGGTTCTGGGTTAAATTTAGGGTTTTGGGTCAAAATTTAGGTTTTTGGGTTAAAATTAGGGTTACGTGTTAAATTTAGGGTTTAGGGTCAAAATTTGGGTTTCGGGTTGAATTGGGGTTTTGAGTTAAAAAGGGTTTTGGGACAAAAATAGAGTTAGAATTAGGGTTTTGGTTCAAATTTAGGTTTAGGATCAAAATTAGGGTTTAGGCTTTGAATTAGAGTTTTGGGTTAAAAATTCGGTTTGTGTCTAAATTAGGGTTTTGGGTCGGTTTGGGTTTTGGGTCAAAATTAGTGCTCTGGGTAATAAGTTGGGTTAGGGTCAAATTTAGGGTTTTGGGTCAACATTAGGGTTTAGGATTTGAATTCGGTGTTTGGGTCAAAGTTACGGTTTTGGGTCGAAGTAGAGTTTTGGGTCAAAAATAGGGTTAGAATTAAGGTTTTGGGGTCTAAATTAGGGTTAGAATTAGGTTTTGGGTCTAAATTAGGGTTTTGGGTTAAATTTAGGGTTCTGTGTTAAATTTAGGGTTTAGAGTCAAAATTTAGGGTTTTGGATTAAAATTAGGGTTTTGGACAAAAATAGGGTTAGAATTAGGGTTTTGGTTCATTTAGGGTTTTGATTAAAATTAGGGTTTAGGCTTTGAATTAGGGTTTTGGGTCAAAATTTGGTTTTGCTCAAAATTAGGGTTTAGGGTTTGAATTAATGTTTTGTGTCGAAATTAGGGCTCTGGGTTTATAATTTGGGTTTTGGGTCAAAATTTCGGGTTTGGCTCAAAATTAGGTTTTAGGGTTTGAATTAGGGTTTTGTGTAAAAATTAGGGTTCTGGGTCAAATTTAGGGTTTTGGGTCAACATTAGGGTTTAGGGTTTGAATTTGGGTTGAGTTTAAAATAGGGTTTTGGGTCAAAAATAGGGTTAGAATTAGGGTTTTGCGTTAAAATTAGGGTTTTGGGTCGAAAATAGGGTTCTTGGTCAAATTTAGGGTTTAGGGTAAAAATAGGGTTCGAATTAGGGTTTGGGATCAAAATTAGGGTTTTGGGTCAGAATTAGGGTTTTGGGTCAAAATTAGGGCTTTGGGTTATTTTGGGTCAAGATTACGGTTTTGGGTCCAAATTAGGGTTTTGGGTCAAAAATAGGTGTCGACTTTTGAGTTGAAAAATGGGTTTTGGGACAAAAATAGGGTTTGGGTTTGAATTACGATTTTGGGTCAAAATTGGGTTTTGGGTCAAATTTAGGGATTTGTGTTTTTATTTGGTTTTTGTGTTAAAATTTGGGTTTTGGGTGAAAATTAGGGTTAGAATTAAGGTTTTGCGTTAAAATTAGGGTTTAGGTAAAAAATAGGGTTCTGGTTCAAATTTCGGGTTCTGGGTCAAAAATAGGGTTCGAATTAGGGTTTTGGATCAGAATTAAGGTTTTGGGTGTAAATTTGGGCTATGGGTTATTTTGCGTCAAAATTTGGTTTTGGATCCAAATTAGGATTTTGGGTCAAAATTAGGGTTTAGGGTTTGAATTAGGGTTTTGAGTAAAAAATAGGGTTTTGGGACAAAAATAGGGTTAGAATTAGGGTTTCGGTTCAAATTTAGGGTTTAGGCTTTTAATTAGGGTTTAGGGTTAAAAATAGGGTTTGGTCAAATTTAGGGTTAGGTTAAATTTAGGGTTTTGGGTAAAAAATTAGGTTTTTGGGTTAAAATTAGGGTTCTGTGTTAAATTTAGGGTTTAGGGTCAAAATTTGGGTTTCGGGTTGAATTGGGGTTTTGAGTTAAAAAAGGGTTTTGGGACAAAAATAGAGTTAGAATTAGGGTTTTGGTTCAAATTTAGGTTTAGGATCAAAATTAGGGTTTAGGCTTTGAATTAGAGTTTTGGGTTAAAAATTCGGTTTGTGTCTAAATTAGGGTTTTGGGTCGGTTTGGGTTTTGGGTCAAAATTAGTGCTCTGGGTAATAAG
Organism: Sophora flavescens; assembly: GCA_030762895.1. Classification (NCBI taxonomy): domain Eukaryota; kingdom Viridiplantae; phylum Streptophyta; class Magnoliopsida; order Fabales; family Fabaceae; genus Sophora; species Sophora flavescens. Next base: position 10,132,762 of record CM061066.1, read on the forward strand.
TTGGGTTAGGGTCAAATTTAGGGTTTTGGGTCAACATGAGGGTCTAGGATTTGAATTCGGTGTTTGGGTCAAAATTACGGTTTTGGTTCTGATTTATTGTTTTGGGTCATAATTAGTGTTACAATTAGGGTTTTGGGGTCTAAATTAGGGTTAGAATTAGGTTTTGGGTCTAAGTTAGGGTTTTGGGTTAAATTTAGGGTTACGTGTTAAATTTAGGGTTTAGAGTCAAAATTTAGGGTTTTGGATTAAAATTAGGGTTTTGGACAAAAATAGGGTTAGAATTAGGGTTTTGGTTCAGATTTAGGGTTTTTGATTAAAATTAGGGTTTAGGCTTTGAATTAGGGTTTTGGGTCAAAATTTCGGTTTTTGCTCAAAATTAGGGTTTAGGGTTTGAATTAATGTTTTGTGTCAGAATTAGGGCTCTGGGTTATAATTTGGGTTTTGGGTCAAAATTTCGGGTTTGGCTCAAAATTAGGTTTTAGGGTTTGAATTAGGGTTTTGTGTAAAAATTAGGGTTCTGGGTCAAATTTTGGGTTTTGGGTCAACATTAGGGTTTAGGGTTTGAATTTGGGTTGAGTTTAAAATAGGGTTTTGGGTCAAAAATAGGGTTAGAATTAGGGTTTTGCGTTAAAATTAGGGTTTTGGGTCGAAAATAGGGTTCTTGGTCAAATTTAGGGTTTAGGGTAAAAAATAGGGTTCGAATTAGGGTTTGGGATCAAAATTAGGGTTTTGGGTCAGAATTAGGGTTTTGGGTCAAAATTAGGGCTTTGGGTTATTTTGGGTCAAGATTACGGTTTTGGGTCCAAATTAGGGTTTTGGGTCAAAAATAGGTGTCGACTTTTGAGTTGAAAAATGGGTTTTGGGACAAAAATAGGGTTTCGGGTTTGAATTACGATTTTGGGTCAAAATTCGGGTTTTGGGTCAAATTTAGGGTTTTGTGTTTGAATTTGGTTTTTGAGTTAAAAAGAGGGTTTTGGGTCAAAAATAGGGTTAGAATTAAGGTTTTGCGTTAAAATTAGGGTTTAGGTTCAAAATAGGGTTCTGGGTCAAATTTAGGGTTTTGGGTAAAAAAAAGGGTTCGAATTAGGGTTTTGGATCAGAATTAGGGTTTTGGGTCTAAATTAGGGCTATGGGTTATTTTGCGTCAAAATTTCGGTTTTGGATCCAAATTAGGATTTTGGGTCAAAATTAGGGTTTAGGGTTTGAATTAGGGTTTTGAGTAAAAAATAGGGTTTTGGGACAAAAATAGGGTTAGAATTAGGGTTTCGGTTCAAATTTAGGGTTTAGGCTTTTAATTAGGGTTTAGGGTTAAAAATAGGGTTTCGGGTCAAATTTAGGGTTCTGGGTTAAATTTAGGGTTTTGGGTCAAAATTTAGGTTTTTGGGTTAAAATTAGGGTTCTGTGTTAAATTTAGGGTTTAGGGTCAAAATTTGGGTTTCGGGTTGAATTAGGGTTTTGAGTTAAAAAAAGGGTTTTGGGACAAAAATAGAGTTAGAATTAGGGTTTTGGTACAAATTTAAGGTTGAGGATCAAAATTAGGGTTTAGGCTTTGAATTAGAGTTTTGGGTTAAAAATTCGGTTTTGTGTCTAAATTATGGTTTTGGGTCAGAATTTGGGTTTTGGGTCAAAATTAGTGCTCTGGGTAATAAGTTGGGTTCTGGGTCAAATTTAGGGTTTTGGGTCAACATTAGGGTTTAGGATTTGAATTCGGTGTTTGGGTCAAAATTACGGTTTTGGGTCAGAATTAGAGTTTTGGGTCAAAAATAGGGTTAGAATTAGGGTTTTGGGGTCTAAATTAGGGTTAGAATTAGGTTTTGGGTCTAAATTAGGGTTTTGGGTTAAATTTAGGGTTCTGTGTTAAATTTAGGGTTTAGAGTCAAAATTTAGGGTTTTGGATTAAAATTAGGGTTTTTGGACAAAAATAGGGTTAGAATTAGGGTTTTGGTTCAGATTTAGGGTTTTTGATTAAAATTAGGGTTTAGGCTTTGAATTAGGGTTTTGGGTCAAAATTTCGGTTTTTGCTCAAAATTAGGGTTTAGGGTTTGAATTAATGTTTTGTGTCAAAATTAGGGCTCTGGGTTATAATTTGGGTTTTGGGTCAAAATTTCGGGTTTGGCTCAAAATTAGGTTTTAGGGTTTGAATTAGGGTTTTGTGTAAAAATTAGGGTTCTGGGTCAAATTTAGGGTTTTGGGTCAACATTAGGGTTTAGGGTTTGAATTTGGGTTGAGTTTAAAATAGGGTTTTGGGTCAAAAATAGGGTTAGAATTAGGGTTTTGCGTTAAAATTAGGGTTTTGGGTCGAAAATAGGGTTCTTGGTCAAATTTAGGGTTTAGGGTAAAAAATAGGGTTCGAATTAGGGTTTGGGATCAAAATTAGGGTTTTGGGTGTGAATTTGGGTTTTTGTTCAAAATTTGGTCTTTGGGTTATTTTGGGTCAAGATTAGGGTTTTGGGTCCAATTTAGGGTTTTGGGTCAAAAATATGTTTCGACTTTTGAGTTGAAAATTGGGTTTTGGGACAAAAATAGGGTTTGGGTTTGAATTACGATTTTGGGTCAAAATTCGGGTTTTGGTCAAATTTAGGGTTTTGTGTTTGAATTTGGTTTTGAGTTAAAAGAGGTTTTGGGTCAAAAATAGGGTTAGAATTAAGGTTTTGCGTTAAAATTAGGGTTTAGGTTCAAAATAGGGTTAGGTCAAATTTAGGGTTTTGGGTAAGAAGGTTGAATTAGGGTTTTGGATCGAGAATTAGGGTTTTGGGTCTAAGTTAGGGCTATGGGTTATTTTGCGTCAAAATTTGGTTTTGGATCCAAATTAGGATTTTGGGTCAAAATTAGGGTTTAGGGTTTGAATTAGGGTTTTGAGTAAAAAATAGGGTTTTGGGACAAAAATAGGGTTAGAATTAGGGTTTCGGTTCAAATTTAGGGTTTAGGCTTTTAATTAGGGTTTAGGGTTAAAAATAGGGTTTCGGGTCAAATTTAGGGTTCTGGGTTAAATTTAGGGTTTTGGGTCAAAATTTAGGTTTTTGGGTTAAAATTAGGGTTCTGTGTTAAATTTAGGGTTTAGGGTCAAAATTTGGGTGTCGGGTTGAATTAGGGTTTTGAGTTAAAAAAAGGGTTTTGGGACAAAAATAGAGTTAGAATTAGGGTTTTGGTACAAATTTAAGGTTGAGGATCAAAATTAGGGTTTAGGCTTTGAATTAGAGTTTTGGGTTAAAAATTCGGTTTTGTGTCTAAATTAGGGTTTTGGGTCAAAATTAGTGCTCTGGGTAATAAGTTGGGTTCTGGGTCAAATTTAGGGTTTTGGGTCAACATTAGGGTTTAGGATTTGAATTCGGTGTTTGGGTCAAAATTACGGTTTGGAGTCGAGATTAGAGTTTTGGGTCAAAAATAGGGTTAGAATTAGGGTTTTGGGGTCTAAATTAGGGTTAGAATTAGGTTTTGGGTCTAAATTAGGGTTTTGGGTTAAATTTAGGGTTCTGTGTTAAATTTAGGGTTTAGAGTCAAAATTTAGGGTTTTGGATTAAAATTAGGGTTTTTGGACAAAAATAGGGTTAGAATTAGGGTTTTGGTTCAGATTTAGGGTTTTGATTAAAATTAGGGTTTAGGCTTTGAATTAGGGTTTTGGGTCAAAATTTCGGTTTTAGCTCAAAATTAGTGTTTTGGGTTTGAATTAATGTTTTGTGTCAGAATTAGGGATCAGGGTTATAATTTGGGTTTTGGGACAAAATTTCGGGTTTGTCTCAAAATTAGGTTTTAGGAGTTTGAATTAGGGTTTTGTGTAAAATTAGGGTTAGGTCAAATTTAGGGTTTTGGGTCAACATTAGGGTTTAGGGTTTGAATTTGGGTTGAGTTTAAAATAGGGTTTTGGGTCAAAAATAGGGTTAGAATTAGGGTTTTGCGTTAAAATTAGGGTTTTGGGTCGAAAATAGGGTTCTTGGTCAAATTTAGGGTTTAGGGTAAAAATAGGGTTGAATTAGGGTTTGGGATCAAACTTAGGGTTTTGGGTATGATTTAGGGTTTTGGGTCAGATTTAGTGCTTTGGGTTATTTTGGGTCAAAATTACGGTTTTGGGTGCAAATTAGGGTTTTTGGTCAATAATAGGTTTCGACTTTTGAGTTGAAAAATGGGTTTTGGGAAAAAAATAGGGTTTGGGTTTGAATTACGATTTTGGGTCAAAATTCGGGTTTTGGGTCAAATTTAGGGTTTTGTGTTTGAATTTGGTTTTGAGTTAAAAGGGTTTTGGGTCAAAAATAGGGATAGAATAAAGGTTTTGCTTTAAAATTAAGGTTTAGGTTCAAAATAGGGTTAGGGTCAAATTTAGGGTTTTGGGTAAGGGGTTCGAATTAGGGTTTTGGATCGAATTAGGGTTTTGGGTCTAAATTAGGGCTATGGGTTATTTTGCGTCAAAATTTCGGTTTTGGATCCAAATTAGGATTTTGGGTCAAAATTAGGGTTTAGGGTTTGAATTAGGGTTTTGAGTAAAAAATAGGGTTTTGGGACAAAAATAGGGTTAGAATTAGGGTTTCGGTTCAAATTTAGGGTTTAGGCTTTTAATTAGGGTTTAGGGTTAAAAATAGGGTTTCGGGTCAAATTTAGGGTTCTGGGTTAAATTTAGGGTTTTGGGTCAAAATTTAGGTTTTTGGGTTAAAATTAGGGTTCTGTGTTAAATTTAGGGTTTAGGGTCAAAATTTGGGTTTCGGGTTGAATTAGGGTTTTGAGTTAAAAAAAGGGTTTTGGGACAAAAATAGAGTTAGAATTAGGGTTTTGGTTCAAATTTAAGGTTGAGGATCAAAATTAGGGTTTAGGCTTTGAATTAGAGTTTTGGGTTAAAAATTCGGTTTTGTGTCTAAATTAGGGTTTTGGGTCAGAATTTGGGTTTTGGGTCAAAATTAGTGCTCTGGGTAATAAGTTGGGTTCTGGGTCAAATTTAGGGTTTTGGGTCAACATTAGGGTTTAGGATTTGAATTCGGTGTTTGGGTCAAAATTACGGTTTTGGGTCAGAATTAGAGTTTTGGGTCAAAAATAGGGTTAGAATTAGGGTTTTGGGGTCTAAATTAGGGTTAGAATTAGGTTTTGGGTCTAAATTAGGGTTTTGGGTTAAATTTAGGGTTCTGTGTTAAATTTAGGGTTTAGAGTCAAAATTTAGGGTTTTGGATTAAAATTAGGGTTTTTGGACAAAAATAGGGTTAGAATTAGGGTTTTGGTTCAGATTTAGGGTTTTTGATTAAAATTAGGGTTTAGGCTTTGAATTAGGGTTTTGGGTCAAAATTTCGGTTTTTGCTCAAAATTAGGGTTTAGGGTTTGAATTAATGTTTTGTGTCAGAATTAGGGCTCTGGGTTATAATTTGGGTTTTGGGTCAAAATTTCGGGTTTGGCTCAAAATTAGGTTTTAGGGTTTGAATTAGGGTTTTGTGTAAAAATTAGGGTTCTGGGTCAAATTTAGGGTTTTGGGTCAACATTAGGGTTTAGGGTTTGAATTTGGGTTGAGTTTAAAATAGGGTTTTGGGTCAAAAATAGGGTTAGAATTAGGGTTTTGCGTTAAAATTAGGGTTTTGGGTCGAAAATAGGGTTCTTGGTCAAATTTAGGGTTTAGGGTAAAAAATAGGGTTCGAATTAGGGTTTGGGATCAAAATTAGGGTTTTGGGTCAGAATTAGGGTTTTGGGTCAAAATTAGGGCTTTGGGTTATTTTGGGTCAAGATTACGGTTTTGGGTCCAAATTAGGGTTTTGGGTCAAAAATAGGTGTCGACTTTTGAGTTGAAAAATGGGTTTTGGGACAAAAATAGGGTTTCGGGTTTGAATTACGATTTTGGGTCAAAATTCGGGTTTTGGGTCAAATTTAGGGTTTTGTGTTTGAATTTGGTTTTTGAGTTAAAAAGAGGGTTTTGGGTCAAAAATAGGGTTAGAATTAAGGTTTTGCGTTAAAATTAGGGTTTAGGTTCAAAATAGGGTTCTGGGTCAAATTTAGGGTTTTGGGTCAAAAGTGTTCGAATTAGGGTTTTGGATCAGAATTAGGGTTTTGGGTCTAAATTAGGGCTTTGGGTTATTTTGCGTCAAAATTTTGGTTTTGGATCCAAATTAGGGTTTTGGGTCAAAATTAGGGTTTAGGGTTTGAATTAGGGTTTTGAGTAAAAAATAGGGTTTTGGGACAAAAATAGGGTTAGAATTAGGGTTTCGGTTCAAATTTAGGGTTTAGGCTTTTAATTAGGGTTTAGGGTTAAAAATAGGGTTTCGGGTCAAATTTAGGGTTCTGGGTTAAATTTAGGGTTTTGGGTCAAAATTTAGGTTTTGGGTTAAAATTAGGGTTCTGTGTTAAATTTAGGGTTTAGGGTCAAAATTTGGGTTTCGGGTTGAATTAGGGTTTTGAGTTAAAAAAAGGGTTTTGGGACAAAAATAGAGTTAGAATTAGGGTTTTGGTTCAAATTTAAGGTTTAGGATCAAAATTAGGGTTTAGGCTTTGAATTAGAGTTTTGGGTTAAAAATTCGGTTTTGTGTCTAAATTAGGGTTTTGGGTCAGAATTTGGGTTTTGGGTCAAAATTAGTGCTCTGGGTAATAAGTTGGGTTCTGGGTCAAATTTAGGGTTTTGGGTCAACATTAGGGTTTAGGATTTGAATTCGGTGTTTGGGTCAAAATTACGGTTTTGGGTCAGAATTAGAGTTTTGGGTCAAAAATAGGGTTAGAATTAGGGTTTTGGGGTCTAAATTAGGGTTAGAATTAGGTTTTGGGTCTAAATTAGGGTTTTGGGTTAAATTTAGGGTTCTGTGTTAAATTTAGGGTTTAGAGTCAAAATTTAGGGTTTTGGATTAAAATTAGGGTTTTGGGACAAAAATAGGGTTAGAATTAGGGTTTTGGTTCAGATTTAGGGTTTTGGATTAAAATTAGGGTTTAGGCTTTGAATTAGGGTTTTGGGTCAAAATTTGGTTTTGCTCAAGATTAGGGTTTAGGGTTTGAATTAATGTTTTGTGTCGAATTAGGGCTCAGGGTTATAATTTGGGTTTTGGGTCAAAATTTGGGTTTGGCTCAAGATTAGGTTTTAGGGTTTGAATTAGGGTTTTGTGTAAAGTTAGGGTTAAGGTCAAATTTAGGGTTTTGGGTCAACATTAGGGTTTAGGGTTTGAATTTGGGTTGAGTTTAAAATAGGGTTTTGGGTCAAAAATAGGGTTAGAATTAGGGTTTTGCGTTAAAATTAGGGTTTTGGGTCGAAAATAGGGTTCTTGGTCAAATTTAGGGTTTAGGGTAAAAAATAGGGTTCGAATTAGGGTTTGGGATCAAAATTAGGGTTTTGGGTCAGAATTAGGGTTTTGGGTCAAAATTAGGGCTTTGGGTTATTTTGGGTCAAGATTACGGTTTGGGTCCAAATTAGGGTTTTGGGTCAAAAATAGGTGTCGACTTTTGAGTTGAAAAATGGGTTTTGGGACAAAAATAGGGTTTCGGGTTTGAATTACGATTTTGGGTCAAAATTCGGGTTTTGGTCAAATTTAGGGTTTGTGTTTGAATTTGGTTTTGAGTTAAAAAGGGTTTTGGGTCAAAAATAGGGTTAGAATTAAGGTTTTGCGTTAAAATTAGGGTTTAGGTTCAAAATAGGGTTAGGTCAAATTTAGGGTTTTGGGTAAAAAGGGTTCGAATTAGGGTTTTGGATCGAATTAGGGTTTTGGGTCTAGGTTAGGGCTATGGGTTATTTTGCGTCAAAATTTGGTTTTGGATCCAAATTAGGATTTTGGGTCAAAATTAGGGTTTAGGGTTTGAATTAGGGTTTTGAGTAAAAAATAGGGTTTTGGGACAAAAATAGGGTTAGAATTAGGGTTTCGGTTCAAATTTAGGGTTTAGGCTTTTAATTAGGGTTTAGGGTTAAAAATAGGGTTTCGGGTCAAATTTAGGGTTCTGGGTTAAATTTAGGGTTTTGGGTCAAAATTTAGGTTTTTGGGTTAAAATTAGGGTTCTGTGTTAAATTTAGGGTTTAGGGTCAAAATTTGGGTTTCGGGTTGAATTGGGGTTTTGAGTTAAAAAAAGGGTTTTGGGACAAAAATAGAGTTAGAATTAGGGTTTTGGTACAAATTTAAGGTTGAGGATCAAAATTAGGGTTTAGGCTTTGAATTAGAGTTTTGGGTTAAAAATTCGGTTTTGTGTCTAAATTAGGGTTTTGGGTCAGAATTTGGGTTTTGGGTCAAAATTAGTGCTCTGGGTAATAAGTTGGGTTCTGGGTCAAATTTAGGGTTTTGGGTCAACATTAGGGTTTAGGATTTGAATTCGGTGTTTGGGTCAAAATTACGGTTTTGGGTCAGAATTAGAGTTTTGGGTCAAAAATAGGGTTAGAATTAGGGTTTTGGGGTCTAAATTAGGGTTAGAATTAGGTTTTGGGTCTAAATTAGGGTTTTGGGTTAAATTTAGGGTTCTGTGTTAAATTTAGGGTTTAGAGTCAAAATTTAGGGTTTTGGATTAAAATTAGGGTTTTGGACAAAAATAGGGTTAGAATTAGGGTTTTGGTTGATTTAGGGTTTTGATTAAAATTAGGGTTTAGGCTTTGAATTAGGGTTTTGGGTCAAAATTTGGTTTTGCTCAAGTTAGGGTTTAGGGTTTGAATTAATGTTTTGTGTCGAGTTAGGGCTCAGGGTTATAATTTGGGTTTTGGGTCAAAATTTGGGTTTGGCTCAAGATTAGGTTTTAGGAGTTTGAATTAGGGTTTTGTGTAAAATTAGGGTTAGGGTCAAATTTAGGGTTTTGGGTCAACATTAGGGTTTAGGGTTTGAATTTGGGTTGAGTTTAAAATAGGGTTTTGGGTCAAAAATAGGGTTAGAATTAGGGTTTTGCGTTAAAATTAGGGTTTTGGGTCGAAAATAGGGTTCTTGGTCAAATTTAGGGTTTAGGGTAAAAAATAGGGTTGAATTAGGGTTTGGGATCAAAATTAGGGTTTTGGGTCAGAATTAGGGTTTTGGGTCAAAATTAGGGCTTTGGGTTATTTTGGGTCAAGATTACGGTTTTGGGTCCAAATTAGGGTTTTGGGTCAAAAATAGGTGTCGACTTTTGAGTTGAAAAATGGGTTTTGGGACAAAAATAGGGTTTGGGTTTGAATTACGATTTTGGGTCTAAATTCGGGTTTTGGTCAAATTTAGGGTTTTGTGTTTGAATTTGGTTTTTGAGTTAAAAAGAGGGTTTTGGGTCAAAAATAGGTTTTGAATTGAGGTTTTGCGTTAAAATTAGGGTTTTGTTTCAAAATAGGGTTCTGGGTCAAATTTAGGGTTTTGGGTAAGAAGGTTGAATTAGGGTTTTGGATCGAGAATTAGGGTTTTGGGTCTAAATTAGGGCTATGGGTTATTTTGCGTCAAAATTTGGTTTTGGATCCAAATTAGGATTTTGGGTCAAAATTAGGGTTTAGGGTTTGAATTATGGTATTGAGTAAAAAATAGGGATTTGGGACAAAAATATGGTTAGAATTAGGGTTTCGCTTCAAATCTAGGGTTTAGGCTTTTAATTATGATTAACGGTTAAAAATACTGTTTCTTGTCAAATTTTGTGTTCTGGGTTAAATTTAGGGTTTTGGGTCAAAATTTAGGTTTTTCGTTTAAATTTAGGGTTCTGTGTTAAATTTAGGTTTTAGGGTCAAAGTTTGGGTTTCGGGTTGAATTAGGGTTTGAGTTAATAAAACGGTTTTTGGACCAAAAATATAGTTAGAATTTGGGGTTTTGTTCAAATTTAATGTTTAGGATCAAAATTAGGGTTTAGGCTTTGAATTAGAGTTTGGGTTAAAAATTCGGTTTGTGTCTAAATTAGGGTTTTGGGTCGATGGGTTTTGGGTCAAAATTAGTGCTCGGGGTAATAAGTTGGGTTAGGTCAAATTTAGGGTTTTGGGTCAACATTAGGGTTTAGGATTTGGATTCGGTGTTTGGGTCAAGATTACGGTTTGGGTCGAATTAGGTTTTGGGTCAAAAATAGGGTTAGAATTAGGGTTTTGGGGTCTAAGTTAGGGTTAGAATTAGGTTTTGGGTCTAAGTTAGGGTTTTGGGTTAAATTTAGGGTTACGTGTTAAATTTAGGGTTTAGAGTCAAAATTTAGGGTTTTGGATTAAAATTAGGGTTTTGGACAAAAATAGGGTTAGAAGTAGGGTTTTGGTTGATTTAGGGTTTTGATTAAAATTAGGGTTTAGGCTTTGAATTAGGGTTTTGGGTCAAAATTTGGGTTTTGCTCAAGAGTGGGGTTTAGGGTTTGAATTAATGTTTTGTGTCGGATTAGGGCTCAGGTTATAATTTGGGTTTTGGGTCAAAATTTGGGTTTGGCTCAAGTTAGGTTTTAGGAGTTTGAATTAGGGTTTTGTGTAAAGTTGGGGTTAGGTCAAATTTAGGGTTTTTGGTCAACATTAGGGTTTAGGGTTTTAATTTGGGTTGAGTTTAAAATAGGGTTTTGGGTCAAAAATAGGGTTAGAATTAGGGTTTTGCGTTAAAATTAGGGTTTTGGGTCGAAAATAGGGTTCTTGGTCAAATTTAGGGTATAGGGTAAAAAATAGGGTTCGAATTAGGGTTTGGGATCAAATTAGGGTTTTGGGTCAGAATTAGGGTTTTGGGTCAAAATTAGGGCTTTGGGTTATTTTGGGTCAAGTTTTGGTTCCAAATTAGGGTTTTGGGTCAAAAATAGGTGTCGACTTTTGAGTTGAAAAATGGGTTTTGGGACAAAAATAGGGTTTCGGGTTTGAATTACGATTTTGGGTCATAATTCGGGTTTTGTGTCAAATTTAGGGTGTTGTGTTTGTATTTGGTTTTGAGTTAAAAAGGTTTTGGGTCAAAAATAGGGTTAGAATTAAGGTTTTGCGTTAAAATTAGGGTTTAGGTTCAAAATAGGGTTAGGGTCAAATTTAGGGTTTTGGGTAAAAAGGTTCGAATTAGGGTTTTGGATCGAGATTAGGGTTTTGGGTCTAAATTAGGGCTTTGGGTTATTTTGCGTCAAAATTTGGTTTTGGATCCAAATTAGGGTTTTGGGTCAAAATTAGGGTTTAGGAGTTTGAATTAGGGTTTTGAGTAAAAATAGGGTTTTGGGACAAAAATAGGGTTAGAATTAGGGTTTCGGTTCAAATTTAGGGTTTAGGCTTTTAATTAGGGTTTAGGGTTAAAAATAGGGTTTGGTCAAATTTAGGGTTAGGTTAAATTTAGGGTTTTGGGTCAAAATTTAGGTTTTGGGTTAAAATTAGGGTTACGTGTTAAATTTAGGGTTTAGGGTCAAAATTTGGGTTTCGGGTTGAATTAGGGTTTGAGTTAAAAAGGGTTTTGGGACAAAAATAGAGTTAGAATTAGGGTTTTGGTTCAAATTTAGGTTTAGGATCAAAATTAGGGTTTAGGCTTTGAATTAGAGTTTTGGGTTAAAAATTCGGTTTGTGTCTAAATTAGGGTTTTGGGTCGAATTGGGTTTTGGGTCAAAATTAGTGCTCTGGGTAATAAGTTGGGTTAGGGTCAAATTTAGGGTTTTGGGTCAACATTAGGGTTTAGGATTTGAATTCGGTGTTTGGGTCAAGGTTACGGTTTTGGGTCGAATAGGTTTTGGTCAAAAATAGGGTTAGAATTAGGGTTTTGGGGTCTAAGTTAGGGTTAGAATTAGGTTTTGGGTCTAAGTTAGGGTTTTGGGTTAAATTTAGGGTTACGTGTTAAATTTAGGGTTTAGAGTCAAAATTTAGGGTTTGGTTAAATTAGGGTTTTGGACAAAAATAGGGTTAGAATTAGGGTTTTGGTTGATTTAGGGTTTTGATTAAAATTAGGGTTTAGGGCGTTTGAATTAGGGTTTTGGGTCAAAATTTGGTTTTGCTCAAGGTTAGGGTTTAGGGTTTGAATTAATGTTTTGTGTCGAGTTAGGGCTCAGGGGTTATAATTTGGGTTTTGGGTCAAAATTTGGGTTTGGCTCAAGATTAGGTTTTAGGGTTTGAATTAGGGTTTGGGTAAAGTTAGGGTTAGGGTCAAATTTAGGGTTTTGGGTCAACATTAGGGTTTAGGGTTTGAAGTGGGGTTGAGTTTAAAATAGGGTTTTGGGTCAAAAATAGGGGTAGAATTAGGGTATTGCGTTAAAAGTAGGGTTTTGGGTGAAAATAGGGTTCTTGGTCAAATTTAGGGTTTAGGGTAAAAAATAGGGTTCGAATTAGGGTTTGGGACAAGGGTTTGGGTCGATTAGGGTTTTGGGTCCAAATTAGGGCTTTGGGTTATTTTGGGTAAAGTTTTCGGTTTTGGGTCCATCTTAGGGTATTGGGTCTTATTTAGGTGTCGTCTTTTGAGTTGAAAATTGGGTTTTGGGACAAAAATAGGGTTTAGGGTTTGAATTACGATTTTGGGTCAAAATTAGGGTTTTGGGTCAAATTTAGGGTTTTGTGTTTGAATTTGGTTTTTGAGTTAAAAAGGGTTTTGGGTCAAAAATAGGGTTAGTATTATGGTTTTGCGTTAAAATTAGGGTTTAGGTTCAAAATAGGGTTAGGGTCAAATTTAGGGTTTTGGGTAGGGTTCGAATTAGGGTTTTGGATCAGAATTAGGGTTTTAGGTTTAAATTAGGGCTTTGGGTTATTTTGCGTCAAAATTTCGGTTTTGGATCCAAATTAGGGTTTTGGGTCAAAATTAGGGTTTAGGGTTTGAATTAGGGTTTTGAGTAATAAATAGGGTTTTGGGACAAAAATAGGGTTAGAATTAGGGTTTCGGTTCAAAATTAGGGTTTAGGCTTTGAATTAGGGTTTAGGGTTAAAAATAGGGTTTAGGGTAAAATTTAGGGTTTTGGGTCAAAATTTAGGTTTTGGGTTAAAATTAGGGTTCTGTAAATTTAGGGTTTAGGGTCAAAATTTGGGTTTCGGGTTGAATTAGTGTTTTGAGTTAAAAAAAGGGTTTTGGGACAAAATAGAGTTAGAATTAGGGTTTTGGTTCAAATTTAGGTTGAGGATCAAAATTAGGGTTTAGGCTTTGAATTAGAGTTTTGGGTTAAAAATTCGGTTTGTGTCTAAATTAGGGTTTTGGGTCGAATGGGTTTTGGGTCAAAATTAGTGCTCTGGGTAATAAGTTGGGTTCTGGGTCAAATTTAGGGTTTTGGGTCAACATTAGGGTTTAGGATTTGAATTCGGTGTGTGGGTCAAAATTACGGTTTGGGGTCAGAATTAGAGTTTTGGGTCAAAAATAGGTTTAGAATTAGGGTTTTGGGGTCTAAATTAGGGTTAGAATTAGGTTTTGGGTCTAGAATTAGGGTTTTGGGTTAAATTTAGGGTTACGTGTTAAATTTAGGGTTTAGAGTCAAAATTTAGGGTTTTGGATTAAAATTAGGGTTTTGGACAAAAATAGGGTTAGAATTAGGGTTTTGGTTCGATTTAGGGTTTTGATTAAAATTAGGGTTTGGGAATAGGGTTTAGGCTTTGAATTAGGGTTTTGGGTCAAAATTTGGTTTTTGCTCAAAGTGGGGTTTAGGGTTTGAATTAATGTTTTGTGTCGGATTGGGGCTCTGGGTTATAATTTGGGTTTTGGGTCAAAATTTGGGTTTGGCTCAAAATTAGGTTTTAGGGTTTGAATTAGGGTTTTGGGTAAAGTTAGGGTTAGGTCAAATTTGGGGTTTTGGGTCAACATTAGGGTTTAGGGTTTGAATTTGGGTTGAGTTTAAAATAGGGTTTTGGGTCAAAAATAGGGTTAGAATTAGGGTTTTGCGTTAATATTAGGGTTTTGGTTCAAAATAGGGTTATTGGTGAAAATTAGGGTTTAGGGTAAAAAATAGGGTTGAATTAGGGTTTGGGACAAAGGGGGGTGAGGGTTTGGGTCAAAATTAGGGCTTTGGGTTATTTTGGGGTTGGGCCAAATTAGGGTTTTGGCTCAAAAAAAGGTGTCGACTATTGAGATGAAAAATCGGTTTTGGAACAAAAATAGGGTTTGGGTTTGAATTACGATTTTGGGTCAAAATTCGGGTTTTGGGTCAAATTTAGGGTGTTGTGTTTGAATTTGGTTTTTGAGTTAAAAAGAGGGTTTTGGGTCAAAAATAGGGTTAGAATTAAGGTTTTGCGTTAAAATTAGGGTTTAGGTTCAAAATAGGGTTCTGGGTCAAATTTAGGGTTTTGGGTGAATTAGGGTTTTGGATCAGAATTAGGGTTTTGGGTCTAAATTAGGGCTTTGGGTTATTTTGCGTCAAAATTTCGGTTTTGGATCCAAATTAGGGTTTTGGGTCAAAATTAGGGTTTAGGGTTTGAATTAGGGTTTTGAGTAAAAAATAGGGTTTTGGGACAAAAATAGGGTTAGAATTAGGGTTTCGGTTCAAATTTAGGGTTTAGGCTTTTAATTAGGGTTTAGGGTTAAAAATAGGGTTTCGGGTCAAATTTAGGGTTCTGGGTTAAATTTAGGGTTTTGGGTCAAAATTTAGGTTTTTCGGTTAAAATTAGGGTTCTGTGTTAAATTTAGGGTTTAGGGTCAAAAATTGGGTTTCGGGTTGAATTAGGGTTTTGAGTTAAAAAAAAGGGTTTTGGGACAAAAATAGAGTTAGAATTAGGGTTTTGGTTCAAATTTTAGGTTTAGGATCAAAATTAGGGTTTAGGCTTTGAATTAGAGTTTTGGGTTAAAATTTCGGTTTTGTGTCTATATTAGGGTTTTGGGTCAGAATTGGGTTTTGGGTCAAAATTAGTGCTCTGGGTAATAAGTTGGGTTAGGGTCAAATTTAGGGTTTTGGGTCAACATTAGGGTTTAGGATTTGAATTCGGTGTTTGGGTCAAGGTTACGGTTTTGGGTCGAGATTAGAGTTTTGGGTCAAAAATAGGGTTAGAATTAGGGTTTTGGGGTCTAAATTAGGGTTAGAATTAGGTTTTGGGTCTAGGTTAGGGTTTTGGGTTAAATTTAGGGTTACGTGTTAAATTTAGGGTTTAGAGTCAAAATTTAGGGTTTGGATTAAAATTAGGGTTTTGGACAAAAATAGGGTTAGAATTAGGGTTTTGGTTCGATTTAGGGTTTTGATTAAAATTAGGGTTTAGGGTCAAAATTAGGGTTTAGGCTTTGAATTAGGGTTTTGGGTCAAAATTTGGTTTTGCTCAAAATTGGGGTTTAGGGTTTGAATTAATGTTTTGTGTCGAAATTAGGGCTCTGGGTTATAATTTGGGTTTTGGGTCAAAATTTGGGTTTGGCTCAAGATTAGGTTTTAGGAGTTTGAATTAGGGTTTTGGGTAAAAATTAGGGTTAGGGTCAAATTTAGGGTTTTGGGTCAACATTAGGGTTTAGGGTTTGAATTTGGGTTGAGTTTAAAATAGGGTTTTGGGTCAAAAATAGCGTTAGAATTAGGGTTTTTGTTTAAAATTAGGGTTTTGGGAAAAATTAGGGTTTTTGGTCAAATTTAGGGTTTAGGGTAAAAAATAGGGTTGAATTAGGGTTTGGGTGGGTGGGGTTAGGGTTTTGGGTCAAAATTAGGGCTTTGGGTTATTTTGGGTCAAGATTCTTTTTTGGGTCCAAATTAGGGTTTTGGGTCAAAAATAGGTGTCGACTTTTGAGATGAGAAATGGGTTTTGGGACAAAAATAGGGTTTCGGGTTTGAATTGCGATTTTGGGTCAAAATTCGGGTTTTGGGTCAAATTTAGGGTTTTGTGTTTGAATTTGGTTTTTGAGTTAAAAAGAGGGTTTTGGGTCAAAAATAGGGTTAGAATTAAGGTTTTGCGTTAAAATTAGGGTTTAGGTTCAAAATAGGGTTCTGGGTCAAATTTAGGGTTTTGGGTCAAAAAAAGGGTTCGAATTAGGGTTTTGGATCAAAATTAGGGTTTTCGGTCTAAATTAGGGCTTTGGGTTATTTTGCGTCAAAATTTCGGTTTTGGATCCAAATTAGGGTTTTGGGTCAAAATTAGGGTTTAGGGTTTGAATTAGGGTTTTGAGTAAAAAATAGGGTTTTGGGACAAAAATAGGGTTAGAATTAGGGTTTCGGTTCAAATTTAGGGTTTAGGCTTTGAATTAGGGTTTAGGGTTAAAAATAGGGTTTCGGGTCAAATTTAGGGTTCTGGGTTAAATTTAGGGTTTTGGGTCTAAATTTAGGTTTTGGTTAAAGTTAGGGTTAGTGTTAAATTTAGGGTTTAGGGTCAAAAATTGGGTTTCGGGTTGAATTAGGGTTTTGAGTTAAAAAAAAGGGTTTTGGGACAAAAATAGAGTTAGAATTAGGGTTTTGGATAAAATTTAGGTTTAGGATCAAAATTAGGGTTTAGGCTTTGAATTAGAGTTTTGGGTTAAAAATTCGGTTTGTGTCTAAATTAGGGTTTTGGGTCGAATTTGGGTTTTGGGTCAAAATTAGTGCTCTGGGTAATAAGTTGGGTTAGGTCAAATTTAGGGTTTTGGGTCAACATTAGGGTTTAGGATTTGAATTCGGTGTGTGGGTCAAAATTACGGTTTGGGTCGAAATTAGGTTTTGGGTCAAAAATAGGGTTAGAATTAGGGTTTTGGGGTCTAAATTAGGGTTAGAATTAGGTTTTGGGTCTAAATTAGGGTTTTGGGTTAAATTTGGGGTTACGTGTTAAATTTAGGGTTTAGAGTCAAAATTTAGGGTTTTGGATTAAAATTAGGGTATTTGGACAAAAATAGGGTTAGAAATAGGGTTTTGGTTGATTTAGGGTTTTTGATTAAAATTAGGGTTTAGGGTCAAAATTAGGGTTTAGGCTTTGAATTAGGGTTTTGGGTCAAAATTTCGGTTTTTGCTCAAAATTGGGGTTTAGGGTTTGAATTAATGTTTTGTGTCAGAATTAGGGCTCTGGGTTATAATTTGGGTTTTGGGTCAAAATTTCGGGTTTGGCTCAAAATTAGGTTTTAGGGTTTGAATTAGGGTTTTGGGTAAAAATTAGGGTTCTGGGTCAAATTTAGGGTTTTGGGTCAACATTAGGGTTTAGGGTTTGAATTTGGGTTGAGTTTAAAATAGGGTTTTGGGTCAAAAATAGGGTTAGAATTAGGGTTTTGCGTTAAAATTAGGGTTTTGGGTCGAAAATAGGGTTCTTGGTCAAATTTAGGGTTTAGGGTAAAAAATAGGGTTCGAATTAGGGTTTCGGGTCAGAATTAGGGTTTTGGGTCAAAATTAGGGCTTTGGGTTATTTTGGGTCAAGATTACGGTTTTGGGTCCAAATTAGGGTTTTGGGTCAAAAATAGGTGTTGACTTTTGAGTTGAAAAATGGGTTTTGGGACAAAAATAGGGTTTCGGGTTTGAATTACGATTTTTGGGTCAAAATTCGGGTTTTGGGTCAAATTTAGGGTTTTGTGTTTGAATTTGGTTTTTGAGTTAAAAAGAGGGTTTTGGGTCAAAAATAGGGTTAGAATTAAGGTTTTGCGTTAAAATTAGGGTTTAGGTTCAAAATAGGGTTCTGGGTCAAATTTAGGGTTTTGGGTCAAAAAAAGGGTTCGAATTAGGGTTTTGGATCAGAATTAGGGTTTTGGGTCTAAATTAGGGCTTTGGGTTATTTTGCGTCAAAATTTCGTTTTTGGATACAAATTAGGGTTTTGGGTCAAAATTAGGGTTTAGGGTTTGAATTAGGGTTTTGAGTAAAAAATAGGGTTTTGGGACAAAAATAGGGTTAGAATTAGGGTTTCGGTTCAAATTTAGGGTTTAGGCTTTTAATTAGGGTTTAGGGTTAAAAATAGGGTTTCGGGTCAAATTTAGGGTTCTGGGTTAAATTTAGGGTTTTGGGTCTAAATTTAGGTTTTTCGGTTAAAATTAGGGTTCTGTGTTAAATTTAGGGTTTAGGGTCAAAAATTGGGTTTCGGGTTGAATTAGGGTTTTGAGTTAAAAAAAAGGGTTTTGGGACAAAAATAGAGTTAGAATTAGGGTTTTGGTTCAAATTTAAGGTTTAGGATCAAAATTAGGGTTTAGGCTTTGAATTAGAGTTTTGGGTTAAAAATTCGGTTTTGTGTCTAAATTAGGGTTTTGGGTCAGAATTTGGGTTTTGGGTCAAAATTGGTGCTCTGGGTAATAAGTTGGGTTCTGGGTCAAATTTAGGGTTTTGGGTCAACATTAGGGTTTAGGATTTGAATTCGGTGTGTGGGTCAAAATTACGGTTTTGGGTCAGAATTAGAGTTTTGGGTCAAAAATAGGGTTAGAATTAGGGTTTTGGGGTCTAAATTAGGGTTAGAATTAGGTTTTGGGTCTAAATTAGGGTTTTGGGTTAAATTTAGGGTTCTGTGTTAAATTTAGGGTTTAGAGTCAAAATTTAGGGTTTTGGATTAAAATTAGGGTTTTGGACAAAAATAGGGTTAGAATTAGGGTTTTGGTTCAGATTTAGGGTTTTTGATTAAAATTAGGGTTTAGGGTCAAAATTAGGGTTTAGGCTTTGAATTAGGGTTTTGGGTCAAAATTTCGGTTTTTGCTCAAAATTGGGGTTTAGGGTTTGAATTAATGTTTTGTGTCAGAATTAGGGCTCTGGGTTATAATTTGGGTTTTGGGTCAAAATTTCGGGTTTGGCTCAAAATGGGTTTTAGGGTTTGAATTAGGGTTTTGGGTAAAAATTAGGGTTCTGGGTCAAATTTAGGGTTTTGGGTCAACATTAGGGTTTAGGGTTTGAATTTGGGTTGAGTTTAAAATAGGGTTTTGGGTCAAAAATAGGGTTAGAATTAGGGTTTTGCGTTAAATTTAGGGTTTCGGTTCAAATTAGGGTTCTTGGTCAAATTTAGGGTTTAGGGTAAAAAATAGGGTTCGAATTAGGGTTTTGGGTCAGAATTAGGGTTTTGGGTCAAAATTAGGGCTTTGGGTTATTTTGGGTCAAGATTACTGTTTTGGGTCCAAATTAGGGTTTTGGGTCAAAAATAGGTGTCGACTTTTGAGTTGAGAAATGGGTTTTGGGACAAAAATAGGGTTTCGGGTTTGAATTGCGATTTTGGGTCAAAATTCGGGTTTTGGGTCAAATTTAGGGTTTTGTGTTTGAATTTGGTTTTGAGTTAAAAGGGTTTTGGGTCAAAAATAGGGTTAGAATTAAGGTTTTGCGTTAAAATTAGGGTTTAGGTTCAAAATAGGGTTAAGGTCAAATTTAGGGTTTTGGGTCAAAAGGGTTGAATTAGGGTTTTGGATCGAATTAGGGTTTTGGGTCTAAATTAGGGCTTTGGGCTATTTTGCGTCAAAATTTCGGTTTTGGATCCAAATTAGGGTTTTGGGTCAAAATTAGGGTTTAGGGTTTGAATTAGGGTTTTGAGTAAAAAATAGGGTTTTGGGACAAAAATAGGGTTAGAATTAGGGTTTCGGTTCAAATTTAGGGTTTAGGCTTTTAATTAGGGTTTAGGGTTAAAAATAGGGTTTCGGGTCAAATTTAGGGTTCTGGGTTAAATTTAGGGTTTTGGGTCTAAATTTAGGTTTTTCGGTTAAAATTAGGGTTCTGTGTTAAATTTAGGGTTTAGGGTCAAAAATTGGGTTTCGGGTTGAATTAGGGTTTTGAGTTAAAAAAAGGGTTTTGGGACAAAAATAGAGTTAGAATTAGGGTTTTGGTTCAAATTTAAGGTTTAGGATCAAAATTAGGGTTTAGGCTTTGAATTAGAGTTTTGGGTTAAAAATTCGGTTTTGTGTCTAAATTAGGGTTTTGGGTCAGAATTTGGGTTTTGGGTCAAAATTAGTGCTCTGGGTAATAAGTTGGGTTCTGGGTCAAATTTAGGGTTTTGGGTCAACATTAGGGTTTAGGATTTGAATTCGGTGTGTGGGTCAAAATTACGGTTTTGGGTCAGAATTAGAGTTTTGGGTCAAAAATAGGGTTAGAATTAGGGTTTTGGGGTCTAAATTAGGGTTAGAATTAGGTTTTGGGTCTAAATTAGGGTTTTGGGTTAAATTTAGGGTTCTGTGTTAAATTTAGGGTTTAGAGTCAAAATTTAGGGTTTTGGATTAAAATTAGGGTTTTTGGACAAAAATAGGGTTAGAATTAGGGTTTTGGTTCAGATTTAGGGTTTTTGATTAAAATTAGGGTTTAGGGTCAAAATTAGGGTTTAGGCTTTGAATTAGGGTTTTGGGTCAAAATTTCGGTTTTTGCTCAAAATTGGGGTTTAGGGTTTGAATTAATGTTTTGTGTCAGAATTAGGGCTCTGGGTTATAATTTGGGTTTTGGGTCAAAATTTCGGGTTTGGCTCAAAATTAGGTTTTAGGGTTTGAATTAGGGTTTTGGGTAAAAATTAGGGTTCTGGGTCAAATTTAGGGTTTTGGGTCAACATTAGGGTTTAGGGTTTGAATTTGGGTTGAGTTTAAAATAGGGTTTTGGGTCAAAAATAGGGTTAGAATTAGGGTTTTGCGTTAAAATTAGGGTTTTGGGTCGAAAATAGGGTTCTTGGTCAAATTTAGGGTTTAGGGTAAAAAATAGGGTTCGAATTAGGGTTTTGGGTCAGAATTAGGGTTTTGGGTCAAAGTTAGGGCTTTGGGTTGTTTTGGGTCCAAATTAGGGTTTTGGGTCAAAAATAGGTGTCGACTTTTGAGTTGAGAAATGGGTTTTGGGACAAAAATAGGGTTTCGGGTTTGAATTACGATTTTGGGTCAAAATTCGGGTTTTGTGTCAAATTTAGGGTTTTGTGTTTGAATTTGGTTTTTGAGTTAAAAAGAGGGTTTTGGGTCAAAAATAGGGTTAGAATTAAGGTTTTGCGTTAAAATTAGGGTTTAGGTTCAAAATAGGGTTAGGTCAAATTTAGGGTTTTGGGTCAAGGGTTCGAATTAGGGTTTTGGATCGAGATTAGGGTTTTGGGTCTAAGTTAGGGCTTTGGGTTATTTTGCGTCAAAATTTGGTTTTGGATCAAGATTAGGGTTTTGGGTCATTTTTAGGGTTGAGGGTTTGATTTAGGGTTTTGAGTAAATAATAGGGTTTTGGGACAAAAATAGGGTTAGAATTAGGGTTTCGGTTCAAATTTAGGGTTTAGGCTTTGAATTAGGGTTTAGGGTTAAAAATAGGGTTTGGGTCAAATTTAGGGTTAGGTTAAATTTAGGGTTTTGGGTCTAAATTTAGGTTTTGGTTAAATTAGGGTTAGTGTTAAATTTAGGGTTTAGGGTCAAGAATTGGGTTTCGGGTTGAATTAGGGTTTTGAGTTAAAAAAGGGTTTTGGGACAAAAATAGAGTTAGAATTAGGGTTTTGGTTCAAATTTAGGTTTAGGATCAAGATTAGGGTTTAGGCTTTGAATTAGAGTTTTGGGTTAAAAATTCGGTTTGTGTCTAAGTTAGGGTTTTGGGTGGATTTGGGTTTTGGGTCAAAATTAGTGCTCGGGTAATAAGTTGGGTTAGGTCAAATTTAGGGTTTTGGGTCAACATTAGGGTTTAGGATTTGAATTCGGTGTGTGGGTCAAAATTACGGTTTGGGGTCGAAATTAGAGTTTTGGGTCAAAAATAGGGTTAGAATTAGGGTTTTGGGGTCTAAATTAGGGTTAGAATTAGGTTTTGGGTCTAGGTTAGGGTTTTGGGTTAGATTTAGGGTTACGTGTTAAATTTAGGGTTTAGAGTCAAAATTTAGGGTTTGGTTAAAGTTAGGGTTTTGGACAAAAATAGGGTTAGAATTAGGGTTTTGGTTCGATTTAGGGTTTTGATTAAATTGGGTTTAGGGTCAAAATTAGGGTTTAGGCTTTGAATTAGGGTTTTGGGTCAAAATTTGGTTTTGCTCAAGTTGGGGTTTAGGGTTTGAATTAATGTTTGTGTCGAGTTAGGGCTCAGGGTTATAATTTGGGTTTTGGGTCAAAATTTGGGTTTGGCTCAAAATTAGGTTTAGGGTTTGAATTAGGGTTTTGGGTAAAATTAGGGTTAGGTCAAATTTAGGGTTTTGGGTCAACATTAGGGTTTAGGGTTTGAATTTGGGTTGAGTTTAAAATAGGGTTTTGGGTCAAAAATAGGGTTAGAATTAGGGTTTGCGTTAAAATTAGGGTTGTGGGTCGAAAATAGGGTTCTTGGTCAAATTTAGGGTTTAGGGTAAAAATAGGGTTCGAATTAGGGTTTTGGGGTCAGAATTAGGGTTTTGGTTCAAAATTAGGGCTTTGGGTTATTTTGGGTCAAGATTCTTGTTTTGGGTCCAAATTAGGGTTTTGGGTCAAAAATAGGTGTCGACTTTTGAGTTGAGAAATGGGTTTTGGGACAAAAATAGGGTTTGGGTTTGAATTGCGATTTTGGGTCAAAATTCGGGTTTTGAGTCAAATTTAGGGTTTGTGTTTGAATTTGGTTTTGAGTTAAAAAGGGTTTTGGGTCAAAAATAGGGTTAGAATTAAGGTTTTGCGTTAAAATTAGGGTTTAGGTTCAAAATAGGGTTAGGGTCAAATTTAGGGTTTTGGGTCAAAAGGGTTGAATTAGGGTTTTGGATCGAGTTAGGGTTTTGGGTCTAAGTTAGGGCTTTGGGTTATTTTGCGTCAAAATTTGGTTTTGGATCAAATTAGGGTTTTGGGTCAAGATTAGGGTTTAGGGTTTGAATTAGGGTTTTGAGTAAAAATAGGGTTTTGGGACAAAAATAGGGTTAGAATTAGGGTTTCGGTTCAAATTTAGGGTTTAGGCTTTTAATTAGGGTTTAGGGTTAAAAATAGGGTTTGGGTCAAATTTAGGGTTAGGTTAGAATTTAGGGTTTTGGGTCAAAATTTAGGTTTTCGGTTAAAATTAGGGTTACGTGTTAAATTTAGGGTTTAGGGTCAAAAATTGGGTTTCGGGTTGAATTAGGGTTTTGAGTTAAAAAAGGGTTTTGGGACAAAAATAGAGTTAGAATTAGGGTTTTGGTTCAAATTTAGGTTTAGGATCAAAATTAGGGTTTAGGCTTTGAATTAGAGTTTTGGGTTAAAAATTCGGTTTGTGTCTAAATTAGGGTTTTGGGTCGAGAATTGGGTTTTGGGTCAAAATTAGTGCTCTGGGTAATAAGTTGGGTTAGGTCAAATTTAGGGTTTTGGGTCAACATTAGGGTTTAGGATTTGGATTCGGTGTGTGGGTCAAAATTACGGTTTTGGGTCGGAATTAGGTTTTGGGTCAAAAATAGGGTTAGAATTAGGGTTTTGGGGTCTAAATTAGGGTTAGAATTAGGTTTTTGGTATAAATTAGGGTTTTGGGTTAAATTTGGGGTTACGTGTTAAATTTAGGGTTTAGAGTCAAAATTTAGGGTTTTGGATTAAAATTAGGGTTTTTGGACAAAAATAGGGTTAGAATTAGGGTTTTGGTTCAGATTTAGGGTTTTTGATTAAAATTAGGGTTTAGGGTCAAAATTAGGGTTTAGGCTTTGAATTAGGGTTTTGGGTCAAAATTTCGGTTTTTGCTCAAAATTGGGGTTTAGGGTTTGAATTAATGTTTTGTGTCAGAATTAGGGCTCTGGGTTATAATTTGGGTTTTGGGTCAAAATTTCGGGTTTGGCTCAAAATTAGGTTTTAGGGTTTGAATTAGGGTTTTGGGTAAAAATTAGGGTTCTGGGTCAAATTTAGGGTTTTGGGTCAACATTAGGGTTTAGGGTTTGAATTTGGGTTGAGTTTAAAATAGGGTTTTGGGTCAAAAATAGGGTTAGAATTAGGGTTTTGCGTTAAAATTAGGGTTTTGGGTCGAAAATAGGGTTCTTGGTCAAATTTAGGGTTTAGGGTAAAAAATAGGGTTCGAATTAGGGTTTTGGGTCAGAATTAGGGTTTTGGGTCAAAATTAGGGCTTTGGGTTATTTTGGGTCAAGATTACTGTTTTGGGTCCAAATTAGGGTTTTGGGTCAAAAATAGGTGTCGACTTTTGAGTTGAGAAATGGGTTTTGGGACAAAAATAGGGTTTCGGGTTTGAATTGCGATTTTGGGTCAAAATTCGGGTTTTGGGTCAAATTTAGGGTTTTGTGTTTGAATTTGGTTTTTGAGTTAAAAAGAGGGTTTTGGGTCAAAAATAGGGTTAGAATTAAGGTTTTGCGTTAAAATTAGGGTTTAGGTTCAAAATAGGGTTCTGGGTCAAATTTAGGGTTTTGGGTCAAAAAAAGGGTTCGAATTAGGGTTTTGGATCAGAATTAGGGTTTTGGGTCTAAATTAGGGCTTTGGGTTATTTTGCGTCAAAATTTCGGTTTTGGATCCAAATTAGGGTTTTGGGTCAAAATTAGGGTTTAGGGTTTGAATTAGGGTTTTGAGTAAAAAATAGGGTTTTGGGACAAAAATAGGGTTAGAATTAGGGTTTCGGTTCAAATTTAGGGTTTAGGCTTTGAATTAGGGTTTAGGGTTAAAAATAGGGTTTCGGGTCAAATTTAGGGTTCTGGGTTAAATTTAGGGTTTTGGGTCAAAATTTAGGTTTTTCGGTTAAAATTAGGGTTCTGTGTTAAATTTAGGGTTTAGGGTCAAAAATTGGGTTTCGGGTTGAATTAGGGTTTTGAGTTAAAAAAAAGGGTTTTGGGACAAAAATAGAGTTAGAATTAGGGTTTTGGTTCAAATTTAAGGTTTAGGATCAAAATTAGGGTTTAGGCTTTGAATTAGAGTTTTGGGTTAAAAATTCGGTTTTGTGTCTAAATTAGGGTTTTGGGTCAGAATTTGGGTTTTGGGTGAAAATTAGTGCTCTGGGTAATAAGTTGGGTTCTGGGTCAAATTTAGGGTTTTGGGTCAACATTAGGGTTTAGGATTTGAATTCGGTGTGTGGGTCAAAATTACGGTTTTGGGTCAGAATTAGAGTTTTGGGTCAAAAATAGGGTTAGAATTAGGGTTTTGGGGTCTAAATTAGGGTTAGAATTAGGTTTTGGGTCTAAATTAGGGTTTTGGGTTAAATTTAGGGTTCTGTCTTAAATTTAGGGTTTAGAGTCAAAATTTAGGGTTTTGGATTAAAATTAGGGTTTTTGGACAAAAATAGGGTTAGAATTAGGGTTTTGGTTCAGATTTAGGGTTTTTGATTAAAATTAGGGTTTAGGGTCAAAATTAGGGTTTAGGCTTTGAATTAGGGTTTTGGGTCAAAATTTCGGTTTTTGCTCAAAATTGGGGTTTAGGGTTTGAATTAATGTTTTGTGTCAGAATTAGGGCTCTGGGTTATAATTTGGGTTTTGGGTCAAAATTTCGGGTTTGGCTCAAAATTAGGTTTTAGGGTTTGAATTAGGGTTTTGGGTAAAAATTAGGGTTCTGGGTCAAATTTAGGGTTTTGGGTCAACATTAGGGTTTAGGGTTTGAATTTGGGTTGAGTTTAAAATAGGGTTTTGGGTCAAAAATAGGGTTAGAATTAGGGTTTTGCGTTAAAATTAGGGTTTTGGGTCGAAAATAGGGTTCTTGGTCAAATTTAGGGTTTAGGGTAAAAAATAGGGTTAGAATTAGGGTTTTGGGTCGATTAGGGTTTTGGGTCAAAATTAGGGCTTTGGGTTATTTTGGGTCAACTTGTTTTGGGTCAAATTAGGGTTTTGGGTCAAAAATAGGTGTCGACTTTTGAGTTGAGAAATGGGTTTTGGGACAAAAATAGGGTTTCGGGTTTGAATTGCGATTTTGGGTCAAAATTCGGGTTTTGGGTCAAATTTAGGGTTTTGTGTTTGAATTTGGTTTTTGAGTTAAAAAGAGGGTTTTGGGTCAAAAATAGGGTTAGAATTAAGGTTTTGCGTTAAAATTAGGGTTTAGGTTCAAAATAGGGTTCTGGGTCAAATTTAGGGTTTTGGGTCAAAAAAAGGGTTCGAATTAGGGTTTTGGATCAGAATTAGGGTTTTGGGTCTAAATTAGGGCTTTGGGTTATTTTGCGTCAAAATTTCGGTTTTGGATCCAAATTAGGGTTTTGGGTCAAAATTTAGGGTTTAGGGTTTGAATTAGGGTTTTGAGTAAAAAATAGGGTTTTGGGACAAAAATAGGGTTAGAATTAGGGTTTCGGTTCAAATTTAGGGTTTAGGCTTTGAATTAGGGTTTAGGGTTAAAAATAGGGTTTCGGGTCAAATTTAGGGTTCTGGGTTAAATTTAGGGTTTTGGGTCAAAATTTAGGTTTTTCGGTTAAAATTAGGGTTCTGTGTTAAATTTAGGGTTTAGGGTCAAAAATTGGGTTTCGGGTTGAATTAGGGTTTTGAGTTAAAAAAAAGGGTTTTGGGACAAAAATAGAGTTAGAATTAGGGTTTTGGTTCAAATTTAAGGTTTAGGATCAAAATTAGGGTTTAGGCTTTGAATTAGAGTTTTGGGTTAATAATTGGGTTTGAAGACTAAATTAGGGTTTTGGGTGAGAATGGGTTTTGGGTCAAAATTAGTGCTCTGGTAATAAGTTGGGTTCTGGGTCAAATTTAGGGTTTTGGGTCAACATTAGGGTTTAGGATTTGAATTCGGTGTGTGGGTCAAAATTACGGTTTTGGGTCAGAATTAGAGTTTTGGGTCAAAAATAGGGTTAGAATTAGGGTTTTGGGGTCTAAATTAGGGTTAGAATTAGGTTTTGGGTCTAAATTAGGGTTTTGGGTTAAATTTAGGGTTCTGTGTTAAATTTAGGGTTTAGAGTCAAAATTTAGGGTTTTGGATTAAAATTAGGGTTTTGGACAAAAATAGGGTTAGAATTAGGGTTTTGGTTCGATTTAGGGTTTTGATTAAAATTAGGGTTTAGGGTCAAAATTAGGGTTTAGGCTTTGAATTAGGGTTTTGGGTCAAAATTTGGTTTTGCTCAAGATTGGGGTTTAGGGTTTGAATTAATGTTTTGTGTCGAAATTAGGGCTCTGGGTTATAATTTGGGTTTTGGGTCAAAATTTGGGTTTGGCTCAAAATTAGGTTTAGGAGTTTGAATTAGGGTTTTGGGTAAAGTTAGGGTTAGGGTCAAATTTAGGGTTTTGGGTCAACATTAGGGTTTAGGGTTTGAATTTGGGTTGAGTTTAAAATAGGGTTTTGGGTCAAAAATAGGGTTAGAATTAGGGTTTTGCGTTAAAATTAGGGTTTTGGGTCGAAAATAGGGTTCTTGGTCAAATTTAGGGTTTAGGGTAAAAAATAGGGTTGAATTAGGGTTTTGGGTCGAATTAGGGTTTTGGGTCAAAATTGGGGCTTTGGGTTATTTTGGGTCAAGATTATGTTTGGGTCAAAGGGTTTTGGGTCAAAAATAGGTGTCGACTTTTGAGTTGAGAAATGGGTTTTGGGACAAAAATAGGGTTTCGGGTTTGAATTGCGATTTTGGGTCAAAATTCGGGTTTTGGTCAAATTTAGGGTTTGTGTTTGAATTTGGTTTTGAGTTAAAAGGGTTTTGGGTCAAAAATAGGGTTAGAATTAAGGTTTTGCGTTAAAATTAGGGTTTAGGTTCAAAATAGGGTTAGGGTCAAATTTAGGGTTTTGGGTCAAAAAAGGGTTGAATTAGGGTTTTGGATCAGAATTAGGGTTTTGGGTCTAAATTAGGGCTTTGGGTTATTTTGCGTCAAAATTTCGGTTTTGGATCCAAATTAGGGTTTTGGGTCAAAATTAGGGTTTAGGGTTTGAATTAGGGTTTTGAGTAAAAAATAGGGTTTTGGGACAAAAATAGGGTTAGAATTAGGGTTTCGGTTCAAATTTAGGGTTTAGGCTTTTAATTAGGGTTTAGGGTTAAAAATAGGGTTTCGGGTCAAATTTAGGGTTAAGGTTAAATTTAGGGTTTTGGGTCAAAATTTAGGTTTTTCGGTTAAAATTAGGGTTCTGTGTTAAATTTAGGGTTTAGGGTCAAAAATTGGGTTTCGGGTTGAATTAGGGTTTTGAGTTAAAAAAAAGGGTTTTGGGACAAAAATAGAGTTAGAATTAGGGTTTTGGTTCAAATTTAAGGTTTAGGATCAAAATTAGGGTTTAGGCTTTGAATTAGAGTTTTGGGTTAAAAATTCGGTTTTGTGTCTAAATTAGGGTTTTGGGTCAGAATTTGGGTTTTGGGTGAAAATTAGTGCTCTGGGTAATAAGTTGGGTTCTGGGTCAAATTTAGGGTTTTGGGTCAACATTAGGGTTTAGGATTTGAATTCGGTGTGTGGGTCAAAATTACGGTTTTGGGTCAGAATTAGAGTTTTGGGTCAAAAATAGGGTTAGAATTAGGGTTTTGGGGTCTAAATTAGGGTTAGAATTAGGTTTTGGGTCTAAATTAGGGTTTTGGGTTAAATTTAGGGTTCTGTGTTAAATTTAGGGTTTAGAGTCAAAATTTAGGGTTTTGGATTAAAATTAGGGTTTTTGGACAAAAATAGGGTTAGAATTAGGGTTTTGGTTGGTTTAGGGTTTTGATTTAAATTAGGGTTTAGGGTCAAAATTAGGGTTTAGGCTTTGAATTAGGGTTTTGGGTCAAAATTTCGGTTTTTGCTCAAAATTGGGGTTTAGGGTTTGAATTAATGTTTTGTGTCAGAATTAGGGCTCTGGGTTATAATTTGGGTTTTGGGTCAAAATTTCGGGTTTGGCTCAAAATTAGGTTTTAGGGTTTGAATTAGGGTTTTGGGTAAAAATTAGGGTTCTGGGTCAAATTTAGGGTTTTGGGTCAACATTAGGGTTTAGGGTTTGAATTTGGGTTGAGTTTAAAATAGGGTTTTGGGTCAAAAATAGGGTTAGAATTAGGGTTTTGCGTTAAAATTAGGGTTTTGGGTCGAAAATAGGGTTCTTGGTCAAATTTAGGGTTTAGGGTAAAAAATAGGGTTCGAATTAGGGTTTTGGGTCAGAATTAGGGTTTTGGGTCAAAATTAGGGCTTTGGGTTATTTTGGGTCAAGATTACTGTTTTGGGTCAAAAATAGGTGTCGACTTTTGAGTTGAGAAATGGGTTTTGGGAAAAAAATAGGGTTTCGGGTTTGAATTGCGATTTTGGGTCAAAATTCGGGTTTTGGGTCAAATTTAGGGTTTTGTTTTTGAATTTGGTTTTGAGTTAAAAAGGGTTTTGGGTCAAAAATAGGGTTAGAATTAAGGTTTTGCGTTAAAATTAGGGTTTAGGTTCAAAATAGGGTTAGGGTCAAATTTAGGGTTTTGGGTCAAAAAGGGTTCGAATTAGGGTTTTGGATCGAGTTAGGGTTTTGGGTCTAAATTAGGGCTTTGGGTTATTTTGCGTCAAAATTTGGTTTTGGATCCAAATTAGGGTTTTGGGTCAAAATTAGGGTTTAGGGATTGAATTAGGGTTTTGAGTAAAAAATAGGGTTTTGGGACAAAAATAGGGTTAGAATTAGGGTTTCGGTTCAAATTTAGGGTTTAGGCTTTGAATTAGGGTTTAGGGTTAAAAATAGGGTTTCGGGTCAAATTTAGGGTTCTGGGTTAAATTTAGGGTTTTGGGTCAAAATTTAGGTTTTTCGGTTAAAATTAGGGTTCTGTGTTAAATTTAGGGTTTAGGGTCAAAAATTGGGTTTCGGGTTGAATTAGGGTTTTGAGTTAAAAAAAAGGGTTTTGGGACAAAAATAGAGTTAGAATTAGGGTTTTGGTTCAAATTTAAGGTTTAGGATCAAAATTAGGGTTTAGGCTTTGAATTAGAGTTTTGGGTTAAAAATTCGGTTTTGTGTCTAAATTAGGGTTTTGGGTCAGAATTTGGGTTTTGGGTGAAAATTAGTGCTCTGGGTAATAAGTTGGGTTCTGGGTCAAATTTAGGGTTTTGGGTCAACATTAGGGTTTAGGATTTGAATTCGGTGTGTGGGTCAAAATTACGGTTTTGGGTCAGAATTAGAGTTTTGGGTCAAAAATAGGGTTAGAATTAGGGTTTTGGGGTCTAAATTAGGGTTAGAATTAGGTTTTGGGTCTAAATTAGGGTTTTGGGTTAAATTTAGGGTTCTGTGTTAAATTTAGGGTTTAGAGTCAAAATTTAGGGTTTTGGATTAAAATTAGGGTTTTTGGACAAAAATAGGGTTAGAATTAGGGTTTTGGTTGATTTAGGGTTTTGATTAAATTAGGGTTTAGGGTCAAAATTAGGGATTAGGCTTTGAATTAGGGTTTTGGGTCAAAATTTGGTTTTGCTCAAGATTGGGGTTTAGGGTTTGAATTAATGTTTTGTGTCGAGTTAGGGCTCTGGGTTATAATTTGGGTTTTGGGTCAAAATTTCGGGTTTGGCTCAAAATTAGGTTTTAGGGTTTGAATTAGGGTTTTGGGTAAAAATTAGGGTTCTGGGTCAAATTTAGGGTTTTGGGTCAACATTAGGGTTTAGGGTTTGAATTTGGGTTGAGTTTAAAATAGGGTTTTGGGTCAAAAATAGGGTTAGAATTAGGGTTTTGCGTTAAAATTAGGGTTTTGGGTCGAAAATAGGGTTCTTGGTCAAATTTAGGGTTTAGGGTAAAAAATAGGGTTCGAATTAGGGTTTTGGGTCAGAATTAGGGTTTTGGGTCAAAATTAGGGCTTTGGGTTATTTTGGGTCAAATTAGGGTTTTGGGTCAAAAATAGGTGTCGACTTTTGAGTTGAGAAATGGGTTTTGGGACAAAAATAGGGTTTCGGGTTTGAATTGCGATTTTGGGTCAAAATTCGGGTTTTGGGTCAAATTTAGGGTTTTGTGTTTGAATTTGGTTTTTGAGTTAAAAAGAGGGTTTTGGGTCAAAAATAGGGTTAGAATTAAGGTTTTGCGTTAAAATTAGGGTTTAGGTTCAAAATAGGGTTCTGGGTCAAATTTAGGGTTTTGGGTCAAAAAAAGGGTTCGAATTAGGGTTTTGGATCAGAATTAGGGTTTTGGGTCTAAATTAGGGCTTTGGGTTATTTTGCGTCAAAATTTCGGTTTTGGATCCAAATTAGGGTTTTGGGTCAAAATTAGGGTTTAGGGTTTGAATTAGGGTTTTGAGTAAAAAATAGGGTTTTGGGACAAAAATAGGGTTAGAATTAGGGTTTCGGTTCAAATTTAGGGTTTAGGCTTTGAATTAGGGTTTAGGGTTAAAAATAGGGTTTCGGGTCAAATTTAGGGTTTTGGGTCAAAATTTAGGTTTTTCGGTTAAAATTAGGGTTCTGTGTTAAATTTAGGGTTTAGGGTCAAAAATTGGGTTTCGGGTTGAATTAGGGTTTTGAGTTAAAAAAAAGGGTTTTGGGACAAAAATAGAGTTAGAATTAGGGTTTTGGTTCAAATTTAAGGTTTAGGATCAAAATTAGGGTTTAGGCTTTGAATTAGAGTTTTGGGTTAAAAATTCGGTTTTGTGTCTAAATTAGGGTTTTGGGTCAGAATTAGTGCTCTGGGCAATAAGTTGGGTTCTGGGTCAAATTTAGGGTTTTGGGTCAACATTAGGGTTTAGGATTTGAATTCGGTGTGTGGGTCAAAATTACGATTTTGGGTCAGAATTAGTGTTTTGTGTCAAAAATAGGGTTAGAATTAGGGTTTTGGGGTCTAAGTTAGGGTTAGAATTAGGTTTTGGGTCTAAGTTAGGGTTTTGGGTTAAATTTAGGGTTGCTGTCTTAAATTTAGGGTTTGGAGTCAAAATTTAGGGTTTTGGATTAAAATTAGGGTTTTGGACAAAAATAGGGTTAGAATTAGGGTTTTGGTTCGATTTAGGGTTTTGATTAAATTGGGTTTAGGGTCAAAATTAGGGTTTAGGCTTTGAATTAGGGTTTTGGGTCAAAATTTGGGTTTTGCTCAAAATTGGGGTTTAGGGTTTGAATTAATGTTTTGTGTCGAGTTAGGGCTCAGGGTTATAATTTGGGTTTTGGGTCAAAATTTGGGTTTGGCTCAAAATTAGGTTTTAGGAGTTTGAATTAGGGTTTTGGGTAAAATTAGGGTTAAGGTCAAATTTAGGGTTTTGGGTCAACATTAGGGTTTAGGGTTTGAATTTGGGTTGAGTTAAAAATAGCCTTCTGGGTCACAAATAGGCTAATAATTAGTGTTTTGCGTTAAAATTAGGGTTTTGGGTGGCAAATAAGGTTCTGGGTCAAATTGAGGGTTTTAGGTACAAAATAGGGTTCGAATTAGGGTTTTGGGTCAGAATTAGGGTTTTGGGTCAAAATTAGGGCTTTGGGTTATTTTGGTTCCAATTAGGGATGTGGGTCAAAAATAGGTGACGACTGTTGAGTTGAGAAATGGGTTTTGGGACAAAAATAGGGTTTGGGTTTGAATTGCGATTTTGGGTCAAAATTCGGGTTTTGGGTCAAATTTAGGGTTTGTGTTTGAATTTGGTTTTGAGTTAAAAAGAGGTTTTGGGTCAAAAATAGGGTTAGAATTAAGGTTTTGCGTTAAAATTAGGGTTTAGCTTCAAAATAGGGTTCTGGGTCATATTTAGGGTTTTGGGTCAAAAATAGGGTTCGAATTAGGGTTTTGGATCAGAATTAGGGTTTTGGGTCTAAATTAGGGCTTTGGGTTATTTTGCGTCAAAATTTGGTTTTGGATCCAAATTAGGGTTTTGGGTCAAAATTAGGGTTTAGGAGTTTGAATTAGGGTTTTGAGTAAAAATAGGGTTTTTGGACAAAAATAGGGTTAGAATTAGGGTTTCGGTTCAAATTTAGGGTTTAGGCATTGAATAAGGGTTTAGGGTTAAAAATAGGGTTTGGGTCAAATTTAGGGTTAGGGTTAAATTTAGGGTTTTGGGTCAAAATTTAGGGTTTCGGTTAAATTAGGGTTACGTGTTAAATTTAGGGTTTAGGGTCAAAAATTGGGTTTCGGGTTGAATTAGGGTTTTGAGTTAAAAAAGGGTTTTGGGACAAAAATAGAGTTAGAATTAGGGTTTTGGTTCAAATTTAGGTTTAGGATCAAAATTAGGGTTTAGGCTTTGAATTAGAGTTTTGGGTTAAAAATTCGGTTTGTGTCTAAATTAGGGTTTTGGGTCGATTTGGGTTTTGGGTGAAAATTAGTGCTCTGGGTAATAAGTTGGGTTAAGGTCAAATTTAGGGTTTTGGGTCAACATTAGGGTTTAGGATTTGAATTCGGTGTGTGGGTCAAGATTACGGTTTTGGGTCGAGTTAGAGTTTTGGGTCAAAAATAGGGTTAGAATTAGGGTTTTGGGGTCTAAATTAGGGTTAGAATTAGGTTTTGGGTCTAAGTTAGGGTTTTGGGTTAAATTTGGGGTTACGTCTTAAATTTAGGGTTTAGAGTCAAAATTTAGGGTTTTGGATTAAAATTAGGGTTTTGGACAAAAATAGGGTTAGAATTAGGGTTTTGGTTCAGATTTAGGGTTTTTGATTAAAATTAGGGTTTAGGGTCAAAATTAGGGTTTAGGCTTTGAATTAGGGTTTTGGGTCAAAATTTCGGTTTTTGCTCAAAATTGGGGTTTAGGGTTTGAATTAATGTTTTGTGTCAGAATTAGGGCTCTGGGTTATAATTTGGGTTTTGGGTCAAAATTTCGGGTTTGGCTCAAAATTAGGTTTTAGGGTTTGAATTAGGGTTTTGGGTAAAAATTAGGGTTCTGGGTCAAATTTAGGGTTTTGGGTCAACATTAGGGTTTAGGGTTTGAATTTGGGTTGAGTTTAAAATAGGGTTTTGGGTCAAAAATAGGGTTAGAATTAGGGTTTTGCGTTAAAATTAGGGTTTTGGGTCGAAAATAGGGTTCTTGGTCAAATTTAGGGTTTAGGGTCAAAAATAGGGTTCGAATTAGGGTTTTGGGTCAGAATTAGGGTTTTGGGTCAAAATTAGGGCTTTGGGTTATTTTGGGTCAAGATTACTGTTTTGGGTCAAAAATAGGTGTCGACTTTTGAGTTGAGAAATGGGTTTTGGGACAAAAATAGGGTTTCGGGTTTGAATTGCGATTTTGGGTCAAAATTCGGGTTTTGGGTCAAATTTAGGGTTTGTGTTTGAATTTGGTTTTGAGTTAAATCTAGGGTTTTGGGTCAAAAATAGGGTTAGAATTAAGGTTTTGCGTTAAAATTAGGGTTTAGGTTCAAAATAGGGTTCTGGGTCAAATTTAGGGTTTTGGGTCAAAAAAAGGGTTCGAATTAGGGTTTTGGATCAGAATTAGGGTTTTGGGTCTAAATTAGGGCTTTGGGTTATTTTGCGTCAAAATTTCGGTTTTGGATCCAAATTAGGGTTTTGGGTCAAAATTAGGGTTTAGGGTTTGAATTAGGGTTTTGAGTAAAAAATAGGGTTTTGGGACAAAAATAGGGTTAGAATTAGGGTTTCGGTTCAAATTTAGGGTTTAGGCTTTGAATTAGGGTTTAGGGTTAAAAATAGGGTTTCGGGTCAAATTTAGGGTTCTGGGTTAAATTTAGGGTTTTGGGTCAAAATTTAGGTTTCGGGTTGAATTAGGGTTACGTGTTAAATTTAGGGTTTAGGGTCAAAATTGGGTTTCGGGTTGAATTAGGGTTTGAGTTAAAAAAGGGTTTTGGGACAAAAATAGAGTTAGAATTAGGGTTTTGGTTCAAATTTAGGTTTAGGATCAAAATTAGGGTTTAGGCTTTGAATTAGAGTTTTGGGTTAAAAATTCGGTTTGTGTCTAAATTAGGGTTTTGGGTCGAATTTGGGTTTTGGGTGAAAATTAGTGCTCTGGGTAATAAGTTGGGTTAGGTCAAATTTAGGGTTTTGGGTCAACATTAGGGTTTAGGATTTGAATTCGGTGTGTGGGTCAAAATTACGGTTTTGGGTCGAGTTAGGTTTTGGGTCAAAAATAGGGTTAGAATTAGGGTTTTGGGGTCTAAATTAGGGTTAGAATTAGGTTTTGGGTCTAAATTAGGGTTTTGGGTTAAATTTAGGGTTACGTGTTAAATTTAGGGTTTAGAGTCAAAATTTAGGGTTTGGATTAAATTAGGGTTTTGGACAAAAATAGGGTTAGAATTAGGGTTTTGGTTGATTTAGGGTTTTGATTAAATGGGTTTAGGGTCAAAATTAGGGTTTAGGCTTTGAATTAGGGTTTTGGGTCAAAATTTGGTTTTGCTCAAAATTGGGGTTTAGGGTTTGAATTAATGTTTTGTGTCGAGAATTAGGGCTCAGGGTTATAATTTGGGTTTTGGGTCAAAATTTGGGTTTGGCTCAAAATTAGGTTTTAGGAGTTTGAATTAGGGTTTTGGGTAAAAATTAGGGTTAAGGTCAAATTTAGGGTTTTGGGTCAACATTAGGGTTTAGGGTTTGAATTTGGGTTGAGTTTAAAATAGGGTTTTGGGTCAAAAATAGGGTTAGAATTAGGGTTTTGCGTTAAAATTAGGGTTTTGGGTGAAAATAGGGTTCTTGGTCAAATTTAGGGTTTAGGGTAAAAAATAGGGTTGAATTAGGGTTTTGGGTCAGATTAGGGTTTTGGGTCAAAATTAGGGCTTTGGGTTATTTTGGGTCAAGATTACTGTTTTGGGTCAAAAATAGGTGTCGACTTTTGACTTGAGAAATGGGTTTTGGGACAAAAATAGGGTTTCGGGTTTGAATTGCGATTTTGGGTCAAAGTTCGGGTTTTGGGTCAAATTTAGGGTTTTGTGTTTGAATTTGGTTTTGAGTTAAAAGGGTTTTGGGTCAAAAATAGGGTTAGAATTGAGGTTTTGCGTTAAAATTAGGGTTTAGGTTCAAAATAGGGTTGAGGTCAAATTTAGGGTTTTGGGTCAAAGGGTTCGAATTAGGGTTTTGGATCGAATTAGGGTTTTGGGTCTAAGTTAGGGCTTTGGGTTATTTTGCGTCAAAATTTGGTTTTGGATCCAAATTAGGGTTTTGGGTCAAAATTAGGGTTTAGGGTTTGAATTAGGGTTTTGAGTAAAAAATAGGGTTTTGGGACAAAAATAGGGTTAGAATTAGGGTTTCGGTTCAAATTTAGGGTTTAGGCTTTGAATTAGGGTTTAGGGTTAAAAATAGTGTTTGGTCAAATTTAGGGTTCTTGGTTAAATTTAGTGTTTTGGGTCAAAATTTAGGATTTTGGGTTAAAATTAGGGTTCTGTGTTAAATTTAGGGTTTAGGGTCAAAGTTTGGGTTTCGGGTTGAATTAGGGTTTTGAGTTAAAAAAAGGGTTTTGGGACAAAAATAGAGTTAGAATTAGGGTTTTGGTTCAAATTTAAGGTTTAGGATCAAAATTAGGGTTTAGGCTTTGAATTAGAGTTTTGGGTTAAAAATTCGGTTTTGTGTCTAAATTAGGGTTTTGGGTCAGAATTTGGGTTTTGGGTGAAAATTAGTGCTCTGGGTAATAAGTTGGGTTCTGGGTCAAATTTAGGGTTTTGGGTCAACATTAGGGTTTAGGATTTGAATTCGGTGTGTGGGTCAAAATTACGGTTTTGGGTCAGAATTAGAGTTTTGGGTCAAAAATAGGGTTAGAATTAGGGTTTTGGGGTCTAAATTAGGGTTAGAATTAGGTTTTGGGTCTAAATTAGGGTTTTGGGTTAAATTTAGGGTTCTGTCTTAAATTTAGGGTTTAGAGTCAAAATTTAGGGTTTTGGATTAAAATTAGGGTTTTTGGACAAAAATAGGGTTAGAATTAGGGTTTTGGTTGATTTAGGGTTTTGATTAAAATTAGGGTTTAGGGTCAAAATTAGGGTTTAGGCTTTGAATTAGGGTTTTGGGTCAAAATTTGGTTTTGCTCAAGATTGGGGTTTAGGGTTTGAATTAATGTTTTGTGTCGAAATTAGGGCTCTGGGTTATAATTTGGGTTTTGGGTCAAAATTTGGGTTTGGCTCAAGGTTGGGTTTTAGGGTTTGAATTAGGGTTTTGGGTAAAATTAGGGTTAAGGTCAAATTTAGGGTTTTGGGTCAACATTAGGGTTTAGGGTTTGAATTTGGGTTGAGTTTAAAATAGGGTTTTGGGTCAAAAATAGGGTTAGAATTAGGGTTTTGCGTTAAAATTAGGGTTTTGGGTCGAAAATAGGGTTCTTGGTCAAATTTAGGGTTTAGGGTAAAAAATAGGGTTCGAATTAGGGTTTTGGGGTCAGAATTAGGGTTTTGGGTCAAAATTAGGGCTTTGGGTTATTTTGGGTCAAGATTACTGTTTTGGGTCAAAAATAGGTGTCGACTTTTGAGTTGAGAAATGGGTTTTGGGAAAAAAATAGGGTTTCGGGTTTGAATTGCGATTTTGGGTCAAAATTCGGGTTTTGGGTCAAATTTAGGGTTTTGTGTTTGAATTTGGTTTTTGAGTTAAAAAGAGGGTTTTGGGTCAAAAATAGGGTTAGAATTAAGGTTTTGCGTTAAAATTAGGGTTTAGGTTCAAAATAGGGTTATGGGTAAAATTTAGGGTTTTGGGTCAAAAAAAGGGTTCGAATTAGGGTTTTGGATCAGAATTAGGGTTTTGGGTCTAAATTAGGGCTTTGGGTTATTTTGCGTCAAAATTTCGGTTTTGGATCCAAATTAGGGTTTTGGGTCAAAATTAGGGTTTAGGGTTTGAATTAGGGTTTTGAGTAAAAAATAGGGTTTTGGGACAAAAATAGGGTTAGAATTAGGGTTTCGGTTCAAATTTAGGGTTTAGGCTTTGAATTAGGGTTTAGGGTTAAAAATAGGGTTTCGGGTCAAATTTAGGGTTCTGGGTTAAATTTAGGGTTTTGGGTCAAAATTTAGGTTTTTCGGTTAAAATTAGGGTTCTGTGTTAAATTTAGGGTTTAGGGTCAAAAATTGGGTTTCGGGTTGAATTAGGGTTTTGAGTTAAAAAAAAGGGTTTTGGGACAAAAATAGAGTTAGAATTAGGGTTTTGGTTCAAATTTAAGGTTTAGGATCAAAATTAGGGTTTAGGCTTTGAATTAGAGTTTTGGGTTAAAAATTCGGTTTTGTGTCTAAATTAGGGTTTTGGGTCAGAATTTGGGTTTTGGGTGAAAATTAGTGCTCTGGGTAATAAGTTGGGTTCTGGGTCAAATTTAGGGTTTTGGGTCAACATTAGGGTTTAGGATTTGGATTCGGTGTGTGGGTCAAGGTTACGGTTTTGGGTCGAGATTAGGTTTTGGGTCAAAAATAGGGTTAGAATTAGGGTTTTGGGGTCTAAATTAGGGTTAGAATTAGGTTTTGGGTCTAAATTAGGGTTTTGGGTTAAATTTAGGGTTCTGTGTTAAATTTAGGGTTTAGAGTCAAAATTTAGGGTTTTGGATTAAATTAGGGTTTTGGACAAAAATAGGGTTAGAATTAGGGTTTTGGTTGGTTTAGGGTTTTGATTAAATTAGGGTTTAGGGTCAAAATTAGGGTTTAGGCTTTGAATTAGGGTTTTGGGTCAAAATTTGGTTTTGCTCAAAGTGGGGTTTAGGGTTTGAATTAATGTTTTGTGTCGAATTAGGGCTCTGGGTTATAATTTGGGTTTTGGGTCAAAATTTGGGTTTGGCTCAAGATTAGGTTTTAGGAGTT
The DNA here is from genome assembly GCA_030762895.1 of Sophora flavescens. Taxonomy (NCBI): domain Eukaryota; kingdom Viridiplantae; phylum Streptophyta; class Magnoliopsida; order Fabales; family Fabaceae; genus Sophora; species Sophora flavescens. The sequence continues at coordinate 10,170,615 of CM061066.1, forward strand.
TGAATTAGGGTTTTGGGTAAAAATTAGGGTTAGGTCAAATTTAGGGTTTGGGTCAACATTAGGGTTTAGGGTTTGAATTTGGGTTGAGTTTAAAATAGGGTTTTGGGTCAAAAATAGGGTTAGAATTAGGGTTTTGCGTTAAAATTAGGATTTTGGGTCGAAAATAGGGTTCTTGGTCAAATTTAGGGTTTAGGGTAAAAAATAGGGTTCGAATTAGGGTTTTGGGTCAGAATTAGGGTTTTGGGTCAAAATTAGGGCTGTGTGTTATTTTGGGTCAAGATTCTTGTTTGGGCCAAAGGGTTGGGTCAAAAATAGGTGTCGACTTTTGAGTTGAGAAATGGGTTTTGGGACAAAAATAGGGTTTCGGGTTTGAATTACGATTTTGGGTCAAAATTCGGGTTTTGGGTCAAATTAAGGGTTTTGTGTTTGAATTTGGTTTTGAGTTAAAAAGAGGGTTTTGGGTCAAAAATAGGGTTAGAATTAAGGTTTTGCGTTAAAATTAGGGTTTAGGTTCAAAATAGGGTTCTGGGTCAAATTTAGGGTTTTGCGTCAAAAAAAGGGTTCGAATTAGGGTTTTGGGTCTAAATTAGGGCTTTGGGTTATTTTACGTCAAAATTTCGGTTTTGGATCCAAATTAGGGTTTTGGGTCAAAATTAGGGTTTAGGGTTTGAATTAGGGTTTTGAGTAAAAAATAGGGTTTTGGGACAAAAATAGGGTTAGAATTAGGGTTTCGGTTCAAATTTAGGGTTTAGGCTTTGAATTAGGGTTTAGGGTTAAAAATAGGGTTTCGGGTCAAATTTAGGGTTCTGGGTTAAATTTAGGGTTTTGGGTCAAAATTTAGGTTTTTCGGTTAAAATTAGGGTTCTGTGTTAAATTTAGGGTTTAGGGTCAAAAATTGGGTTTCGGGTTGAATTAGGGTTTTGAGTTAAAAAAAAGGGTTTTGGGACAAAAATAGAGTTAGAATTAGGGTTTTGGTTCAAATTTAAGGTTTAGGATCAAAATTAGGGTTTAGGCTTTGAATTAGAGTTTTGGGTTAAAAATTCGGTTTTGTGTCTAAATTAGGGTTTTGGGTCAGAATTTGGGTTTTGGGTCAAAATTAGTGCTCTGGGTAATAAGTTGGGTTCTGGGTCAAATTTAGGGTTTTGGGTCAACATTAGGGTTTAGGATTTGAATTCGGTGTTTGGATCAAAATTACGATTTTGGGTCAGAATTAGGATTTTGGGTCAAAAACAGGGTTAGAATTAGGGTTTTGGGTTTAAATTAGGGTTAGAATTAGGTTTTGGGTCTAAATTAGGGTTTTGGGTTAAATTTAGGGTTCTGTGTTAAATTTAGGGTTTAGAGTCAAAATTTAGGGTTTTGGATTAAAATTAGGGTTTTTGGACAAAAATAGGGTTAGAATTAGGGTTTTGGTTCAGATTTAGGGTTTTTGATTAAAATTAGGGTTTAGGGTCAAAATTAGGGTTTAGGCTTTGAATTAGGGTTTTGGGTCAACATTTCGGTTTTTGCTCAAAATTGGGGTTTAGGGTTTGAATTAATGTTTTGTGTCATAATTAGGGCTCTGGGTTATAATTTGGGTTTTGGGTCAAAATTTCGGGTTTGGCTCAAAATTAGGTTTTAGGGTTTGAATTAGGGTTTTGGGTAAGAATTAGGGTTTTGGGTCAAAATTAGGGTTTTGGGTCAACATTAGGGTTTAGGGTTTGAATTTGGGTTGAGTTCAAAATAGGATTTTAGGTCAAAAATAGGGTTAGAATTAGGGTTTTGCGTTAAAATTAGGGTTTTGGGTCGAAAATAGGGTTCTTGGTCAAATTTAGGGTTTAGGGTAAAAAATAGGGTTCGAATTAGGGTTTTGGGTCAGAATTAGGGTTTTGGGTCAAAATTAGGGCTTTGGGTTATTTTGGGTCAAGATTACTGTTTTGGGTCAAAAATAGGTGTCGACTTTTGAGTTGAGAAATGGGTTTTGGGACAAAAATAGGGTTTCGGGTTTGAATTGCGATTTTGGGTCAAAATTCGGGTTTTGGGTCAAATTTAGGGTTTTGTGTTTGAATTTGGTTTTTGAGTTAAAAAGAGGGTTTTGGGTCAAAAATAGGGTTAGAATTAAGGTTTTGCGTTAAAATTAGGGTTTAGGTTCAAAATAGGGTTCTGGGTCAAATTTAGGGTTTTGGGTCAAAAAAAGGGTTCGAATTAGGGTTTTGGATCAGAATTAGGGTTTTGGGTCTAAATTAGGGCTTTGGGTTATTTTGCGTCAAAATTTCGGTTTTGGATCCAAATGAGGGTTTTGGGTCAAAATTAGGGTTTAGGGTTTGAATTAGGGTTTTGAGTAAAAAATAGGGTTTTGGGACAAAAATAGGGTTAGAATTAGGGTTTCGGTTCAAATTTAGGGTTTAGGCTTTGAATTAGGGTTTAGGGTTAAAAATAGGGTTTCGGGTCAAATTAGGGTTAGGTTAAATTTAGGGTTTTGGGTCAAAATTTAGGTTTTAGGTTAAATGAGGGTTGTGTTAAATTTGGGTTTAGGGTCAAAAATTGGGTTTCGGGTTGAATTAGGGTTTTGAGTTAAAAAAAAGTGTTTTGGGACAAAAATAGAGTTAGAATTAGGGTTTTGGTTCAAATTTAAAGTTTAGGATCAAAATTAGGGTTTAGGCTTTGAATTAGAGTTTTGGGTTAAAAATTCGGTTGTGTCTAAATTAGGGTTTTGGGTCATAATTTGGGTTTTGGGTCAAAATTAGTGCTCTGGGTAATAAGTTGGGTTCTGGGTCAAATTTAGGGTTTTGGGTCAACATTAGGGTTTAGGATTTGAATTCGGTGTGTGGGTCAAAATTACGGTTTTGGGTCAGAATTAGAGTTTTGGGTCAAAAATAGGGTTAGAATTAGGGTTTTGGGGTCTAAATTAGGGTTAGAATTAGGTTTTGGGTCTAAATTAGGGTTTTGGGTTCTGTGTTAAATTTATGGTTTAGAGTCAAAATTTAGGGTTTTGGTTTCAATTTAGGGTTTTGGGACAAAAATAGTGTTAGAATTAGGGTTTTGGTTGAGTTAGGGTTTTGGTTAAATTAGGGTTTAGGGTCAAAATTAGGGTTTAGGCTTTGAATTCGGGTTTTGGGTCAAAATTTGGTTTTGCTCAAACTTGGGGTTTAGGGTTTGAATTAATGTTTTGTGTCAGAATTAGGGCTCTGGGTTATAATTTGGGTTTTGGGTCAAAATTTCGGGTTTGGCTCAAAATTAGGTTTTAGGGTTTGAATTAGGGTTTTGGGTAAAAATTAGGGTTCTGGGTCAAATTTAGGGTTTTGGGTCAACATTAGGGTTTAGGGTTTGAATTTGGGTTGAGTTTAAAATAGGGTTTTGGGTCAAAAATAGGGTTAGAATTAGGGTTTTGCGTTAAAATTAGGGTTTAGGGTCAAAATAGGGTTCTTGGTCAAATTTAGGGTTTAGGGTAAAAAATAGGGTTGAATTAGGGTTTTGGGTCGGATTAGGGTTTTGGGCAAGGGGCATAGGGCTTTGGGTTATTTTGGGTCAAATTAGGGTTTTGGGTCAAAAATAGGTGTCGACTTTTGAGTTGAGAAATGGGTTTTGGGACAAAAATAGGGTTTGGGGTTGAATTGCGATTTTGGGTCAAAATTGGGTTTTGGGTCAAATTTGGGTTTGTGTTTGAATTTGGTTTTGAGTTAAAAGGGTTTTGGGTCAAAAATAGGGTTAGAATTAAGGTTTTGCGTTAAAATTAGGGTTTAGGTTCAAAATAGGGTTAGGTCAAATTTAGGGTTTTGGGTCAAAAAGGGTTGAATTAGGGTTTTGGATCGAAATTAGGGTTTTGGGTCTAAGTTAGGGCTTTGGGTTATTTGCGTCAAAATTTGGTTTTGGATCAAATTAGGGTTTTGGGTCAAAATTAGGGTTTAGGGTTTGAATTAGGGTTTTGAGTAAAAATAGGGTTTTTGGACAAAAATAGGGTTAGAATTAGGGTTTCGGTTCAAATTTAGGGTTTAGGCATTGAATAAGGGTTTAGGGTTAAAAATAGGGTTTGGTCAAATTTAGGGTTAGGTTAAATTTAGGGTTTTGGGTCAAAATTTAGGTTTTCGGTTAAATTAGGGTTGTGTTAAATTTAGGGTTTAGGGTCAAAATTTGGGGTTCGGGTTGAATTAGTGTTTTGAGTTAAAAAAAGGGTTTTGGGACAAAATAGAGTTAGAATTAGGGTTTTGGTTCAAATTTAGGTTTAGGATCAAAATTAGGGTTTAGGCTTTGAATTAGAGTTTTGGGTTAAAATTCGGTTTGTGTCTAAATTAGGGTTTGGGTGATTTGGGTTTTGGGTGAAAATTAGTGCTCAGGGTAATAAGTTGGGTTAGGGTCAAATTTAGGGTTTTGGGTCAACATTAGGGTTTAGGATTTGAATTCGGTGTGTGGGTCAAGATTACGGTTTGGGTCGGAGTGAGAGTTTTGGGTCAAAAATAGGGTTAGAATTAGGGTTTTGGGGTCTAAATTAGGGTTAGAATTAGGTTTTGGGTCTAAATTAGGGTTTTGGGTTAAATTTAGGGTTAGTGTTAAATTTAGGGTTTAGAGTCAAAATTTAGGGTTTGGATTAAAATTAGGGTTTTGGACTAAAATAGGGTTAGAATTAGGGTTTTGGTTCAGATTTAGGGTTTTTGATTAAAATTAGGGTTTAGGGTCAAAATTAGGGTTTAGGCTTTGAATTAGGGTTTTGGGTCAAAATTTTGGTTTTTGCTCAAAATTAGGGTTTAGTGTTTGAATTAATGTTTTGTGTCAGAATTAGGGCTCTGGGTTATAATTTGGGTTTTGGGTCAAAATTTCGGGTTTGGCTCAAAATTAGGTTTTAGGGTTTGAATTAGGGTTTTGTGTAAAAATTAGGGTTCTGGGTCAAATTTAGGGTTTTGGGTCAACATTAGGGTTTAGGGTTTGAATTTGGGTTGAGTTTAAAATAGGGTTTTGGGTCAAAAATAGGGTTAGAATTAGGGTTTTGCGTTAAAATTAGGGTTTTGGGTCGAAAATAGGGTTCTTGGTCAAATTTAGGGTTTAGGGTAAAAAATAGGGTTCGAATTAGGGTTTGGGGTGGGATTAGGGTTTTGGGTCAAAATTAGGGCTTTGGGTTATTTTGGGTCAAGATTCTTGTTTTGGGTCCAAATGGGTTTGGGTCAAAAATAGGTGTCGACTTTTGAGTTGAGAAATGGGTTTTGGGACAAAAATAGGGTTTGGGTTTGAATTGCGATTTTGGGTCAAAATTGGGTTTTGGGTCAAATTTAGGGTTTTGTGTTTGAATTTGGTTTTGAGTTAAAAAGGGTTTTGGGTCAAAAATAGGGTTAGGAGTGAAGGTTTTGCGTTAAAATTAGGGTTTAGGTTCAAAATAGGGTTCTGGGTCAAATTTAGGGTTTTGGGTCAAAAAAAGGGTTCGAATTAGGGTTTTGGATCAGAATTAGGGTTTTGGGTCTAAATTAGGGCTTTGGGTTATTTTGCGTCAAAATTTCGGTTTTGGATCCAAATTAGGGTTTTGGGTCAAAATTAGGGTTTAGGGTTTGAATTAGGGTTTTGAGTAAAAAATAGGGTTTTGGGACAAAAATAGGGTTAGAATTAGGGTTTCGGTTCAAATTTAGGGTTTAGGCTTTGAATTAGGGTTTAGGGTTAAAAATAGGGTTTCGGGTCAAATTTAGGGTTAGAATTAGGGTTTTGGGTCAAAATTTAGGTTTTGGTTAAATTAGGGTTAAAAATTTAGGGTTTAGGGTCAAAAATTGGGTTTCGGGTTGAATTAGGGTTTTGAGTTAAAAAAAAGGGTTTTGGGACAAAAATAGAGTTAGAATTAGGGTTTTGGTTCAAATTTAAGGTTTAGGATCAAAATTAGGGTTTAGGCTTTGAATTAGAGTTTTGGGTTAAAAATTCGGTTTTGTGTCTAAATTAGGGTTTTGGGTCAGAATTTGGGTTTTGGGTGAAAATTAGTGCTCTGGGTAATAAGTTGGGTTCTGGGTCAAATTTAGGGTTTTGGGTCAACATTAGGGTTTAGGATTTGAATTCGGTGTGTGGGTCAAAATTACGGTTTTGGTCGAGTTAGAGTTTTGGGTCAAAAATAGGGTTAGAATTAGGGTTTTGGGGTCTAAATTAGGGTTAGAATTAGGTTTTGGGTCTAAATTAGGGTTTTGGGTTAAATTTAGGGTTCTGTCTTAAATTTAGGGTTTAGAGTCAAAATTTAGGGTTTTGGATTAAAATTAGGGTTTTTGGACAAAAATAGGGTTAGAATTAGGGTTTTGGTTCAGATTTAGGGTCAAAATTAGGGTTTAGGCTTTGAATTAGGGTTTTGGGTCAAAATTTCGGTTTTTGCTCAAAATTGGGGTTTAGGGTTTGAATTAATGTTTTGTGTCAGAATTAGGGCTCTGGGTTATAATTTGGGTTTTGGGTCAAAATTTCGGGTTTGGCTCAAAATTAGGTTTTAGGGTTTGAATTAGGGTTTTGGGTAAAATATAGGGTTTTGGGTCAACATTAGGGTTTAGGGTTTGAATTTGGGTTGAGTTTAAAATAGGGTTTTGGGTCAAAAATAGGGTTAGAATTAGGGTTTTGCGTTAAAATTAGGGTTTTGGGTCGAAAATAGGGTTCTTGGTCAAATTTAGGGTTTAGGGTAAAAAATAGGGTTCGAATTAGGGTTTTGGGTCAGAATTAGGGTTTTGGGTCAAAATTAGGGCTTTGGGTTATTTTGGGTCAAGATTACTGTTTTGGGTCAAAAATAGGTGTCGACTTTTGAGTTGAGAAATGGGTTTTGGGACAAAAATAGGGTTTCGGGTTTGAATTGCGATTTTGGGTCAAAATTCGGGTTTTGGGTCAAATTTAGGGTTTTGTGTTTGAATTTGGTTTTTGAGTTAAAAAGAGGGTTTTGGGTCAAAAATAGGGTTAGAATTGAGGTTTTGCGTTAAAATTAGGGTTTAGGTTCAAAATAGGGTTAGGGTCAAATTTGGGTTTGGGTCAAGGGTTCGAATTAGGGTTTTGGATCGAATTAGGGTTTTGGGTCTAAATTGGGGCTTTGGGTTATTTTGCGTCAAAATTTGGTTTTGGATCCAAATTGGGTTTTGGGTCAAAAGTGGGTTTAGGGTTTGAATTAGGGTTTTGAGTAAAAATAGGGTTTTGGGACAAAAATAGGGTTAGAATTAGGGTTTGGTTCAAATTTAGGGTTTAGGCTTTGAATTAGGGTTTAGGGTTAAAAATAGGGTTTGGTCAAATTTAGGGTTAAGGTTAAATTTAGGGTTTGGGTCAAAATTTAGGTTTTGGTTAAAATTAGGGTTGTGTTAAATTTAGGGTTTAGGGTCAAAATGGGTTTCGGGTTGAATTAGGGTTTTGAGTTAAAAAAGGGTTTTGGGACAAAAATAGAGTTAGAATTAGGGTTTTGGTTCAAATTTAGGTTTAGGATCAAAATTAGGGTTTAGGCTTTGAATTAGAGTTTTGGGTTAAAAATTCGGTTTGTGTCTAAATTAGGGTTTTGGGTGGAATTTGGGTTTTGGGTCAAAATTAGTGCTCTGGGTAATAAGTTGGGTTAGGGTCAAATTTAGGGTTTTGGGTCAACATTAGGGTTTAGGATTTGGATTCGGTGTGTGGGTCAAAGTTACGGTTTTGGGTCGAGTAGGTTTTGGGTCAAAAATAGGGTTAGAATTAGGGTTTTGGGGTCTAAATTAGGGTTAGAATTAGGTTTTGGGTCTAAATTAGGGTTTTGGGTTAAATTTAGGGTTACGTGTTAAATTTAGGGTTTAGAGTCAAAATTTAGGGTTTTGGTTAAATTAGGGTTTTGGACAAAAATAGGGTTAGAATTAGGGTTTTGGTTGATTTAGGGTTTTTGATTAAAATTAGGGTTTAGGGTCAAATTAGGGTTTAGGCTTTGAATTAGGGTTTTGGGTCAAAATTTCGGTTTTGCTCAAGAGTGGGGTTTAGGGTTTGAATTAATGTTTGTGTCGAGTTAGGGCTCTGGGGTTATAATTTGGGTTTTGGGTCAAAATTTGGGTTTGGCTCAAAATTAGGTTGTAGGGTTTGAATTAGGGTTTTGGGTAAAATTGGGTTAGGTCAAATTTAGGGTTTTGGGTCAACATTAGGGTTTAGGGTTTGAATTTGGGTTGAGTTTAAAATAGGGTTTTGGGTCAAAAATAGGGTTAGAATTAGGGTTTTGCGTTAAAGTTAGGGTTTTGGGTGAAAATAGGGTTCTTGGTCAAATTTAGGGTTTAGGGTAAAAAATAGGGTTCGAATTAGGGTTTGGGTGAGAATTAGGGTTTTGGGTCAAAATTAGGGCTTTGGGTTATTTTGGGTCAAGATCGTTTTGGGTCAAAAATAGGGTTGGGTCAAAATTTGAGTTGAAAAATGGGTTTTGGGACAAAAATAGGGTTTGGGTTTGAATTGCGATTTTGGGTCAGGATTGGGTTTTGGGTCAAATTTAGGGTTTTGTGTTTGATTTTTGTTTTGAGTTAAAAGAGGTTTTGGGTCAAAAATAGGGTTAGAATTGGGTTTTGCGTTAAAATTAGGGTTTAGGTTCAAAATAGGGTTAGGTCAAATTTAGGGTTTTGGGTCAAAAGGTTCGAATTAGGGTTTTGGATCGGAATTAGGGTTTTGGGTCTAAGTTAGGGCTTTGGGTTATTTTGCGTCAAAATTTGGTTTTGGATCCAAGTTAGGGTTTTGGGTCAAAATTAGGGTTTAGGAGTTTGAATTAGGGTTTTGAGTAAAAAATAGGGTTTTGGGACAAAAATAGGGTTAGAATTAGGGTTTCGGTTCAAATTTAGGGTTTAGGCTTTGAATTAGGGTTTAGGGTTAAAAATAGGGTTTCGGGTCAAATTTAGGGTTAAGGTTAAATTTAGGGTTTTGGGTCAAAATTTAGGTTTTCGGTTAAATAGGGTTGTGTAAATTTGGGTTTAGGGTCAAAAATGGGTTTCGGGTTGAATTAGGGTTTTGAGTTAAAAAAGGGTTTTGGGACAAAAATAGAGTTAGAATTAGGGTTTTGGTTCAAATTTAGGTTTAGGATCAAAATTAGGGTTTAGGCTTTGAATTAGAGTTTTGGGTTAAAAATTCGGTTTGTGTCTAAATTAGGGTTTTGGGTCGGTTTGGGTTTTGGGTCAAAATTAGTGCTCTGGGTAATAAGTTGGGTTAGGGTCAAATTTAGGGTTTTGGGTCAACATTAGGGTTTAGGATTTGAATTCGGTGTTTGGGTCAAGGTTACGGTTTTGGGTCGAAATTAGGGTTTGGGTCAAAAATAGGGTTAGAATTAGGGTTTTGGGGTCTAAATTAGGGTTAGAATTAGGTTTTGGGTCTAAATTAGGGTTTTGGGTTAAATTTAGGGTTCTGTGTTAAATTTAGGGTTTAGAGTCAAAATTTAGGGTTTTGGATTAAAATTAGGGTTTTTGGACAAAAATAGGGTTAGGGTTTTGGTTGATTTAGGGTTTTGATTAGAATTAGGGTTTAGGGTCAAAAGTAGGGTTTAGGCTTTGGATTAGGGTTTTGGGTCAAAATTTCGGTTTTTGCTCAAAATTGGGGTTTAGGGTTTGAATTAATGTTTTGTGTCAGAATTAGGGCTCTGGGTTATAATTTGGGTTTTGGGTCAAAATTTCGGGTTTGGCTCAAAATTAGGTTTTAGGGTTTGAATTAGGGTTTTGGGTAAAAATTAGGGTTCTGGGTCAAATTTAGGGTTTTGGGTCAACATTAGGGTTTAGGGTTTGAATTTGGGTTGAGTTTAAAATAGGGTTTTGGGTCAAAAATAGGGTTAGAATTAGGGTTTTGCGTTAAAATTAGGGTTTTGGGTCGAAAATAGGGTTCTTGGTCAAATTTAGGGTTTAGGGTAAAAAATAGGGTTTGGGAATTAGGGTTTTGGGTCAGAATTAGGGTTTTGGGTCAAAATTAGGGCTTTGGGTTATTTTGGGTCAAGTTTTGGTTCCAAATTAGGGTTTTGGGTCAAAAATAGGTGTCGACTTTTGAGTTGAAAAATGGGTTTTGGGACAAAAATAGGGTTTCAGGTTTGAATTACGATTTTGGGTCAAAATTCGGGTTTTGGGTCAAATTTAGGGTTTTGTGTTTGAATTTGGTTTTTGAGTTAAAAAGAGGGTTTTGGGTCAAAAATAGGGTTAGAATTAAGGTTTTGCGTTAAAATTAGGGTTTAGGTTCAAAATAGGGTTATGTGTCAAATTTAGGGTTTTGGGTCAAAAAAAGGGTTCGAATTAGGGTTTTGGATCAGAATTAGGGTTTTGGGTCTAAATTAGGGCTTTGGGTTATTTTGCGTCAAAATTTCGGTTTTGGATCCAAATTAGGGTTTTGGGTCAAAATTAGGGTTTAGGGTTTGAATTAGGGTTTTGAGTAAAAAATAGGGTTTTGGGACAAAAATAGGGTTAGAATTAGGGTTTCGGTTCAAATTTAGGGTTTAGGCTTTGAATTAGGGTTTAGGGTTAAAAATAGGGTTTCGGGTCAAATTTAGGGTTCTGGGTTAAATTTAGGGTTTTGGGTCAAAATTTAGGTTTTTCGGTTAAAATTAGGGTTCTGTGTTAAATTTAGGGTTTAGGGTCAAAATTTGGGTTTCGGGTTGAATTAGGGTTTTGAGTTAAAAAAAAGGGTTTTGGGACAAAAATAGAGTTAGAATTAGGGTTTTGGTTCAAATTTAAGGTTTAGGATCAAATTTAGGGTTTAGGCTTTGAATTAGAGTTTTGGGTTAAAAATTCGGTTTTGTGTCTAAATTAGGGTTTTGGGTCATAATTTGGGTTTTGGGTCAAAATTAGTGCTCTGGGTAATAAGTTGGGTTCTGGGTCAAATTTAGGGTTTTGGGTCAACATTAGGGTTTAGGATTTGAATTCGGTGTTTGGGTCAAAATTACGGTTTTGGGTCAGAATTAAAGTTTTGGGTCAAAAATAGGGTTAGAATTAGGGTTTTGGGTCTAAATTAGGGTTAGAATTAGGTTTTGGGTCTAAATTAGTGTTTTGGGTTAAATTTAGGGTTCTGTGTTAAATTTAGGGTTTAGAGTCAAAATTTAGGGTTTTGGATTAAAATTAAGGTTTTTGGGCAAAAATAGGGTTAGAATTAGGGTTTTGGTTCAGATTTAGGGTTTTTGATTAAAATTAGGGTTTAGGGTCAAAATTAGGGTTTAGGCTTTGAATTAGGGTTTTGGGTCAAAACTTCGGTTTTTGCTCAAAATTGGGGTTTAGGGTTTGAATTAATGTTTTGTGTCAGAATTAGGGCTCTGGGTTATAATTTGGGTTTTGGGTCAAAATTTCGGGTTTGGCTCAAAAGTAGGTTTTAGGGTTTGAATTAGGGTTTTGGGTAAAATTAGGGTTACGGTCAAATTTAGGGTTTTGGGTCAACATTAGGGTTTAGGGTTTGAATTTGGGTTGAGTTTAAAATAGGGTTTTGGGTCAAAAATAGGGTTAGAATTAGGGTTTTGCGTTAAAATTAGGGTTTTGGGTCGAAAATAGGGTTCTTGGTCAAATTTAGGGTTTAGGGTAAAAAATAGGGTTGAATTAGGGTTTTGGGTTGGGGTGAATTAGGGTTTGGGTCAAGATTAGGGCTTTGGGTTATTTTGGGTCAGGGTTGCAAATTAGGGTTTTGGGTCAAAAATTGGTGTCGACTTTTGAGTTGAAAATGGGTTTTGGGACAAAAATAGGGTTTGGGTTTGAATTGCGATTTTGGGTCAAAATTGGGTTTTGGGTCAAATTTAGGGTTTGTGTTTGAATTTGGTTTTGAGTTAAAAAGGGTTTTGGGTCAAAAATAGGGTTAGAATTAAGGTTTTGCGTTAAAATTAGGGTTTAGGTTCAAAATAGGGTTAGGGTCAAATTTGGGGTTTTGGGTCAAAAAGGGTTCGAATTAGGGTTTTGGATCGAATTAGGGTTTTGGGTCTAAATTAGGGCTTTGGGTTATTTTGCGTCAAAATTTGGTTTGGATCAAATTAGGGTTTGGGTCAAAATTAGGGTTTAGGAGTTTGAATTAGGGTTTGAGTAAAAATAGGGTTTTGGGACAAAAATAGGGTTAGAATTAGGGTTTGGTTCAAATTTAGGGTTTAGGCTTTGAATTAGGGTTTAGGGTTAAAAATAGGGTTTGGGTCAAATTTAGGGTTAAGGTTAAATTTAGGGTTTTGGGTCAAAATTTAGGTTTTCGGTTAAATTGGGTTGTGTTAAATTTAGGGTTTAGGGTCAAAAATGGGGTTTCGGGTTGAATTAGGGTTTGGAGTTAAAAAAAAGGGTTTTGGGACAAAAATAGAGTTAGAATTAGGGTTTTGGTTCAAATTTATGGTTTAGGATCAAAATTAGGGTTTAGGCTTTGAATTAGAGTTTTGGGTTAAAATTCGGTTTGTGTCTAAATTAGGGTTTGGGTCGAATTTGGGTTTTGGGTCAAAATTAGTGCTCTGGGTAATAAGTTGGGTTAGGTCAAATTTAGGGTTTTGGGTCAACATTAGGGTTTAGGATTTGAATTCGGTGTTTGGGTCAGGATTAGGTTTTTGGGTCGAATGAGAGTTTTGGGTCAAAAATAGGGTTAGAATTAGGGTTTTGGGGTCTAAATTAGGGTTAGAATTAGGTTTTGGGTCTAAGTTAGTGTTTTGGGTTAAATTTAGGGTTACGTGTTAAATTTAGGGGTTAGAGTCAAAATTAGGGTTTGGAAAAGGGTTTTGGACAAAAATAGGGTTAGAATTAGGGTTTTGGTTGATTTAGGGTTTTGATTAAAATTAGGGTTTAGGGTCAAAATTAGGGTTTAGGCTTTGAATTAGGGTTTTGGGTCAAAATTTCGATTTTTGCTCAAAATTAGGGTTTAGGGTTTGAATTAATGTTTTGTGTCAGAATTAGGGCTCTGGGTTATAATTTGGGTTTTGGGTCAAAATTTGGGTTTGGCTCAAGATTAGGTTTTAGGAGTTTGAATTAGGGTTTTGGGTAAAAATGGGGTTAGGTCAAATTTAGGGTTTTGGGTCAACATTAGGGTTTAGGGTTTGAATTTGGGTTGAGTTTAAAATAGGGTTTTGGGTCAAAAATAGGGTTAGAATTAGGGTTTTGCGTTAAAATTAGGGTTTTGGGTCGAAAATAGGGTTCTTGGTCAAATTTAGGGTTTAGGGTAAAAAATAGGGTTCGAATTAGGGTTTGGGATCAGAATTAGGGTTTTGGGTCAGAATTAGGGCTTTGGGTTATTTTGGGTCAAGATTACTGTTTTGGGTCAAAAATAGGTGTCGACTTTTGAGTTGAGAAATGGGTTTTGGGACAAAAATAGGGTTTCGGGTTTGAATTGCGATTTTGGGTCAAAATTCGGGTTTTGGGTCAAATTTAGGGTTTTGTGTTTGAATTTGGTTTTTGAGTTAAAAAGAGGGTTTTGGGTCAAAAATAGGGTTAGAATTAAGGTTTTGCGTTAAAATTAGGGTTTAGGTTCAAAATAGGGTTGAGGTCAAATTTGGGTTTTGGGTCAAAAGGTTGAATTAGGGTTTTGGATGGAATTAGGGTTTTGGGTCTAAATTGGGGCTTTGGGTTATTTTGCGTCAAAATTTGGTTTTGGATCAAATTAGGGTTTTGGGTCAAAATTAGGGTTTAGGGTTTGAATTAGGGTTTTGAGTAAAAAATAGGGTTTTAGGACAAAAATAGGGTTAGAATTAGGGTTTCGGTTCAAATTTAGGGTTTAGGCTTTGAATTAGGGTTTAGGGTTAAAAATAGGGTTTCGGGTCAAATTTAGGGTTCTGGGTTAAATTTAGTGTTTTGGGTCAAAATTTAGGATTTTGGGTTAAAATTAGGGTTCTGTGTTAAATTTAGGGTTTAGGGTCAAAGTTTGGGTTTCGGGTTGAATTAGGGTTTTGAGTTAAAAAAACGGTTTTGGGACAAAAATAGAGTTAGAATTAGGGTTTTGGTTCAAATTTAAGGTTTAGGATCAAAATTAGGGTTTAGGCTTTGAATTAGAGTTTTGGGTTAAAAATTCGGTTTTGTGTCTAAATTAGGGTTTTGGGTCAGAATTTGGGTTTTGGGTCAAAATTAGTGCTCTGGGTAATAAGTTGGGTTCTGGGTCAAATTTAGGGTTTTGGGTCAACATTAGGGTTTAGGATTTGAATTCGGTGTTTGGGTCAAAATTACGGTTTTGGGTCAGAATTAGAGTTTTGGGTCAAAAATAGGGTTAGAATTAGGGTTTTGGGGTCTAAATTAGGGTTAGAATTAGGTTTTGGGTCTAAATTAGGGTTTTGGGTTAAATTTAGGGTTCTGTGTTAAATTTAGGGTTTAGAGTCAAAATTTAGGGTTTTGGATTAAAATTAGGGTTTTGGAAAAAATAGGGTTTTGGGTTTTGGTTGATTTAGGGTTTTGATTAAAGTTAGGGTTTAGGGTCAAAATTAGGGTTTAGGCTTTGAATTAGGGTTTTGGGTCAAAATTTGGTTTTGCTCAAGAGTGGGGTTTAGGGTTTGAATTAATGTTTTGTGTCGAATTAGGGCTCTGGGTTATAATTTGGGTTTTGGGTCAAAATTTGGGTTTGGCTCAAGATTAGGTTTTAGGAGTTTGAATTAGGGTTTTGGGTAAGGTGGGGTTAGGTCAAATTTAGGGTTTTGGGTCAACATTAGGGTTTAGGGTTTGAATTTGGGTTGAGTTTAAAATAGGGTTTTGGGTCAAAAATAGGGTTAGAATTAGGGTTTTGAGTTAAAATTAGGGTTTTGGGTCGAAAATAGTGTTCTTGGTAAAATTTAGGGTTTAGGGTAAAAAATAGGGTTGAATTAGGGTTTTGGGAGTGGGTGAGTTAGGGTTTTGGGTCAAAATTAGGGCTTTGGGTTATTTTGGGTCAAGTTGGCCAAATTAGGGTTTTGGGTCAAAAATAGGTGTCGACTTTTGAGTTGAAAAATGGGTTTTGGGACAAAAATAGGGTTTCGGGTTGGGATTGCGATATTGGGTCAAAATTCGGGTTTTGGGTCAAATTTAGGGTTTTGGGTTTGAATTTTGTTTTTGAGTTAAAAAGAGGGTTTTGGGTCAAAAATAGGGTTAGAATTAAGGTTTTGCGTTAAAATTAGGGTTTAGGTTCAAAATAGGGTTCTGGGTCAAAATTAGGGTTTTTGGTCAGAATTAGGGTTTTGGGTATAGGTTAGGGCTTTGGGTTATTTTGCGTCAAAATTTCGGTTTTGGATCCAAATTAGGGTTTTGGGTCAAAATTAGGGTTTAGGGTTTGAATTAGGGTTTTGAGTAAAAAATAGGGTTTTGGGACAAAAATAGGGTTAGAATTAGGGTTTCGGTTCAAATTTAGGGTTTAGGCTTTGAATTAGGGTTTAGGGTTAAAAATAGGGTTTCGGGTCAAATTTAGGGTTCTGGGTTAAATTTAGGGTTTTGGGTCAAAATTTAGGTTTTTCGGTTAAAATTAGGGTTGTGTTAAATTTAGGGTTTAGGGTCAAAAATTGGGTTTCGGGTTGAATTAGGGTTTTGAGTTAAAAAAAAGGGTTTTGGGACAAAAATAGAGTTAGAATTAGGGTTTTGGTTCAAATTTAAGGTTTAGGATCAAAATTAGGGTTTAGGCTTTGAATTAGAGTTTTGGGTTAAAAATTCGGTTTTGTGTCTAAATTAGGGTTTTGGGTCAGAATTTGGGTTTTGGGTCAAAATTAGTGCTCTGGGTAATAAGTTGGGTTCTGGGTCAAATTTAGGGTTTTGGGTCAACATTAGGGTTTAGGATTTGAATTCGGTGTTTGGGTCAAAATTACGGTTTTGGGTCAGAATTAGAGTTTTGGGTCAAAAATAGGGTTAGAATTAGGGTTTTGGGTCTAAATTAGGCTTAGTATTAGGTTTTGGGTCTAAATGAGTGTTTTTGGTTAAATTTAGGGTTCGATGTTAAATTTAGGGTTGAGAGTCAATATTAGGGTTTGTGGACAAAAATTGGGTTAGAATTAGGGTTTTGGTTCAGATTTAGGGTTTTGCTTAAAATTAGGGTTTAGGGTCAAAATTAGGGTTTAGGCTTTGAATTAGGGTTTTGGGTCAAAATTTGGTTTTGCTCAAGTTGGGTTTAGGGTTTGAATTAATGTTTTGTGTCGAGGTAGGGCTCTGGTTATAATTTGGGTTTTGGGTCAAAATTTGGGTTTGGCTCAAGGTTAGGTTTTAGGAGTTTGAATTAGGGTTTTGTGTAGAAATTGGGGTTACGGGTCAAATTTAGGGTTTTGGGTCAACATTAGGGTTTAGGGTTTGAATTTGGGTTGAGTTTAAAATAGGGTTTTGGGTCAAAAATAGGGTTAGAATTAGGGTTTTGCGTTAAAATTAGGGTTTTGGGTCGAAAATAGGGTTCTTGGTCAAATTTATGGTTTAGGGTAAAAAATAGGGTTCGAATTAGGGTTTGGGATCAAAATTAGGGTTTTGGGTCAGAATTAGGGTTTTGGGTCAAAATTAGGGCTTTGGGTTATTTTGGGTCAAGTTTTGGTTCCAAATTAGGGTTTTGGGTCAAAAATAGGTGTCGACTTTTGAGTTGAAAAATGGGTTTTGGGACAAAAATAGGGTTTCAGGTTTGAATTACGATTTTGGGTCAAAATTCGGGTTTTGGGTCAAATTTAGGGTTTTGTGTTTGAATTTGGTTTTTGAGTTAAAAAGAGGGTTTTGGGTCAAAAATAGGGTTAGAATTAAGGTTTTGCGTTAAAATTAGGGTTTAGGTTCAAAATAGGGTTCTGGGTCAAATTTAGGGTTTTGGGTCAAAAAAAGGGTTCGAATTAGGGTTTTGGATCGGGTGGGGTTTGGGTCTAAGTTAGGGCTTTGGGTTATTTGCGTCAAAATTGGTTTGGATCAAATTGGGTTTTGGGTCAAAATTAGGGTTTAGGGTTTGAATTAGGGTTTGAGTAAAAAAGGGTTTTGGGACAAAAATAGGGTTAGAATTAGGGTTTCGGTTCAAATTTAGGGTTTAGGCTTTGAATTAGGGTTTAGGGTTAAAAATAGGGTTTGGGTCAAATTTAGGGTTAAGGGTTAAATTTGGGTTTGAAAAGGTTTAAAAAAAAGGAGGAGGGGAATAGGGTTTGAGTTAAAAAAGGTTTTGGGACAAAATAGAGTTAGAATTAGGGTTTTGGTTCAAATTTAGGTTTAGGTTCAAATTTAGGGTTTAGGCTTTGAATTAGAGTTTTGGGTTAAAAATTGGTTTGTGTCTAAATTAGGGTTTTGGGTCAAATTTGGGTTTTGGGTCAAAATTAGTGCTCTGGGTAATAAGTTGGGTTAGGTCAAATTTGGGTTTGGGTCAACATTAGGGTTTAGGATTTGAATTCGGTGTTTGGGTCAAGTTACGGTTTTGAGTCGAAATTAAATTTTGGGTCAAAAATAGGGTTAGAATTAGGGTTTTGGGTCTAAGTTAGGGTTAGAATTGGGTTTTGGGTCTAAGTTAGTGTTTTGGGTTAAGTTTAGGTTAAATTTAGGGTTTAGAGTCAAAATTAGGGTTTGGATTAAATTAGGGTTTTGGACAAAAATAGGGTTAGAATTAGGGTTTTGGTTGATTTAGGGTTTTGATTAAAATTAGGGTTTAGGGTCAAAATTAGGGTTTAGGCTTTGAATTAGGGTTTTGGGTCAAAATTTGGTTTTGCTCAAAAGTGGGGTTTAGGGTTTGAATTAATGTTTTGTGTCGAGTTAGGGCTCTGGGTTATAATTTGGGTTTTGGGTCAAAATTTGGGTTTGGCTCAAAGTTAGGTTTTAGGGTTTGAATTAGGGTTTGGGTAAGAATTGGGTTAGGTCAAATTTAGGGTTTTGGGTCAGCATTAGGGTTTAGGGTTTGAATTTGGGTTGAGTTTAAAATAGGGTTTTGGGTCAAAAATAGGGTTAGAATTAGGGTTTTGCGTTAAAGTTAGGGTTTTGGGTGAAAATAGGGTTCTTGGTCAAATTTAGGGTTTAGGGTAAAAAATAGGGTTGAATTAGGGTTTGGGGTCAGATTAGGGTTTTGGGTCAAAATTAGGGTTTTGGGAGGTTATTTTGGGTCAAGTTGGGTCAAATTAGGGTTTTGGGTCAAAAATAGGTGTCGACTTTTGAGTTGAGAAATGGGTTTTGGGACAAAAATAGGGTTTGGGTTTGAATTACGATTTTGGGTCAAAGTTGGGTTTGGAGGTCAAATTTGGGTTTGTGTTTGAATTTGGTTTTGAGTTAAAAGGGTTTTGGGTCAAAAATAGGGTTAGAATTAAGGTTTTGCGTTAAAATTAGGGTTTAGGTTCAAAATAGGGTTAGGTCAAATTTAGGGTTTTGGGTCAAAAAAGGGTTTGAATTAGGGTTTTGGATCGGAATTAGGGTTTTGGGTCTAAGTTGGGGCTTTGGGTTATTTTGCGTCAAAATTTGGTTTTGGATCCAAATTAGGGTTTTGGGTCAAAATTAGGGTTTAGGGTTTGAATTAGGGTTTGAGTAAAAATAGGGTTTGGGACAAAAATAGGGTTAGAATTAGGGTTTGGTTCAAATTTAGGGTTTAGGCTTTGAATTAGGGTTTAGGGTTAAAATAGGGTTTGGGTCAAATTTGGGTTAGGTTAAATTTAGGGTTTGGGTCAAAATTTAGGTTTTGGTTAAATTAGGGTTGTGTTAAATTTGGGTTTAGGGTCAAAAGGGTTTGGGTTGAATTAGGGTTTTGAGTTAAAAAAGGGTTTTGGGACAAAAATAGAGTTAGAATTAGGGTTTTGGTTCAAATTTAGGTTTAGGATCAAAATTAGGGTTTAGGCTTTG
Source organism: Sophora flavescens (assembly GCA_030762895.1). Taxonomy (NCBI): domain Eukaryota; kingdom Viridiplantae; phylum Streptophyta; class Magnoliopsida; order Fabales; family Fabaceae; genus Sophora; species Sophora flavescens. Next base: position 10,189,193 of record CM061066.1, read on the forward strand.
AATTAGAGTTTTGGGTTAAAAATTCGGTTTGTGTCTAAATTAGGGTTTTGGGTCAATTTGGGTTTTGGGTCAAAATTAGTGCTCTGGGTAATAAGTTGGGTTAGGTCATAATTAGGGTTTTGGGTCCACATTAGGGTTTAGGATTTGAATTCGGTGTTTGGGTCAAAATTACGGTTTTGGGTCAGAATTAGAGTTTTGGGTCAAAAATAGGGTTAGAATTAGGGTTTTGGGTCTAAATTAGGGTTAGAATTGGGTTTTGGGTCTAAGTTAGTGTTTTGGGTTAAATTTGGGGTTACGTGTTAAATTGAGGGTTTAGAGTCAAAATTTAGGGTTTTGGATAAAAATAGGGTTGGAAGAATTAGGGTTTTGGTTGATTTAGGGTTTTGATTAAGATTGGGGTTTAGGGTCAAAATTAGGGTTTAGGCTTTGAATTAGGGTTTTGGGTCAAAATTTGGGTTTTGCTCAAAATTGGGGTTTAGGGTTTGAATTAATGTTTTGTGTCGAAATTAGGGCTCTGGGTTTATAATTTGGGTTTTGGGTCAAAATTTGGGTTTGGCTCAAAGTGGGGTTTTAGAGTTTGAATTAGGGTTTTGTGTAAGTTAGGGTTAAGGTCAAATTTAGGGTTTTGGGTCAACATTAGGGTTTAGGGTTTGAATTTGGGTTGAGTTTAAAATAGGGTTTTGGGTCAAAAATAGGGTTAGAATTAGGGTTTTGCGTTAAAATTAGGGTTTTGGGTGAAAATAGGGTTCTTGGTCAAATTTAGGGTTTAGGGTAAAAATAGGGTTCGAATTAGGGTTTGGGATCAAAATTAGGGTTTTGGGTGGGATTAGGGTTTTGGGTCAAGGTTAGGGCTTTGGGTTATTTTGGGTCAAGTTTTGGTTCCAAATTAGGGTTTGGGTCAAAAATAGGTGTCGACTTTTGAGTTGAAAAATGGGTTTTGGGACAAAAATAGGGTTTGGGTTTGAATTACGATTTTGGGTCAAGGTTCGGGTTTTGGGTCAAATTTAGGGTTTTGTGTTTGAATTTGGTTTTGAGTTAAAGGGTTTTGGGTCAAAAATAGGGTTAGAATTGAGGTTTTGCGTTAAAATTAGGGTTTAGGTTCAAAATAGGGTTGGTCAAATTTGGGTTTTGGGTCAAAAGGTTCGAATTAGGGTTTTGGATCAGAATTAGGGATTTGGATCTAAATTAGGGCTTTGGGTTATTTTGCGTCAAAATTTCGGTTTTGGATCCAAATTAGGGTTTTGGGTCAAAATTAGGGTTTAGGGTTTGAATTAGGGTTTTGAGTAAAAAATAGGGTTTTGGGACAAAATTATGGTTAGAATTAGGGTTTAGGTTCAAATTTAGGGTTGAGGATTTAATTAGGGTTTAGTGTTTAAAATAGGGTTTCGGGTCAAATTTAGGGTTAAGGTTAAATTTAGGGTTTTGGTCAAAGGTGGAAAAAGGGGGAAATAGGGTTTAGGGTCAAAATTTGGGTGGGTTGAATTAGGGTTTTGAGTTAAAAAAGGGTTTTGGGACAAAAATAGAGTTAGAATTAGGGTTTTGGTTCAAATTTGGGTTTAGGATCAAATTTAGGGTTTAGGCTTTGAATTAGAGTTTGGGTTAAAAATTGGTTTGTGTCTAAGTTAGGGTTTTGGGTCATAATTTGGGTTTTGGGTCAAGTTAGTGCTCTGGGTAATAAGTTGGGTTAGGGTCAAATTTAGGGTTTGGGTCAACATTAGGGTTTAGGATTTGAATTCGGTGTTTGGGTCAAGTTACGGTTTGGGCGAAATTAAGTTTTGGGTCAAAAATAGGGTTAGAATTAGGGTTTTGGGTCTAAGTTAGGGTTAGAATTAGGTTTTGGGTCTAGATTAGTGTTTTGGGTTAAATTTGGGTTAGTGAATTTGGGTTTAGAGTCAAAATTTGGGTTTTGGATAAGGTTTTGGACAAAATAGGGTTAGAATTAGGGTTTGGTTGATTTAGGGTTTTGATTAAATTAGGGTTTAGGGTCAAAATTAGGGGTTAGGCTTTGAATTAGGGTTTTGGGTCAAATTTCGGTTTTGCTCAAGATGGGGTTTAGGGTTGAATTAATGTTTGTGTGAGTTAGGGCTCTGGGTTATAATTTGGGTTTTGGGTCAATTTGGGTTTGGCTCAAGTGGGTTTAGGAGTTTGAATTAAGGTTTTGGGTAAAAATTAGGGTTCTGGGTCAAATTTAGGGTTTTGGGTCAACATTAGGGTTTAGGGTTTGAATTTGGGTTGAGTTTAAAATAGGGTTTTGGGTCAAAATAGGGTTAGAATTAGGGTTTTGCGTTAAAATTTGGGTTTTGGGTCGAAAATAGGGTTCTTGGTCAAATTTAGGGTTTAGGGTAAAAAATAGGGTTTGGGATTAGGGTTTTGGGTCAGAATTAGGGTTTTGGGTCAAGATTAGGGCTTTGGGTTATTTTGGGTCAGGGGGTCAATTAGGGTTTGGGTCAAAAATAGGTGTCGACTTTTGAGTTGAGAAATGGGTTTTGGGACAAAAATAGGGTTTGGGTTTGAATTGCGATTTTGGGTCAAAATTCGGGTTTTGGGTCAAATTTAGGGTTTGTGTTTGAATTTGGTTTTGAGTTAAAAGAGGGTTTTGGGTCAAAAATAGGGTTAGGAATGAAGGTTTGCGTTAAAATTAGGGTTTAGGTTCAAAATAGGGTTAAGGTCAAATTTAGGGTTTTGGGTCAAAAGGGGTTCGAATTAGGGTTTTGGATCGGGTTAGGGTTTTGGGTCTAGGTTAGGGCTTTGGGTTATTTTGCGTCAAAATTTGGTTTGGATCCAAATTAGGGTTTTGGGTCAAAAGTTAGGGTTTAGGAGTTTGAATTAGGGTTTTGAGTAAAAAATAGGGTTTTGGGACAAAAATAGGGTTAGAATTAGGGTTTGGTTCAAATTTAGGGTTTAGGCTTTGAATTAGGGTTTAGGGTTAAAAATAGGGTTTGGTCAAATTTAGGGTTAGGATTTAGGGTTTTGGGTCAAAAATAAGGTTATTCGGTTAAAATTAGGGTACTGTGTTAAATTTAGGGTTTAGGGTCAAAAATTGGGTTTCGGGTTGAATTAGGCTTTTGAGTTAAAAAGGGTTTTGGGACAAAAATAGAGTTAGAATTAGGGTTTTGGTTCAAATTTAGGTTTAGGATCAAAATTAGGGTTTAGGCTTTGAATTAGAGTTTTGGGTTAAAAATTCGGTTTGTGTCTAAGTTGGGTTTTGGGGTCAGAATTTGGGTTTTGGGTCAAAATTAGTGCTCTGGGTAATAAGTTGGGTTAGGTCAAATTTAGGTTTTTGGGTCAACATTAGTGTTTAGGATTTGATTTCGGTGTTAGGGTCAATATTACGGTTTTGGGTCGAGTGAGAGTTTTAGGTCAAAAATAGGGTTAGAATTAGGGTTTTGGGTCTAAATTAGGGTTAGAATTATGTTTTGGGTCTAAATTTGAGTTTTGGGTTAAATTTAGGTTTGTGTGTTAAATTAAGTGTTTATAGTCAAAATTAGGTTTTTTGGACAATAATAGGGTTAGAATTAGGGTTTTGGTTGATTTAGGGTTTTGATTAGGAGTAGGGTTTAGGGTCAAAATTAGGGTTTAGGCTTTGAATTAGGGTTTTGGGTCAAAATTTGGTTTGCTCAAGTTAGGGTTTAGGGTTTGAATTAATGTTTTGTGTCAGAATTAGGGCTCTGGGTTATAATTTGGGTTTTGGGTCAAAATTTCGGGTTTGGCTCAAAATTAGGTTTTAGGGTTTGAATTAGGGTTTTGTGTAAAAATTAGGGTTCTGTGTCAAATTTAGGGTTTTGGGTCAACATTAGGGTTTAGGGTTTGAATTTGGGTTGAGTTTAAAATAGGGTTTTGGGTCAAAAATAGGGTTAGAATTAGGGTTTTGCGTTAAAATTAGGGTTTTGGGTCGAAAATAGGGTTCTTGGTCAAATTTATGGTTTAGGGTAAAAAATAGGGTTCGAATTAGGGTTTGGGATCAAAATTAGGGTTTTGGGTCAGAATTAGGGTTTTGGGTCAAAATTAGGGCTTTGGGTTATTTTGGGTCAAGTTTTGGTTCCAAATTAGGGTTTTGGGTCAAAAATAGGTGTCGACTTTTGAGTTGAAAAATGGGTTTTGGGACAAAAATAGGGTTTCAGGTTTGAATTACGATTTTGGGTCAAAATTCGGGTTTTGGGTCAAATTTAGGGTTTTGTGTTTGAATTTGGTTTTTGAGTTAAAAGGGGTTTTGGGTCAAAAATAGGGTTAGAATTAAGGTTTTGCGTTAAAATTGGGGTTTAGGTTCAAAATAGGGTTAGGTCAAATTGGGGTTTTGGGTCAAAAGGGTTGAATTAGGGTTTTGGATCGAATTAGGGTTTTGGGTCTAAATTAGGGCTTTGGGTTATTTTGCGTCAAAATTTGGTTTTGGATCCAAGTTGGGTTTTGGGTCAAAATTAGGGTTTAGGGTTTGAATTAGGGTTTGAGTAAAAATAGGGTTTTGGGACAAAAATAGGGTTAGAATTAGGGTTTGGTTCAAATTTAGGGTTTAGGCTTTGAATTAGGGTTTAGGGTTAAAAATAGGGTTTGGTCAAATTTAGGGTTAGGTTAAATTTAGGGTTTTGGGTCAAAATTTAGGTTTGAAAAAGGTAAAAGGGAGGGAAAAGGGTTGGGTTGAATTAGGGTTTTGAGTTAAAAAGGGTTTTGGGACAAAAATAGAGTTAGAATTAGGGTTTTGGTTCAAATTTGGGTTTAGGATCAGGTTTAGGGTTTAGGCTTTGAATTAGAGTTTTGGGTTAAGATTCGGTTTGTGTCTAAATTAGGGTTTTGGGTCATAATTTGGGTTTTGGGTCAAAGTTAGTGCTCTGGGTAATAAGTTGGGTTAGGTCAAATTTGGGTTTTGGGTCAACATTAGGGTTTAGGATTTGGAGTCGGTGTTTGGGTCAAATTATGGTTTTGGTCGAATGAGGTTTTAGGGTCAAAAATAGGGTTAGAATTAGGGTTTTGGGTCTAGGTTAGGGTTAGAATTAGGTTTTGGGTCAAAATTAGTGTTTTGGGTTAAAATTAGGGTTTAGGTTTGGTTATTTAGGGTTTGGAGTTAAAATTAGGGTTTTGGACAAAAATAGGGTTAGAATTAGGGTTTTGGTTGATTTGGGTTTGATTAAAATTAGGGTCAAAGTTGGGGTTTAGGCTTTGAATTAGGGTTTTGGGTCAAATTTGGTTTGCTCAAGGTTGGGGTTTAGGGTTTGAATTAATGTTTGTGTCGGAATTAGGGCTCTGGAGTTATAATTTGGGTTTTGGGTCAAAATTTGGGTTTGGCTCAGGGTGGGTTTTAGGGTTTGAATTAGGGTTTTGGGTAAAGGGGGTTGGGTCAAATTTGGGTTTTGGGTCAACATTAGGGTTTAGGGTTTGAATTTAAGTTGAGTTTAAAATAGGGTTTTGGGTCAAAAATAGGGTTAGTAGGGTTTTGCGTTAAAAGTAGGGTTTGGGTGAATAGGGTTCTTGGTCAAATTTAGGGTTTAGGGTAAAAATAGGGTTGAATTAGGGTTTGGGTCGATTAGGGTTTGGGTCAAGGGTGGGGTATTTTGGGGTAAATTAGGGTTTTGGGTCAAAAATAGGTGTCGACTTTGAGTTGAGAAATGGTTTTGGACAAAAATAGGGTTTCGGGTTTGAATTGCGATTTTGGGTCAAAATTGGGTTTGGGTCAAATTTAGGGTTTGTGTTTGAATTGGTTTTGAGTTAAAAGAGGTTTTGGGTCAAAATAGGGTTAGGAGTAGGTTTGCGTTAAGTTAGGGTTTAGGTTCAAAATAGGGTTGGGTCAAATTTAGGGTTTTGGGTCAAAGGGTTCGAGTTGGGTTTTGGATCGAAGTGGGGTTTTGGGTCTAGATTAGGGGCTTTGGGTTATTTTGCGTCAAAATTTGGTTTTGGATCCAAGTTAGGGTTTTGGGTCAAAAGTAGGGTTTAGGGTTTGAATTAGGGTTTTGAGTAAAAATAGGGTTTTGGGACAAAAATAGGGTTAGAATTAGGTTTCGGTTCAAATTTAGGGTTTAGGCTTTGAATTAGGGTTTAGGGTTAAAAATAGGGTTTGGGTCAAATTTGGGGTTACGGTTAATTTGGGTTTTGGGTCAAAATTTAGGTTTTCGGTTAAATTGGGTTGTGTTAAATTTAGGGTTTAGGGTCAAAATTGGGTTTGGTTGAATTAGGGTTTTGAGTTAAAGGGTTTTGGGACAAAAATAGAGTTAGAATTAGGGTTTTGGTTCAAATTTAGGTTTGGATCAAAGTTGGGTTTAGGCTTTGAATTAGAGTTTTGGGTTAAAAATTCGGTTTGTGTCTAAATTAGGGTTTTGGGTGAAATTTGGGTTTTGGGTCAAAATTAGTACTCTGGGTAATAAGTTGGGTTAAGGTCAGATTTGGGGTTTTGGGTCAACATTAGGGTTTAGGATTTGAATTCGGTGTTTGGGTCAAAGTTACGGTTTTGGGTCGAAATTAGAGTTTGGGTCAAAAATAGGGTTAGAATTAGGGTTTTGGGTCTAGGTTAGGGTTAGAAGTGGGTTTTGGGTCTAAGTTAGTGTTTTGGGTTAGAATTTGGGGTTACTGTGTTAAATTTAGGGTTTAGAGTCAAAGTTGAGGGTTTTGGACAAAAATAGGGTTAGAATTAGGGTTTTGGTTGATTTAGGGTTTTGATTAAAAGTAGGGTTTAGGGTCAAAGTGGGGTTTAGGCTTTGGAGTAGGGTTTTGGGTCAAAATTTGGTTTTGCTCAAAAGTGGGGTTTAGGGTTTGAATTAATGTTTTGTGTCAATTGGGCTCTGGGTTTATAATTTGGGTTTTGGGTCAAATTTGGGTTTGGCTCGAAATTAGGTTTTAGGAGTTTGAATTAGGGTTTTGGGTAAAATTAGGGTTAGGTCAAATTTAGGGTTTTGGGTCAACATTAGGGTTTAGGGTTTGAATTTGGGTTGAGTTTAAAATAGGGTTTTGGGTCAAAAATAGGGTTAGAATTAGGGTTTTGCGTTAAAATTAGGGTTTTGGGTGAAAATAGGGTTCTTGGTCAAATTTAGGGTTTAGGGTAAAAATAGGGTTGAATTAGGGTTTGGGATCAGGGTTTGGGTGATAGGGTTTTGGGTCAAAGTGGGCTTTGGGTTATTTTGGGTCAAGTTTGGGTCAAATTGGGGTTTTGGGTCAAAAATAGGTGTCGACTTTTGAGTTGAAAAATGGGTTTTGGGACAAAAATAGGGTTTGGGTTTGAAGTGCGATTTTGGGTCAAAATTCGGGTTTTGGGTCAAATTTAGGGTTTGTGTTTGATTGGTTTTGAGTTAAAAAAGGGTTTTGGGTCAAAAATAGGGTTAGAAGTGAGGTTTTGCGTTAAAGTTGGGGTTTAGGTTCAAAATAGGGTTGGGTCAAATTTGGGGTTTTGGGTCAAAAAGGGTTGAAGTAGGGTTTTGGATCAGGTGGGTTTTGGGTCTAAATTGGGGCTTTGGGTTATTTTGCGTCAAAATTTGGTTTTGGATCCAAATTAGGGTTTTGGGTCAAAATTAGGGTTTAGGGTTTGAATTAGGGTTTTGAGTAAAAATAGGGTTTTAGGACAAAAATAGGGTTAGAATTAGGTTTTGGTTCAAATTTAGGGGTTTAGGCTTTGAATTAGGGTTTAGGGTTAAAAATAGGGTTTGGTCAAATTTAGGGTTAGGTTAAATTTAGGGTTTTGGGTCAAAAATTTAGGTTTCGGTTAAATAGGGTTGTGTTAAATTTAGGGTTTAGGGCAAAATTGGGTTTGGGTTGAATTAGGGTTTTGAGTTAAAGGGTTTTGGGACAAAAATAGAGTTAAAGTAGGGTTTTGGTTCAAATTTAGGTTTAGGATCAAAATTAGGGTTTAGGCTTTGAATTGGAGTTTTGGGTTAAAAATTCGGTTTGTGTCTAAATTGGGTTTTGGGGATTTGGTTTGGGTCAAAATAGTGCTCTGGGTAATAAGTTGGGTTGGGTCAAATTTAGGGTTTTGGTCAGCATTAGGGTTTAGGATTTGGATTCGGTGTTTGGGTCAGGTACGGTTTGGGTCGGATTAGGTTTTGGGTCAAAAATAGGGTTAGAAGTAGGGTTTTGGGTCTAAGTTAGGGTTAGAATTGGGTTTTGGGTCTAAGTTAGTGTTTTGGGTTAAATTTGGGTTAGTATTAAGTAAATTAAGGGTTTAGAGTCCAAGTGGGGTTTTGGACAAAAATAGGGTTAGAATTAGGGTTTGGTTGTTTGGGTTTTTGATTAGAATTAGGGTTTAGGGTCAAAATTAGGGTTTAGGCTTTGAATTAGGGTTTTGGGTCAAAATTTGGTTTTGCTCAAGGTGGGGTTTAGGTTTGAATTAATGTTTTGTGTGAGTTAGGGCTCTAGGGTTATAATTTGGGTTTTGGGTCAAGAATTTGGGTTTGGCTCAGGAATTAGGTTTTAGGAGTTTGAATTAGGGTTTTGGGTAAAGTTGGGGTTAGGTCAAATTTAGGGTTTTGGGTCAACATTAGGGTTTAGGGTTTGAATTTGGGTTGGAGTTTAAAATAGGGTTTTGGGTCAAAAATAGAGTTAGAATTAGGGTTTTGCGTTAAAATTAGGGTTTTGGGTGAAAATAGGGTTCTTGGTCAAATTTAGGGTTTAGGGTAAAAAATAGGGTTGAATTAGGGTTTTGGGATCAAATTGGGGTTTGGGGATGGGTTTTGGGTCAGATTAGGACTTTGGGTTATTTTGGGTTAAGTTTGGGTCCAAGTGGGTTTTGGGTCAAATAGTGTCGACTTTTGAGTTGAAAAATGGGTTTTGGGACAAAAATAGGGTTTCGGGTTTGAATTACGATTTTGGGTCAAAGTTGGGTTTTAGGTCAAATTTAGGGTTTTGTGTTTGGGTTTTTGAGTTAAAAAGAGGTTTTGGGTCAAAAATAGGGTTAGAAGTGAGGTTTTGCGTTAAAATTAGGGTTTAGGTTCAAAATAGGGTTGCAGGTCAAATTTAGGGTTTTGGGTCAAAAGGAGTTGAAGTGGGGTTTTGGATCGAGAATTAGGGTTTTGGGTCTAAGTTAGGGCTTTGGGTTATTTTGCGTCAAAATTTGGTTTTGGATCCAAGTGGGTTTTAGGTCAAATGGGTTTAGGGTTTGAATTAGGGTTTTGAGTAAAAATAGGGTTTTGGGACAAAAATAGGGTTAGAATTAGGGTTTGGTTCAAATTTGGGTTTAGGCTTTGAATTAGGGTTTAGGGTTAAAAATAGGGTTTGGGTCAAATTTAGGGTGGGATTTGGGTTTGGGCAAAGGAAAGGGGGTAAATTGGGTTTAGGGTCAAAATTTGGGTTTGGGTTGAATTGGGGTTTTGAGTTAAAAAAGGGTTTTGGGACAAAAATAGAGTTAGGAGTAGGGTTTTGGTTCAAATTTAGGTTTAGGATCAAATTTAGGGTTTAGGCTTTGAATTAGAGTTTTGGGTTAAAAATTGGTTTGTGTCTAAATTAGGGTTTTGGGTCATAATTTGGGTTTTGGGTCAAGGTGGTGCTCTGGGTAATAAGTTGGGTTAGGTCAAATTTAGGGTTTGGGTCAACATTAGGGTTTAGGATTTGGGTCGGTGTTTGGGTCAAAATTACGGTTTTGGAGTCGAATGGGGTTTAGGTCAAAAATAGGGTTAGAATTAGGGTTTTGGGTGTAAATTAGGGTTAGAATTAGGTTTTGGGTCTAAATTAGTGTTTTGGGTTAAATTTAGGGTTACGTGTTAAATTTAGGGTTTAGAGTCAAAATTAGGGTTTTGGATAAAAATAGGGGGTTAGAGTTAGGGTTTTGGTTCGATTTAGGGTTTTGATTAAATTAGGGTTTAGGGTCAAGGTGGGGTTTAGGCTTTGGAGTAGGGTTTGGGTCAAAATTTGGTTTTGCTCAAGTGGGGTTTGGGTTTGATGTGTTTTGTGTCGGGTAGGGCTGGGTTATAATTTGGGTTTTGGGTCAAAATTTGGGTTTGGCTCAAAGTGAGTGGTTTGAATTAGGGTTTTGGTAAATGGGGTTCTGGGTCAATTTGGGGTTTGGGTCAACATTAGGGTTTAGGGTTGTTGGGTTGAGTTTAAATAGGGTTTGGGTCAAAAGGGTTAGAGTTAGGGTTTTGCGTTATCGGGTTTTGGGTGAAATAGGGTTCTTGGTCAAATTTATGGTTTGGGGTAAAAAATAGGTTGAGTGGGGTTGGGCAAATTGGGTTTTGGGTGAGTGGGGTTTGGGTCAAATGGGGCTTTGGGTTATTTTGGGCAAGATTTGGCCAAATTAGGGTTTGGGTCAAAAATAGGTGTCGACTTTTGGGTTGAATGGGTTTTGGGACAAATAGGGTTTGGGTTTGAATGCGTTTTGGGTCAAAATTGGGTTTTGGGTCAAATTTAGGGTTTGTGTTTGAATTTGGTTTTGAGTAAGAGTTTGGGTCAAAGGAGAAAGTTTTGATTAAATAGGGTTTGGTTCAAAATAGTTGGTCAAATTTGGGTTTTGGGTGAAAAAGGTTCGAATTAGGGTTTGGATCGAGTGAGGGTTTTGGGTGTAAGTGGGGCTTTAGGTTATTTGCGTCAAAATTTGGTTTTGGATCCAAATTAGGGTTTTGGGTCAAAGTTAGGGTTTAGGGTTGAATTAGGGTTTTGAGTAAAAATAGGGTTTTGGGACAAAAATAGGGTTAGAGTTAGGGTTTCGGTTCAGAATTTAGGGTTTAGGCTTTGAATTAGGGTTTAGGGTTAAAAATAGGGTTTGGGTCAAATTGGGTTAAGGTTAATAGGGTTTGGGTCAAATTAGGTTTGGAAAGGAAAGGGTGGGAAGGGGGGTGAATAGGGTTTTGAGTTAAAAGGTTTTGGGACAAAATAGAGTTAAATTAGGGTTTTGGTTCAAATTTAGGTTTAGGATCAAATTAGGGTTTAAGCTTTGAATTAGAGTTTTGGGTTAAAATTGGTTTGTGTCTAAATTTGGGTTTTGGGTCATAATTTGGGTTTTGGGTCAAAGTTAAGTTGGGTATAAGGTGGGTTGGTCCAGTTTAGGGTTTTGGGTCAACATTAGGGTTTAGGTTGAATTCGGTGTTTGGGTCAAAATTACGGTTTGGGTGAGTTAGATTTGAGTCAAAAATAGGGTTAGAATTAGGGTTTTGGGTCTAAGTTAGGGTTAGAATTAGGTTTTGGGTCTAGATTAGTGTTTTGGGTTAGATTTAGGGTTGCGTGTTAAGTTTGGGTTTTGAGTCAAAAGTAGGGTTTTGGACAAAAATAGGGTTAGAATTAGGGTTTTGGTTGAGTTGGGGTTTTGATTAAGAGTTGGGGTTTAGGAGTCAAGTTAGGGTTTAGGCTTTGGAGTGGGGTTTGGGTCAAAATTTGGTTGCTCCAAGATTGGGGTTTAGGGTTTGAATTGATGTTTTGTGTGTTAGGGGCTCTGAGTTTATAATTTGGGTTTTGGGTCAGGATTTGGTTTGGCTCAAGAGTAGGTTTTAGGAGTTTGAGTGGGGTTTTGGGTAAGAATAGGGTTACAGGGCCAATTTAGGGTTTTGGGTTAACATTAGGGTTTAGGGTTTGAATTTGGGTTGAGTTTAAAATAGGGTTTTGGGTCAAAAATAGGGTTAAATTAGGGTTTTGCGTTAAGATTAGGGTTTTGGGTGAAAATAGGGTTCTTGGTCAAATTTAGGGTTTAGGGTAAAAATAGGGTTCGAATTAGGGTTTGGGATCAAGTGGGGTTTGGGTGAAATTGGGGTTTTGGGTTAAGTGGGCTTTGGGTTATTTTAGGTCCAGTCAAATTGGGGTTTGGGTCAGAAATAGGTGTCGACTTTTGAGTTGAAAAATGGGTTTTGGGACAAAAATATGGTTTCGAGTTTGAATTACGATTTTGGGTCAAAATTGGGTTTTAGGTCAAATTTAGGGTTTGTGTTTGAATTTGGTTTTGAGTTAAAAGGGGTTTGGGTCAAAAATAGGGTTAGAATTAAGGTTTGCGTTAAAATTAGGGTTTAGGTTCAAAAATAGGGTTAGGTCAAATTTAGGGTTTTGGGTCAAAAAAAGGGTTCGAATTAGGGTTTTGGATCGAATTAGGGTTTTGGGTCTAAATTGGGGCTTTGGGTTGTTTTAACGTCAAGATTTGGTTTTGGATCCAAGTTAGGGTTTAGGTCAAAGTGGGGTTTGGGGTTTGAATTAGGGTTTTGAGTAAAAATAGGGTTTTGGGACAAAAATAGGAGTTAGAATTAGGTTTAGGTTCAAAGTGGGGTTTGAGGCTTTGAATTAGGGTTTAGGGTTAAGAATAGGTTGGTCAGTTTGGTATTAGGGTTTTGAAAATTTAGGTTTTCGTTAAAATTAGGGTTGTGTTAGAGTTTGGGTTTAGGGTCAGGTGGGTTTAGTTGAATTAGGGTTTTGAGTTAAAAAAAGGGTTTTGGGACAAAAATAGGAAGTTAGAAGTAGGGTTTTGGTTTCAAATTTAGGTTTAGGATCAAAATTGGGGTTTAGGCTTTGAATTAGGTTTTGGGTTAAGAATGGTTTGTGTCTAGGTTAGGTTTTGGGCTTGGGGTTTGGGTCAAAAGTTACTTGGTAATAAGTTGGGTCTGGTCAAATTTAGGGTTTGGGTCAGCATTGGGGTTTAGGATTTGAGTCGGTGTTTGGGTCAAGTACGGTTTTGGTCGAAGTTAGAGTTTTGGGTCAAAAATAGGGTTAGAATTGGGGTTTTGGGTCTAAATTGGGGTTAGAATTGGGTTTTGGGTCTAGAGTAGTGTTTTGGGTTAAATTTAGGGTTACACTTTAGTTAAATTTGGGTTTAGAGTCAAAATTAGGGTTTTGGACAAAAATAGGGTTAAGTAGGGTTTTGGTTGGATTTAGGGTTTTGATTAAAATTAGGGTTTAGGAGTCCAAAAATTGGGGTTTAGAGCTTTGAATTGGGTTTTGGGTCAAAATTTGGTTTTGCTCAAAATTAGGGTTTAGGGTTTGAATTAATGTTTTGTGTCCAAGTGGGGGCTCAGAGTTTATAATTTGGGTTTTGGGTCAAGATTTGGGTTTGGCTCAAGAGTGGGTTTTAGGAGGTTTGAATTAGGGTTTTGTGTAAGGGTGGTTGAGGTCAAATTTAGGGTTTTGGGTCAACATTAGGGTTTAGGGTTTGAATTTGGGTTGAGTTTAAAATGGGTTTTGGGTCAAATAGGGTTAAATTGGGGTTTTGCGTTAAAATTAGGGTTTTGGGTCGAAAATAGGGTTCTTGGTAAAATTTAGGGTTTAGGGTAAAAAATGGGTTGGTTGGGTTTGGGATCAAGGTGGGGTTTTGGAGTGGAATTGGGGTTTTAGGTCAAAGTAGGGCTTTGGGTTATTTTGGGTTTTGTCAGTGGGGTTTGGTCAAAAATAGGTGTCGACTTTTGAGTTGAAAAATGGGTTTTGGGACAAGAATAGGGTTAGGTTTGAATTACGATTTTGGTCAAATTAAGTTTTGAGTCAAGTTTAGGGTTTGTGTTTAATTTGGTTTTGAGTTAAAAGGTTTTGAGTCAAAATTAGAAAGTTAGTTTGCGTTAAAATTAGGTTTAGGTTCAAAAAGGGTTAGCAAATTAGGTTTTGGTCAGTGAGTGGGTTTTGGACGAGTGGGTTTTGGGTCAAGTAGGGCTTTGGGTTATTTGCGCAAAGATTGGTTTGGACCATAGGGTTGGGGTCAAAATTAGGGTTAGGAGTTTGAATTAGGGTTTGAGTAAAAAATAGGGTTTTGGGACAAAAATAGGGTTAGAGTGGGTTTGGTTCAAATTTGGGTTTGAGTGGGTTTAGGAGGAAAAGGGTTTGGGAAAGGTGGGGTAAATTTAGGGTTTTAGGTGAAAATTAGGGTTAAAAGGGGTTGGAATAGGGTTTAGGAGGTCAAAATGGGTTTGGGAATGGGTTTTGAGTTAAAAAAAGGGTTTTGGGACAAAAATGAGTTAAGTTAGGTTTGGTTCTTTAAGGTTTAGGATCAAAATTGGGTTTAGGCTTTGAATTAGAGTTTTGGGTTAGAGTTCGGTTTGTGTCTAAATAGGGTTTTGGGTCATAGTTTGGGTTTTGGGTCAAGTAGTCTTTGGGTAATAAGTTGGGTTAGGTCAAATTTAGGGTTTTGGGTCGACATTAGGGTTTAGGATTTTGAATTCGGTGTTTGGGTCAAGATTGGGGTTTTGGGTCAGAGTTAGGGTTTGGGTAAAAATGGGGTTAGGAGTAGGGTTTTGAGTCAAATGGGTTAGGATAGGTTTTGGGTCTAGTTAGTGTTTTGGGTGAGAATTTAGGGTTCTGTTGCTGTTAGAATTTAGGGTTTGGATCAAGTTGGGGGTTTTGGACAAAAATGGGTTAGAATTAGGGTTTTGGTTGATTTAGGGGTTGGGTTCAAGTTGGGGTTTAGGGTCAGGGTTAGGAGTTTAGGCTTTGAATTGGGTTGGGTCAAATTTGGTTTTTGCTCAAGGTGGGGTTTAGGGTTTGAATTAGTGTTTGTGTGAGTGGGGCTCTGGGTTATAATTTGGGTTTTGGGTCAAATTTGGGTTTGGCTCAAAGTTAGGTTTTAGGAGTTTGAATTAGGGTTTTGAGTAAGATTAGGGTTATGGTCAGGTTTAGGGTTTTGGGTCAGCATTAGGGTTTAGGGTTTGGATTTGGTTGAGTTTAAATTGGGTTTAGGTCAAAAAAGGGTTAGAATTAGGTTTTGCGTTAAAATTAGGGTTTTGGGTGAAAATAGGGTTCTTGGTCAAATTTAGGGTTTAGGGTAAAAAATGGGTGGAATGGGTTGGGATCAGAGTGGGTTTGGGTGGGTTAGGGTTTTGGGTCCAAGAGTAGGGCTTTGGGTTATTTTGGGTCAGATTCGGTTTTGGGTCCAATGGGTTAGGTCAAGAGGGTCGACTTTTGAAGTTGAGAATGGGTTTTGGGACAAATAGGATTAGAAGGTTTTGAGATGCGATTTTGGAGTCGAATTCGGGTTTTGGAGTCAGAAATTTAGGGTTTTGTGTTTGAATTTGGTTTTGAGTTAAAGGGGTTGGGTCAAATGGGTTCGGAAGTAAGTTTGCGTTAAAATTAGGGTTTAGGTTCAAATAGGGTTACAGGTCAAATTTAGGGTTTTGGGTCAAGAAGGTTGGAGTGAGTTTTGGATCAGAAGTGGGGTTTTGGGAGTAAATTGGGCTTTGGTTATTGCGTCAAATTTGGTTTTGGGTCCAAATTAGGGTTTTGGGTCAGAAGTGGGGTTTTAGGGTTTGGAGTAGGGTTTGGAGTAAAAAATAGGGTTTTGGGACAAAATAGGAGTTAGGGTGGGGTTTCGGTTCAGAATTTAGGGTTTGGGCTTTGAATTAGGGTTTAGGGTTAAAAATAGGGTTTGGTCAGAATTTAGGGTTACGGGTTAAATTTAGGGTTTTGGGTCCAAATTTGGTTTTGGTTAAAATTGGGGTTGTGTTAAATTTAGGGTTTAGGGTCAAAAGTTGGGTTTGGGTTGAATTAGGGTTTTGAGTTAAAAAGGTTTTGGGACAAAAATAGAGTTAGAATTGGGGTTTTAGTTCAAATTTGGGTTTAGGATCAAGATTGGGGTTGAAGCTTTGAATTAGAGTTTTGGGTTAAAATTGGTTTGTGTCTAAGTTGGGGTTTTGGGTCATAATTTGGGTTTTGGGTCAAAGTTAGTGCTCAGAGTAATAAGTTGGGTTACAGGTGAAATTTAGGGTTTTGGGTCAGCATTGAGGGTTGTTGGAGTCGGTTTGGGACAAAGTTGCGGTTTTGGGTTGAGAATTAGGTTTTGGGTCAAAATAGGGTTAGAATTGGGGTTTTGATTGGAATTAGGGTTAGAATTGGGTTTGGGTCTAAGTTAGTGTTTGGGTTAGATTTAGGGTTAATATTAGTTGAGGTTTAGATCATTAGGATTTTGGGACAAAATAGGGTTAAATTAGGAGTTTTGGGTCGAATTTGGGTTTTGATTAGAGTGGGGTTGGGGTCAAATTAGGGTTTGGAGGCTGAATTGGTTTTGGTTGAAATTTGGGTTTTGGCTCAAGTAGATTTGGTTGAAAATTTTTGGGTGGAGTGAGAGAATTTAGGATTTGAGTTTGAGTCAAAATTTGGGGTTTGAATAAAAGTTGGGTTTAGGAAGGTTTGAAAGGGTTTTGTGTAAAAATGGGATTAGGAGTCAGTTAGGTTGAAGTTTACATTAGGGTTGAGGGTTTGAATTTGGTTGAGGTTTAAAAGGAGTTTGTGTTTAAAAATGGTGTTATCATTGGGTTTGCGTTAGAGTGGGGTTTGGGTCAAATATTTGGTTCTTGGTTAAATTGGGGTTTGGAGTAAATATAGAGTTAATTAGGGTTTTGGATCAGGGTGGGGTTTTGGAGTGGGTGGGTTTTGGAGTCAAATTGGGCTTTGGTTTATTTGGAGTCGGATTGGTTTGGGTCCCAAGTTAGGAGTTTTGGTAAAATAAGTGTATGACTTTTGAGTTGAAAAATGGTTTTGGGACAAAATGGGTTGAGTTTGAATTACGATTTTGGGTCTGAATTGGGTTTGGATGTAATTTAGGGGTTTAGGTTTGGGTTGTGTTGAAGTTAAAATAGGTTTGGGTCAAGTAGAAGGTTTGATTAAGGATTTTGCGTTACAATTGGGTTTAAGTTCAGATAGGGTTAGGTCAAATTAGGGTTTTGGGTAAGGTTCGAATTGGGGGACGGGTTTTGGGTGTCAATTGGGGCTTTAGGGTTATTTTGCGTCAAAATTTCGGTTTTGGATCAGAATTTAGGGTTTGGGTCAAAATTAGGGTTTAGGAGGTTTGAATTAGGGTTTGGGTAAAATAGGGTTTGGGCCCAAAATGGGTTAGGAGTTGGTTTAAATTTAGGAGTTTGAAGTTTGGAGTTTGGGTTACTAGGGTTATTCAAATTTGGGTTTTATGGTTAAATTTAGGGTTTGGAGTCAAGGGTTTTGGGTTAAATAGGGTTTGTGTTAGATTTAGGGTTTTGGGTTCAAATTTGGGTTGGGTTGAATTAGGGTTTGAGTTAAAGGGTTTTGGGATAAAAATATGTGTTAAATTAGGGTTTTAGTTCAAATTTAGGTTTAGGATCAAAGTTGGTTGAGAGCTTTGAATTGGTTTTGGGTTTAAAATTCGGTTTTGTGTCTAAATTTGGGTTTGGGGTCAAGGTTGGGTTTGGGTCAAAATTAGTTTGGGTTAATAAGTTTGGGTCAAATTTAGGGTTTTGAGTCAGCATTAGGTTTGGATTTGAGTTCGGGTTTGGGTCAAAGTCGGTTTAGGGTCGAGTTGGATTTTGGGTCATAGGTAGGTTAGAGGAGGGTTGGGTTTGAGGGTAATTAGGTTTTGGGTCTAAATTAGGGTTTTGGGTTAAATTTGGGGTTATGTAGTTGAAATTTGGGAGTTTAAGTCAAAATTTAGGGTTTTGGATGAATAGTTTTTGGACAAAGGGTTGAGAATTGGGTTTTGGGTGGAATTAGGGTTTTGGTTAAAGTTAGGGTTTGAGGTTAATTAGGGTTTAGGCTTTGAATTGGGGTTTTGGGTCAAAATTTCTGGTTTGGCTCAAATTAGGGTTTAGGGTTTGAATTAATGTTTTGTTTGAAATTGGGGCTTGCAGGTTTGTAATTTGGGTTTTGGGTCAAGGGTTGGGTTTGGCTCAAAATTAGGGTTGAGGGTTTGAATTAGGGGTTTGGGTAGATGTGTAGGGTTATAAGGGTCAGATGTGGTTTGGGTCAACATTAGGGTTTAGGGTTTGAATTGGGGTTGGGTTTAAATTAGGGTTTTGGGTCAAAATTGGGTTAAGTTGGGTTTTGCGTTGAAATTAGGGTTTGGGTGAATTAGGGTTCTTGGGATTAGGGTTTAGGGTAAGAAGTGGGTTTGAGTTAGGGTTGGGACAAGTTAGGGTTTAGGTGAAATTAGGTTTTGGTGGAATTAGGCTTTGGGTTAGGGTCAGTTACGGTTTTGGGTCAGTGGGGTTTTGGGTCAATATAGGTGTCGACTTTGAGTTGAAAAATGGGGTTTTGGACAATATTTGGGTTCAGGTTTGAATTTGGATTTGGGTCCAGAGTCGGTTTTCGGTCAGTTGGGGTTTGGGTTTGAATTTGGTTTTGAGTTAAGGGGGTTTGGGTCAAAATGGGTTGAGTGGGTTTTGCGTTAGATTAGGGTTTAGGTTCAAGATAGGGTTGGGTCAATTTAGGGTTTTGGAGTCAAAGGTTGAATTGGGGTTTTGGATCGGAGTGGGGTTTAGGACTTTTTTTGGTTATTTCGTCAAAATTTGGTTTTGGATCAAATTGGGGTTTTGGGTCAAGGGTAGGGTTTAGGGTTTGAATTAGGGTTTTGAGTAAAAAATGGGGTTTTGGGACAAATATGGGGTTAGATTTAGGGGTTGGGTCAAGTTTGGGTTTAGGCTTTGAGTGGGGTTTGGGGTTGAAATAGGGTTTGGGTCTGTTAGGGTTAGGTTGGAATTGAGGGTTGGAGTCAAGGTTTAGGTTTGGGTTAAAATTAGGGTTAGGGTTAGATTTAGGGTTTGGGTCAGAGTTAGGTTTCGGGTTGAATTAGGGTTTGGAGTTAAAGATAGGTTTTAGGACAAAAATGGTTAGATTGGGTTTTGGTTCAGAATTTAGGGTTTAGGATCAAAATTAGGGTTTGGGATTGGAATAGAGTTTGGGTTAACGGTTTTGGTCTAAATTTAGGGTTTTGGGTCAAATTTGGGTTTGGAATGGGACGTATTAAGTTGGGTTAGGTCAAATTTGGGGTTTTGGGTCAACATTGGGGTTTAGGATTTGAATTCGGTGTTTGGGTGAGATACGGTTTGGGACGAATTGAGGTTTAGTGTTAAATTTAGGGTTAGAATTAGGGTTTGGGGTTTTGGGTTAAAATTAGGTTTTGGGTCTAAATTAGGTTTTGGGTGAAATTTTGGGTTATACATGTTGAATTTAGGGTTTTGGAGTCAAAATTAGGGTTTTGGACAAAAATAGAGTTGTAGAATTGGGGTTTGGTTCCGAATTTTTGTAAGGTGGGTTTAGGAGTCAAATTGGGGTTTGAGGCTTTGAATTGGGTTTTGGGTCAAAATTTGGTTTTGTGTCTAGAATTAGGGTTTGGGGTGAATTGTGTTTGTGTCGAATTAGGGCTGGGAAAGGGTTTTCGGTGAGTTGCGGTTGAGAATTTTAGGGTTTGTTAGGGAATTTGCAAAAGTGGGGTTAGGGTTGGGTTTGAGTCAGTAGGGTTTAGGGTTGAATTGGGTTTTGAGTTTAGAATAGGTTTTTAGGTCAAAAATAGGAGGTTAGGAGTGGGGTTTTGCGTTAAAATTGGGTTTGGGTGAAAATGGGTTCTTGGTGGGGTGAGGGTTTAGGGTAAAAATAGGGTTCGAATTAGGGTTTGGGATCAAGGTAGGGTTTTGGGTGAGTGGGGTTTTGGGTCAGAAATTAGGTTTTGGGTCTTAGGGTCGAAAATTCGGTGGTTGACTTATTGGTTGAATTTGGGTTTGGGTCGCGTATAGGGTTTAAGGGATTTGAGTTGGGTGGGTTTGGTCAAAGTTGGACTCAGGTTCTGGGTGGAGTTTAGGTTTTGGATTCAAATCGGGAGGTTAGATTTAGGGGTTTTGGGTTTAAATTGGGAGTTTTAGGTTTGGAAGGTAGGGTTTTAGGTTTAGGGCATTGGGTAAATTTGGTTGTGTTGATTCAAGTTGGTCGTATTGGGTTTCGGTTAGAATTAGAATTTGGGTTAAATTTAGGAGTTTTAGAATTATTTTAGGGTTAAGTGTCCGGTTTTGGTTCCAAATTGAGAGGTCTTGCCCAGGGTTAGGAGAATTAGGGTTTTGGGTTACGTTTGGGCATTTTAAAATATTATAATTTAGGGTTTGGGTGAAATTGGGGTTTGGGTTCAAGTGGGATGGGTTAGAATTTGCGGTTTTGGCACAAGAGGGGGAGTTGGCAAAGTGTTTATGGTTCAGTTTGGGTTTAGGTCCAAATTAGGGTTTGGAGTCGACATGGTTTGGGTTTGAGTCAAAAGGTTTGGGTTACAATTAGGGTGTTGAGTTAAAATTCGGGTTTGGGTCAATTTAGGGTTTAGGTCAAGTCTGGGGTTTGGATTGGGGTTGGGGATTGGATTTAATTAGGGTTTAGGGCAAAAATTGGTTTTGGAAATTGGAGGGATTTGGTTAGAAGTGGGGTTTAGGGTTTGAATTAGGGTTTGATTAAATGGTTTGCGTTGAAAATGGAGAGGTTAAAATAGGTTTGTGTCTGTTCAGGTTTGGGTTAGATGGGTTCTGGGTCAAAGCAAGGTTATAATTTGGGTTTGGGTTGAAGGTGGGTTTAGGTTAAGAGATTAGAGTTGGGTTTGAATTGGTTTGGGTTAAAAAGGGTTTGTGGGTGAATTTGGGGTTGGGTTAAAGGAATTTAGCGTTAAAATTAGGGTTTGGGGACATAATTTGGGTTTGGGTCAAATTTTGGGTTTTAGCTCAAAATAGGAGGGGTTGAATTAGGGTTTGGGGAATTAGGGTTTTGGCCAAGTGGGGGGTTATTAGAGTTAATAGTCGGTTATGGTCAGTGATTCAGGTTTGAATTGGGAGTTTGGGTTTAAGTGGGTTTGGGTGGATGTAGTTTGAGTTTAAATTAGGGTTTTGGGTGTAAAAATAGATTAGAATTAGGGTTTTGGTTTAGAATGGGTTTTAGGAGGAATTAGTGTTTGAGCTTTGATTGGGATTTGGGTAAATAAGGTTTGTGTAAATTGGGTTTTGAGTTAGGAATTAGTGTTTTGAATTAAGTGTGATTTAGTTAAGTTTGATTTGATTTTTGGATCAAGAATAGGTTTGAGGTAATTTGGGTTTGGTTTAAATTAGGGTTTAGGTTCAAAATTATGGGTGGGGGTGGGTCAAAAATAGGTTGGGTTGAATGGGTTTTGGGACAATATTAGGAGTTGGGTTTTGCCGGTGGTTTGAGGTGAAAAGATGGGATGGGTTAAATTAGGGGTTGAATTAAAGGGGATTTGTGGTTACAATTGGGGTTTCGGGCTAAGGGGGGGTTAGAAGTGGTTTGGTTCAATTTAGGGTTTAGGTCAAAATTGGGTGTTCGCTTGAATTGGGTTTTGGGACAAATAAGGTTGAGGTGGGTTTTGGTGGTTGGGGTTTTGGGTTAGAATAAATTAGGATGTTTTGGTGAAAATTGGTTGGAAAGGGTTTGAATTAGGGTTTTGGGTTAAAATTGGTTTGGGTGAATTTTCGGGTTTGGGTAAAATTTGGGTGCAGTTTCAATTATTAGGATTGCCAGTTTGGGTGGGTTTTGGGTCAATGGGTTTTGGGACAAAAATGTGTTAGGAAATTAGGTTTTGAGTTTAATTAGGGTTTTGGAGTTAGAATTGGGTTTAGGAGTATTTTAGTTTGGGTCCAAATTTGTGATTTGGGTTAGGTGGGGTTTTGGTTCTAAATTAAGGTTTTGGATTATTTTGGGTGAGTGTGTTTGGCAAATTGGTTGGGTTGGTCCCAGTTGGGATTTGAGTATAGAGGTGGGGTTTTCAGGTCAAGAGTGGGGTTACCTGGTTAATTTGGGGTAGTTTAGAAATTTGGGTTTTGGATCAGAATTGAGGGGAGTGTCGGGTTTGGGATAAAAGGGGTTTGGAATTAAGTTTTGGTTGGGTCATGGGTTTGGCGTCAAATTAGGTGTTTGGAATTTGGGGTTTGAGTTAAAACTGGGTTTGTTGGGTGTGGTGACAGAGTTTAGTTTGGTTGTGGTCAAAATTGATTTGGAGTTTTGTGTTAAATTTGGGTTATAGGTTAATTAAAATTTGGGTTTAGGTTTGAATTAGGGTTGGGTTCAGAATTTGGGTTTGGATCAAAATGGGGTGAAAGTAATTGGGTTTGGTTCGAATTTGTTTGGGTTTGAAATTAGTATTTTGTGTCTAATTTGGGTTTGGTTGAGATATGAGTTTTGTGTCTAAGTTGTTGGTTTTGAGTGAGTAGGGTTTTGGGTCAGGTGTGTTTGGTTTATAGTGGGGTTGGGTTTGAATTTGTTTGGGTTGAAAGGGTGGGTTAGGGAGTTGAATTAGAGTTTTGGGTTAAAGTGGGGATTTGTAGAGATGAGGACGTTATGAGGTTTTAGAGTTGGGGTTTGGGTTTGAATTAGGGTTTGGGTCGGGTTACAGTTTTGGGTCTGAATTGTTTGGGTTATTTGGTCAATATTAGGGTTAGAATTGGAGTTTGAGGTTGAATTAGTGGTAAGAATTAGGTTTTGGGTCTAAATTGGGGTTTTGGGTTTGGGGTAGGGTTAAGTGGGTTGGAGTAGGGTTTTGAGTCAAATATTTGGGATTTTGTGTTGCAATGTAGTTTTGGGTCCAAAATTAGGTGTTATAAGTAGGGTTTTGGTTCCAGATTTGGGTTGTTGGGGAGGTAGGGTTAGGAGGGTTGAATTAGGGTTGGACCTTTGAATTAGGTTTTGAGGTTTAAATAGGTTTGTTGAATTTGGGTTATGGGGTCAAAATTTGGTTTGATTCAAATTAGGGTTTAGGAGTTTGAATTTAGGGTTTTGGGTCAAAAATTATGGGTTTTGGTTCAATTTGGGGGTTTAGGGTCAAAGTGGGGTTTAGGAGTTTGAATGGTTGAGGTAGAATTTAGGTTTTAGGTAAAATTTGGAGGTTCGAATTCGGGTTAGCTTAATAATAGTTTTGGGTGAGAATTTAGGTTATGGTTTTGATTAAAATGGGTTTAGGGTAAAAATAGGGTTAGAATTAGGGGTTTGGGCTTCGAATGTAGGGTTTGGGTCAGAAGTAGAGTTTTGGCTGAATTACGGTTTGGTCCAAATTAGGTTTGGTGTCTAAATTAGGTTTGGGTGAATTGGGTTTTAGGTTAAAGTGGGGCTCGAGTTTAGTTGAATTTTGGGGTTGGGACAAAGTGTTAGGTTATAATTAGGGTTTTGGAGTCTAGATTAGGTTTTGGTCTAAATTTTAGGTGTAAGTTTGAGTTGAGTTTTTGAGTTGGAATTGGGGTTTGAAGTTTTTAGTTAAATTGGTTTGGGACAACCAGGTTAGGGAATAGGTTCTGGGTGGAAGGTTTTGGGTCAGAATTGGGGATTTGGATTATTATGGGTTAAAATTTCGGTGTTGGTTCAGAGCGGTTAGTCAAAATGTGGTTTGGAGTAGAGTGTTGTTTGGAAAATTAGGATTTTGGGTTTGGGGTCAATTAGGGTTTTGTTCTAAATTAGGGTTATGGGGCAGGTGGGCTTTAGGTTATAATTTGGGTTTGGGAGTTGAAATTTAAGTTTTGGTTAAAATTGGGGGGTTGGGGGTTAAATTTGGGGTTTTGGGACAATTCAGGGTTGGGCAACTTAGGTGTGGTCAATTTAAGGGTTTAGGGTTTAAGGTAGGGTTTAGATTGGAATTGGGTTTTGGGTTAAAGATTGAGTTTGGATCAAGATTTAGGGTTGGTTGAGGTGAGGTGTTGGTTCATAATTTTGGATTTTAGATTGAAAGTGGGTTGTGTTATATTTTGGGTTTATGGTTTCAATTGGGTTTTGGGTTGAATTAGGTTTTGAGTTTAAAATAGGAGTGGAGATAAATAGGGTTGGAGTTGCGTTTTGGGTCAGATTAGGAGTTTGGGATTAGCCAGGCAAATTGTGTTTAGGCTTTGAATTGGGTTGGGTTAAAAATGGGTTTGGGTCTGAGGGTTGGGTGAAATTTGGTGTTTAAGTCTAATTTGAGTTTTGGTACAAAATTGGTTTGGACAAAAATAGAGGTTTGAATTAGGGTTTGGATAAAATTCAGGTTTGGATTGGGGTTTGGGACAAGTAGGGTTTTTGGTCAAATTTGGGGTTTAGGATTTGAATTGGGGTTTGAGTTAAAAGTCGATTTTGAGTTTGAAATTAAGATTTGGGTTTAAATAGGGTTTGTATTAGGTTTTGGGTTTAAATTAGATTGGTTTGGGCAAAATTGGGTTTGGAGTTTGGGCTGAAATTAGGGTTTTTTGGGTTTGATTTTGGTTGGGAGTCGGATTTTGGGGTTTGCAGGTCAATTTAGGGTTTTGGGTTTAGATTGGAGGGTTAGAATTAGGGTTTTGGTTGATTTAGGGTTTTGGAAGAAGGGGAGTGGGGTTTAGGTGGAGGGGTTAAGCTTGAATTAGGGTTTGGAAAGAGGTTTGTGAAATTAGGGTTTGGGTTGAATTAGGGTTTGGTCAATTTAGGACTTAGGGTTGGAGTTGTAATTAGGGTTTGGGAAGGTTTGGAATTAAAAAAGGGTTTTGGGTTTGAATTAGGGATTAATGAGGTTAAAATAATTGGGGTTTGGGACAAATAGGGTTATGGAATTGGGTTTGGGTCTAGATTAGGGTTCGAATTGGGTTTTGGATCACAGTTGGGTTTTGGGTCTAGTGGGGTTTGGGTGGGATTTTAGCATGTTTGGATCCAAGTTAGAGTTTGGGTTAAAATTAGGGTTTGCATCTAAGTCCGGGTTTGGTTAAATATCAGTCTGTAGTTTAAAGTAGGTTCTGGGTTATTAGGGTTTTGGGACAAGAATAGGAGTTAGGAAATTTTGGTTCAAATTAGGGTTTTGGTTAATTAGGGTTTTAGGTTTGAATTAGGGTTTGGTTTAAAATTAGGTTTGTGTCTAGATTGGGTTTGGATTGAATTTTTGGGTTAAGTGTGGGTTTTTGGGTTTGGGTCAAATTTGGGTTTAGGAGTTTGAATAGGGTTTTGAGTAAAAATGGATTTTGGGTTAAAGTATTTGGAGTTTTAGGTCTTGGGTTGAAATTAGGGTTATGGTTAAATTTAGGGTTTGGTTCAAGAATTTGGGGATTTGGAGTCAGGAGTGGGTTGGGTTGAGTGGGTTTTTGGGTAAAAATTGGGAGGGTTAGAGTAGGGTTTTGCGTTCAAAGTGGGTTTAGGGTCAAAATTAGGGTTACGGGTTAAATTTGGTTGAGGGTAAAAATTTGAGTTTGGCTAAGTGGGAGTTTCGGTTAGAATTTAGGTTTGGGTAAATCTAAGTTTTAAGATTTTGGTTTGGATTTGAGGTTTAGGTTTGAATTAGGGTTTTAGGGGAAAGATTGGGTTTTTGGTAAAAATAAGTTGTGTCTAAATAGTGTGGAGTTAAGAATTAGGGTTTTGGGGTCAAGTGGGGTGGCTTTGATTATAATTTAGGTTTGAGACAAAATTGGGGGTAAGTGTGGTTTTGGGTCCTTTGGGTCTTAGGTCAAAGTTGGGTTATGGGTGGGCAGTGTTGAGTTAGAATTAGTGTTTGGGACAAATTGGGTTTGGTAATTAGGGTTTGGTTAAATTTGGGTTGAGTCTAAATTAGGGTTTAGGGAAATGGTTTTGGGTCAGATTTAGGGTTCTGGGTCAAATTTAGGGTTTGGGTAAATTAGGTTTAGGCGAGTGGGGTTTGGTTTAAATTTAGGGTTTAGGATCTGAAAGTGGAGTTTGGGTAGGTGGGGTTTTAGACTTGAATTGGTTTGGGTTTAAATTAGGGTTTGGGTTAAATTAGGGTTTTGGGTCAAAATTTGGACTTTGGGTGAAATTGGGTTGGGTGTCAATTCGGTTTTTGGTCTAAATTAGGTTTCGTTGAAGTGGGTTTTGGGTCAAATTTATGGTTTAGGTCAAAATTAGGGTTTTGACTTTAAATTAGGGTTTTGGGTCAAAATTGGGGTTTGAAGGCAAAATTAGTTTGGTCAAATTTAGGGTTAGAATTAGGGTTTTGGGTGGAAATTATAGGTTTAGGTTTGAATTAGTTTTGGGTTTGAATTAGGTTTGTGTCTAAATTAGGGTTTTGGGTGATTTTAGGTCAAAATTTAGGTTTGGGTTTATAATTGGGTTTAGGGTCAGATTTGGGTTCGGTCAAATGGGGTTTGGGATTAGATTGGTAGGTTTAAATTGGTTTTTGGGTCTATTAGAGGCGTGGGCAAATTAGGGTTCTGGTTGATTTGGGGTTTAGGGTCAAAAGCTGGGTTGTGTATTAGGATTCGGGTTTGGAGTTAATTAGGGTTTGGGTCTAAATAGGGTTAGAGTTAGGGTTTGGTTAGTGGTTCGGGTTTTGGGTTTAGGTCAAGGTCGGTTTTGGGTCCAAATTAGGGTTTAGGGTTCAAAATGATTTGGTTTGGACTTAGGGTTTTGAGGTAAATTTAGGGTTTTGGACAAAATTAAGGTGAGGGGTTAGAATTAGGGTTTTAGGACTAATAGGGTTCCATATTTAGATTTAGGGTTTATTGGTCACATAGGTTGGATTTTGGAGTGGTTGGAGTTTTGGGTCAAATTTAGGGTTTTGGTTAAATTTAGGGTTGGGTCAAAAGTGGGGGTTGGATTGAATTGAGGGTTTAGGTTAAATTTAGGGTTTGGGGTGGGTTAAAAGGGTTAAAATTAGGTTTGGGTAGAAATTTAGGGTTATTAGGATGAAATGTGTGGTATTTAGGATTTGGGTCAAAATTTGGTTTAGGTTGAATAGGAGTTTTTGGGTTGTGAAAGTTCGAGGTTTTTGTCAAATTTAGGGTTGGGATGGTTGGGAGCTGGGGTGGTTGGGTTAAGAGTTTTGGTGCCACTGGAGTTTTATAATTTGGGTTTGGGTCAGAGTGTGGTTTAGGTCAAAATTAGGGTTCGGAGTTTAGTAGGTTGTTTGGGTTATAATTTGGGTTTCGGGTCCAAATTTGGGGTGGTAAATTGAGTTTGGGTGTTTTGGGTTAAAAGGGTTTTGGGTCAAAAATAGGATTAGAGTGGAGTTTTTTTGTTCAAGTTAGGGTTTAGGTTCAAAATAGGGTTGGGTCCAATTTAGGGTTTGGGTAAAAGGTTGAATTAGGGTTTTGGATCAGGTGGGGTTTGGGTCTAGGGTGGGGCTTAGGGTTATTGCGTCAAGTGGTTTTGGATCCAAATTAGTGGTTTTGGAGTTGAATTAGGGTTTGGAGTAAAATTAGGGTTGGGGACAAAAATAGGGTTAGAATTGGTTTGGGTTAGGTGCTTAGGGTTTAGGCCGCTTTGAATTAGGGTTTAGGGTTAAAAATAGGGTTTTAGGGTGGGGTGAGTTGGGTTAAATTTGGGTTTTAGGTCAAAATTTAGGTTTCGATTAGAATTAGGGTTGTGTTGATTTAGGGTTTAGGGGTCAAAATTGGGTTTAGATTTGAATTAGGGTTTGAGTTAAAAATAGGGTTTGGAGACAAAATAGAGTTAGAATTAGGGTTTTGGTTCAAATTTGGGTTTAGGATCAAAATTAGGGTTTGAAGGCTTTGAATTAGGTTTTGGGTTAAAAATAGGGTTGCGTCTGAGAGTGGGGTTTTGGGTCAGAATTTGGCTTTTTGCGTCAAAATTATTATACGGATTATAATTTGGGTTTGGGTCAAGGTGAAGTTTCCCTCAAAATTAGGGTTTAGGGTTTGAATTAGGGTTTTGGGTTAAAATTCGGGTTTTGGATTAAAGTCTAGGTCAACATTTGAGTTTAGGATTGGAGTCGGTGTTACAGGTCAAAATTACGGTTTGGAGTCGAATTGGGGTTTGAGACAAAATAGGAGTTGAATTAGGGTTTGGGTCTAAATTAGGGTTAGAATTAGGTTTTGGGTCTAAATTAGGGTTTTGGGTTAAATTTGGGAATTTAGGGTAAGTCAGGGTTTGATTATTAGGAATTGGGATCAATTTAGGGTTTGGGACAAATTATGGTTAGAATTAGAATTTTGTATTTAGGGGTTGAGATTAAAATTTAGTTTAGAGTAGGAAAGGTTTGGGCTTTGATTTAGGTTTGGGTCCATAGGATTTGGTCAACTCATGGGCAATTTGGTTTGGGTCGAGTTGGGGTTAAGGATTAATTTGGGAGGGCAGGGTTTTGTCAGGGGATGTTTAGGGTTTGAATTAGGGTTTGGAGTCATTGGGTTTGGTCCAGAATTTAGGGTTTTGGGTTAAAAAGGTTTAGGGTTTGAATTTGGGTTGAGAATTAGAGTTTTGGGTCTAAATTAGGGTTAGAATTAGGTTTGCGTTAAAATTAGGATTGTGGGTCAAGATGGGGTTCTGGTCAAATTTAGGGTTAAGGGTAAAAATAGGGTTAATTAGGGTTTTAATTTAAAATTTAGGGTTTGAGATCAAGAATTTGGGTTCGGGGAATTAAGTGGGGTTTAGGCTTTGAATTAGGGTTTTGGGTTAAGAAATAAGTTTTGTGTCTAAATTAGGGTTTGTGTGTCGGAGAGTGAGGTTTTGGTCAAAGTGTTATAATTTGGGGTTTCAGGTGAAATTAGGAGTTTTAGGTTAAATTTTAGATTTTAGGACAAAAATAGGAGTTAGGAGTAGGAGTTTAGTGAATTTGGGTTTGAGATCAAGAGTAGGGTTTTAGGCTTTGATTTTGGGTTTTGTGTCTAAATTAGGGATTTAGTCAAGAGTCAGAACTTTGGTTCAAAATTAGGATTTGGGTCCAAAATAGGGTTCGAATTAGGGTTTGGGTCAAATTATGATTTCAGTCATTATAGTTAGGAGTTTGAATTAGGAGTTTTGGAAGTCAAAATTTAGGATTTGGAGTCAAAATTAAGGTGTAAAATTGAGTTAAGAAAAGGTTTTAGGACAAAAGCAAGGTTAGGAGTAAAGAAGTTTAGTCTAAGTGAAGCGTTAAATTAGGTTAGGTACAAAAAAATAGGGTTTTAGGTCGTTAGGAGTTTAGTCAAAATTTGATTTTAGATTAAAATTAGGTTTGGAGTCAAATTTAAGGTTTAGGACAAAAATAGGGTTAAATTATGGTTTTGAGTACAAATTTAGGGTTTAGGATTAAAATTACAAGGTTTAGGGTAAGTGAAGTTTTATGTCTCGGTGGGATTTTAGGTTAAATTAGGGTTTTGGGTAGTGGTATGTTGTAGAATTTGGTTGTCGGTCATTTTGGTTTGGATCAAGTGAGTTTAGGTTGGGTAGGTTTTAGGTCAAGTGGGTTTCGTCAAGAGATTGGAGTTACGGAGTCTGGTGGGGTTTTGGAGTCGAGTGGGTTT
>CM061066.1:10218446-10257226 GCA_030762895.1 Sophora flavescens
TTTTTAACCCAAAACCCTAATTCAAGGCCTAAACCCTAATTTTGACCCTAAACCCTAATTCTAACCCTATTTTTGTCCCAAAACCCTAAATTGAACCCAAAACCCTAAATTTTGACTCTAAACCCTAAATTTAACACAGAACCCTAAATTTAACCCAAAACCCTAATTTAGACCCAAAACCTAATTCTTACCCTAATTTAGACCCAAAACCCTAATTCTAACCCTATTTATGACCCAAAATCCTAATTCTGAACCAAAACCGTAATTTTGACCCAAACACCTAATTCAAATCCTAAACCCTAATGTTGACCCAAAACCCTAAATTTGACCCAGAATTTTAATCCAAAACCCGAATTTTAACCCAAAACCCTAATTCAAACCCCAAACCCTAATTTTGAGCCAAAACCGAAATTTTGTGCCAAAACCCAAATTATAACTCCCCCTCCCACCCCCAACCTTACCCAAAACCCAAATTCTGACCCAAAACCCTAATTTTGTCCCAAAACCCTATTTTTAACTCAAAACCCTAATTCAACCCAAAACCCAAATTTTGACCCTAAACCCTAAATTTAACACAACCCTACTTTTAACCCAAAATCCTAAATTTTGACCCAAGACCCTAATTTAGACCCAAAACCTAATTTAGAAACAAAAACCCTAATTCTAACCCTATTTTTGTCCCAAAACCCTTTTTTTAACTCAAAACCCGACACCTTAATTTTGACCCAAAACCCAAATTTTTACCCAAAACCCTAATTTAGACCCAAAACCCTAATTCTAACCCTATTTTTGTCCCAAAACCCAATTCTTTACTCAAAACCCTAATTGAAACCTGAAACCCTTATTTTGACCCAAACCCCTAATTTTGTCCCAAAACCGACATTTTGATCCAAAATAACCCAAAGCCCTAATTTAGACACAAAACCCTAATTTACACCCAAAACCCTAATACGAACCTTATTTTTGACCCAGGACCCTAAATTTGACCTAAAACCTATTTTTGACCCTAAACCCTAATTTTAACGAAAAGCTTAATTCTAACCCTATTTTTGGCCCAAAACCCTATTTTTAACTCAAAAGCCAAATTCAAACCCTAAACCCAAATGTTGACCCAAACCCTAAATTTGACCCAAAACCCAATTTTGACCCAAAACCCTATTTCAAACCCTAATTTTGACCCAAAACCCAAATTATAACCCAGAGCCCTAGTTTTGACCCAAGACCCTAATTCGACCCAAAACCTTAATTTAGACACAAAACCCTATTTTTAATCAAAACCCTAATTCAAAGCTTAAACCCTAATTTCAACCCTAAACCCTAAATGTGAACCAAAATCCTAATTCTAACCCTATTTTTGTCCCAAAACCCTAAAATAACCAAGAACCTTAATTTTAATCCAAAACCCTAAATTTAACCTAGAACCAGCCTAATTTTGACCCAAAACCCAAATTTAGACCCAAAACCTAATTTTGACCCAAAACCCTAATTCTAACCTATTTTGTCCCAAAACATTTTTAACTCAACCTTATTTTTGACCCAAACCCAAATTTTGACCCTAAACCCTAATTTAAACCCAAAACCCTAATTTTGACCCAAACCAATTTTGACCCAAAATAACCCAAAGCCCTAATTTTGACCCAAAACCCTAATTCAAAAATTGACCCAAAACCCTAATTTGAACCAAAACCCTAATTCAACCTATTTTACCCAAAACCCTAATTTTGACCCAGAACCCTAATTTTGATCCGAACCCTAATTTTAACCAAAACCCTAATTCTAACCCTATTTTTGACCAAAAACCCTATTTTTAACTCAAAACCCATATTCAAACCCAAAGCCCTAATTTTTACCCAAAACCCTAATTTTGACCCAAAACCCTAATTCTAACCCTAAACCATAATTGGGACCCTAAATCCTAAATTTGACCCAGAACCCTAATTTTGACCCGAAACCATAATTTTACCCAAAACCCTAATTCAAACCTCAACCCTAATTTTGACCCAAAACCCTAATTTTATTCCTAAAACCCTAAATTTTAACCAAAACCCTAATTCTAACCCTAATTTTTGTCCCAAAACCCTAAATTGAACCCAAAACCCTAAATTTTGACTCTAAACCCTAAATTTAAACCCAAAACCCTAAATTTAACCCAAAACCCTAATTTTGACCCAAAACCTAATTCTAACCCTAATTTAGACCCAAAACCCTAATTCTAACCCTAAACCCTAATCCTAAAACCCTAATTTTGACCCAAAACCCTAATTTTGACCCAAACACCTAATTCAAATCCTAAACTCCCTAATGTTGACCCAAAACCCTAAATTTGACCCTATTTTTTAATCCAAAACCCTATTTTTAACTCAAAACCCTAATCCAAACCCCAAACCCTAATTTTGACCCAAAACCCAAATTTGGACCCAAAACCCAAATTCTAACCCAAAGCTCTAATTTTGACCCTAAACCATAATTTTGACCCAAAACCCTATTTTTAACTCAAACCTATTTAACCCAAACCCTAATTCCATCCAAACCCTAAATTTGACCCAAACCCTAATTTTGTCCCAAAACCCTATTTTTAACTCAAAACCCTAATTCAACCCAAAACCCAAATTTTGACCCTAAACCCTAAATTTAACACAACCCTACTTTTAACCCAAAATCCTAAATTTTGACCCAAGACCCTAATTTAGACCCAAAACCTAATTTAGAAACAAAAACCCTAATTCTAACCCTATTTTTGTCCCAAAACCCTTTTTTTAACTCAAAACCCGACACCTTAATTTTGACCCAAAACCCTAATTTAGACCCAAAACCCTAATTCTAACCCTATTTTTGTCCCAAAACCCAATTCTTTACTCAAAACCCTAATTGAAACCTGAAACCCTTATTTTGACCCAAACCCCTAATTTTGTCCCAAAACCGACATTTTGATCCTAAATAACCCAAAGCCCTAATTTAGACCCAAAACCCTAATTTACACCCAAAACCCTAATACGAACCTTATTTTTGACCCAAGACCCTAAATTTGACCCAGAAACCTATTTTTGACCCTAAACCCTAATTTTAACGAAAAAGCTTAATTCTAACCCTATTTTTGGCCCAAAACCCTATTTTTAACTCAAAAGCCAAATTCAAACCCTAAACCCAAATGTTGACCCAGAACCCTAAATTTGACCCAAAACCCGAATTTTGACCCAAAACCCTATTTCAAACCCTAATTTTGACCCAAAACCCAAATTATAACCCAGAGCCCTAGTTTTGACCCAAGACCCTAATTCTGACCCGAAACCTTAATTTAGACACAAAACCCTATTTTTAATCAAAAACCCTAATTCAAAGCTTAAACCCTAATTTCAACCCTAAACCCTAAATGTGAACCAAAATCCTAATTCTAACCCTATTTTTGTCCCAAAACCCTAAAAATAACCAAGAACCTTAATTTTAATTCAAAACCCTAAATTTAACCTAGAACCAGCCCTAATTTAGACCCAACACCCAAATTTAGACCCAAAACCAAATTTTTACAGAAAAACCCTAATTCTAACCCTATTTTTGTCCCAAAAAACTATTTTTAACTCAAAGTCGACACCTTATTTTTGACCCAAAACCCAAATTTGGACCCTAAACCCTAATTTAAACCCAAAACCCTAATTTGGACCCAAAACAATTTTGACCCAAAATAACCCAAAGCCCTAATTTTGACCCAAAACCCTAATTCGACCCCAAAACCCTAATTCCCAAACCCTAATTTTATCCAAAACCCTAATTCGAACCCTATTTTTTACCCTAAACCCTAAATTTGACCAAGAACCCTATTTTCGACCCAAAACCCTAATTTTAACGCAAACCCCTAATTCTAACCCTATTTTTGACCCAAAACCCTATTTTTAACTCAAAGCCCAAATTCAAACCCTAAACCCTAATTTTTACCCAGAACCCTAATTCAAACCCTAAATCCTAATTTTGAGCCAAACCAGAAATTTTGACCCAAAACCCTAATTTAGACACAAAACCCTATTTTTAACCCAAAAACCTAATTCAAAGCCTCAACCCTAATTTTATTCCAAAACCCTAAATCTGAACCAAAACCCTAATTCTAACCCTATTTTTGTCCCAAAACACTAAATTGAACCCAAAACACTAAATTTTGACTCTAAACCCTAAATTTAACACAGAACCCTAAATTTAACCCAAAACCCTAATTTAGACCCAAAACCTAATTCTTACCCTAATTTAGACCGAAAACCCTAATTCTAACCCTATTTATGACCCAAAATCCTAATTCTGACCCAAAACCGTAATTTTGACCCAAACACCTAATTCAAATCCTAAACCCTAATGTTGACCCAAAACCCTAAATTTGACCCAGAATTTTAATCCAAAACCCGAATTTTAACCCAAAACCCTAATTCAAACCCCAAACCCTAATTTTGAGCCAAAACCGAAATTTTGTGCCAAAACCCAAATTATAACCCAGAGCACTAATTTTGACCCCAAACACAAATTCTGACCCAAAACGCTAATTAACCTTACCCAAACCCTATTTAACCCTATTTTGTCCCAACCCTATTACTCAAAACCCTAATTCAACCCAAAACCCAAATTTTGACCCTAAACCCTAAATTTAACACAACCCTACTTTTAACCCAAAATCCTAAATTTTGACCCAAGACCCTAATTTAGACCCAAAACCTAATTTAGAAACAAAAACCCTAATTCTAACCCTATTTTTGTCCCAAAACCCTTTTTTTAACTCAAAACCCGACACCTTAATTTTGACCCAAAACCCAAATTTTTACCCAAAACCCTAATTTAGACCCAAAACCCTAATTCTAACCCTATTTTTGTCCCAAAACCCAATTCTTTACTCAAAACCCTAATTGAAACCTGAAACCCTTATTTTGACCCAAACCCCTAATTTTGTCCCAAAACCGACATTTTGATCCAAAATAACCCAAAGCCCTAATTTAGACCCAAAACCCTAATTTACACCCAAAACCCTAATACGAACCTTATTTTTGACCCAGGACCCTAAATTTGACCCAGAAACCTATTTTTGACCCTAAACCCTAATTTTAACGAAAAAGCTTAATTCTAACCCTATTTTTGGCCCAAAACCCTATTTTTAACTCAAAAGCCAAATTCAAACCCTAAACCCAAATGTTGACCCAGAACCCTAAATTTGACCCAAAACCCGAATTTTGACCCAAAACCCTATTTCAAACCCTAATTTTGACCCAAAACCCAAATTATAACCCAGAGCCCTAGTTTTGACCCAAGACCCTAATTCGACCCAAACCTTAATTTAGACACAAAATCCTATTTTTAATCAAAAACCCTAATTCAAAGCTTAAACCCTAATTTCAACCCTAAACCCTAAATGTGAACCAAAATCCTATTTCTAACCCTATTTTTGTCCCAAAACCCTAAAAATAACCAGGAACCTTAATTTTAATTCAAAACCCTAAATTTAACCTAGAACCCAGAGCCTTATTTTTGACCCAAAACCCCAATTTAGACCCAAAACCTAATTTAGACCCAAAAACCCTAATTCTAACCCTATTTTTGTCCCAAAAAACATGTTTTAACTCAAAAGTCACACCTTATTTTTGACCCAAAACCCAAATTTGGACCCTAAACCCTAATTTTAACCCAAAACCCTAATTTGGACCCAAAACCGTAATTTTGACCCAAAATAACCCAAAACCCTAATTCTGACCCAAAACCCTAATTTGACCCAAAACCTTAATTTAGATCCAAAACCAATTCAACCCTATTTTTACCCTAAACCCTAAATTTGACCAAGAACCCTATTTTCGACCCAAAACCCTAATTTAAGAAACCCCTAATTCTAACCCTATTTTTGACCCAAAACCCTATTTTTAACTCAAAACCCAAATTCAAACCCTAAACCCTAATTTGACCCAAAACCTAATTTTACCCAAAACCCTAATTCAAACCCTAAACCCTAATTTTGAGCCAAACCTAAATTTTGACCCAAAACCCTAATTTTGACACAAAACCCTATTTTTAACCCAAAACCTAATTCAAAGCCTCAACCCTAATTTTGACCCTAAACCTAATTTTATTCCAAAACCCTAAATTTGACCAAAACCCTAATTCTAACCCTATTTTTGTCCCAAAACACTAAATTGAACCCAAAACACTAAATTTTGACTCTAAACCCTAAATTTAACCCAAAACCCTAAATTTAACCCAAAACCCTAATTTAGACCCAAAACCTAATTCTTACCCTAATTTGACCCAAAACCCTAATTCTAACCCTATTTATGACCCAAAATCCTAATTCTGACCCAAAACCGTAATTTTGACCCAAACACCTAATTCAAATCCTAAACCCTAATGTTGACCAAAAACCCTAAATTTGACCCAGAATTATAATCAAAAACCCGAATTTTAACCCAAAACCCTAATTCAAACAACCCTAAATTTGAGCCAAAACCAAATTTTGTGCAAAACCCAAATTATAACCCAGAACCTAATTTGACCCAAAACCCAAATACAAAACCCAAACCCAACCAAACCCTAGTTTTGTCCCA
The DNA here is from genome assembly GCA_030762895.1 of Sophora flavescens. NCBI lineage: Eukaryota > Viridiplantae > Streptophyta > Magnoliopsida > Fabales > Fabaceae > Sophora > Sophora flavescens. The sequence continues at coordinate 10,225,007 of CM061066.1, forward strand.
AAACCCTATTTTTAACTCAAAACCCTAATTCAACCCAAAACCCAAATTTTGACCCTAAACCCTAAATTTAACACAACCCTACTTTTAACCCAAAATCCTAAATTTTGACCCAAGACCCTAATTTAGACCCAAAACCTAATTTAGAAACAAAAACCCTAATTCTAACCCTATTTTTGTCACAAAACCCTTTTTTACTACGCGACACCTTAATTTTGAACCAAAACCCAAATTTTTAACCAAAACCCTAATTTAGACCCAAAACCCTAATTCTTACCCTATTTTTTTCCCAAAACCCAATTCTTTACTCAAAACCATAATTGAAACATGAAACCCTTATTTTGACACAAACCCATAATTTTGTCCCAAATCCGAAATTTTGATCCAAAATAACCCAAAGCCCTAATTTAGTCCCAAAACCCTAATTTAGACCCAAAACCCTAATACGAACCTTATTTTTGACCCAGACCCTAAATTTGACCTAAAACCTATTTTTGACCCTAAACCCTAATTTTAACGAAAAGCTTAATTCTAACCCTATTTTTGGCCCAAAACCCTATTTTTAACTCAAAAGCCAAATTCAAACCCTAAACCCAAATGTTGACCCAGAACCCTAAATTTGACCCAAAACCCGAATTTTGACCCAAAACCCTATTTCAAACCCTAATTTTGACCCAAAACCCAAATTATAACCCAGAGCCCTAGTTTTGACCCAAGACCCTAATTCTGACCCGAAACCTTAATTTAGACACAAAACCCTATTTTTAATCAAAATCCCTAATTCAAACCTTAAACCCTAATTTCAACCCTAAACCCTAAATGTGAACCAAAATCCTAATTCTAACCCTATTTTTGTCCCAAAACCCTAAAAATAACCAAGAACCTTAATTTTAATTCAAAACCCTAAATTTAACCTAGAACCCAGAGCCCTAATTTTGACCCAAAACCCAAATTTAGACCCAAAACCTAATTTAGACCCAAAAACCCTAATTCTAACCCTATTTTTGTCCCAAAAAACATGTTTTAACTCAAAAGTCGACACCTTATTTTTGACCCAAAACCCAAATTTGGACCCTAAACCCTAATTTAAACCCAAAACCCTAATTTGGACCCAAAACCGTAATTTTGACCCAAAATAACCCAAAGCCCTAATTTTGACCCAAAACCCTAATTCTAACCACAAAACCGTAAGTTAGACCCAAAACCCTAATTCGAACCCTATTTTTTACCCTAAACCCTAAATTTGACCAAGAACCCTATTTTCGACCCAAAACCCTAATTTTAACGCAAACCCCTAATTCTAACCCTATTTTTGACCCAAAACCCTATTTTTAACTCAAAACCCAAATTCAAACCCTAAACCCTAATGTTGACCCAAAACCCTAATTTTTACCCAGAACCCTAATTCAAACCCTAAACCCTAATTTTGAGCCAAACCAGAAATTTTGACCCAAAACCCTAATTTAGACACAAAACCCTATTTTTAACCCAAAAACCTAATTCAAAGCCTCAACCCTAATTTTGACCCTAAACCCTAATTTTATTCCAAAACCCTAAATCTGAACCAAAACCCTAATTCTAACCCTATTTTTGTCCCAAAACACTAAATTGAACCCAAAACACTAAATTTTGACTCTAAACCCTAAATTTAACACAGAACCCTAAATTTAACCCAAAACCCTAATTTAGACCCAAAACCTAATTCTTACCCTAATTTAGACCCAAAACCCTAATTCTAACCCTATTTATGACCCAAAATCCTAATTCTGACCCAAAACCGTAATTTTGACCCAAACACCTAATTCAAATCCTAAACCCTAATGTTGACCCAAAACCCTAAATTTGACCCAGAATTTTAATCCAAAACCCGAATTTTAACCCAAAACCCTAATTCAAACCCCAAACCCTAATTTTGAGCCAAAACCGAAATTTTGTGCCAAAACCCAAATTATAACCCGGGTATTTTGACCAAACCATTTGACCCAAACCCTAATTGACCCAAACCATTCAATCAACCCTAGTTTTGTCCCAAAACCCTATTTTTAACTCAAAACCCTAATTCAACCCAAAACCCAAATTTTGACCCTAAACCCTAAATTTAACACAACCCTACTTTTAACCCAAAATCCTAAATTTTGACCCAAGACCCTAATTTAGACCCAAAACCTAATTTAGAAACAAAAACCCTAATTCTAACCCTATTTTTGTCCCAAAACCCTTTTTTTAACTCAAAACCCGACACCTTAATTTTGACCCAAAACCCAAATTTTTACCCAAAACCCTAATTTAGACCCAAAACCCTAATTCTAACCCTATTTTTGTCCCAAAACCCAATTCTTTACTCAAAACCCTAATTGAAACCCTAAACCATAATTTTGACCCAAACCCCTAATTTTGTCCCAAAACCGACATTTTGATCCAAAATAACCCAAAGCCCTAATTTAGACCCAAAACCCTAATTTACACCCAAAACCCTAATACGAACCTTATTTTTGACCCAGGACCCTAAATTTGACCCAGAAACCTATTTTTGACCCTAAACCCTAATTTTAACGAAAAAGCTTAATTCTAACCCTATTTTTGGCCCAAAACCCTATTTTTAACTCAAAAGCCAAATTCAAACCCTAAACCCAAATGTTGACCCAGAACCCTAAATTTGACCCAAAACCCGAATTTTGACCCAAAACCCTATTTCAAACCCTAATTTTGACCCAAAACCCAAATTATAACCCAGAGCCCTAGTTTTGACCCAAGACCCTAATTAAGTCACAAGAACCCTAATTTAGACACAAAACCCTATTTTTAATCAAAAACCCTAATTCAAAGCTTAAACCCTAATTTCAACCCTAAACCCTAAATGTGAACCAAAATCCTAATTCTAACCCTATTTTTGTCCCAAAACCCTAAAAATAACCAAGAACCTTAATTTTAATTCAAAACCCTAAATTTAACCTAGAACCCAGAGCCCTAATTTTGACCCAAAACCCAAATTTAGACCCAAAACCTAATTTAGACCCAAAAACCCTAATTCTAACCCTATTTTTGTCCCAAAAAACATGTTTTAACTCAAAAGTCGACACCTTATTTTTGACCCAAAACCCAAATTTGGACCCTAAACCGTAATTTTGACCCAAAATAACCCAAAGCCCTAATTTTGACCCAAAACCCTAATTCTGACCCCAAAACCTTAATTCTGATCCAAAACCCTAATTCGAACCCTATTTTTTACCCTAAACCCTAAATTTGACCAAGAACCCTATTTTCGACCCAAAACCCTAATTTTAACGCAAACCCCTAATTCTAACCCTATTTTTGACCCAAAACCCTATTTTTAACTCAAAGCCCAAATTCAAACCCTAAACCCTAATTTTTACCCAGAACCCTAATTCAAACCCTAAATCCTAATTTTGAGCCAAACCAGAAATTTTGACCCAAAACCCTAATTTAGACACAAAACCCTATTTTTAACCCAAAAACCTAATTCAAAGCCTCAACCCTAATTTTGACCCTAAACCCTAATTTTATTCCAAAACCCTAAATCTGAACCAAAACCCTAATTCTAACCCTATTTTTGTCCCAAAACACTAAATTGAACCCAAAACACTAAATTTTGACTCTAAACCCTAAATTTAACACAGAACCCTAAATTTAGACCCAAAACCCTAATTTAGACCCAAAACCTAATTCTTACCCTAATTTAGACCCAAAACCCTAATTCTAACCCTATTTATGACCCAAAATCCTAATTCTGACCCAAAACCGTAATTTTGACCCAAACACCTAATTCAAATCCTAAACCCTAATGTTGACCCAAAACCCTAAATTTGACCCAGAATTTTAATCCAAAACCCGAACGTTAACCCAAAACCCTAATTCAAACCCCAAACCCAATGAGCCAAAACCAAATTTTGTGCCAAAACCCAAATTATAACCCAACTAATTTTGACCCAAAACCCAAATTACCCAAAACCCTAACCCAAACCCAATACAAACCCTATTCCCAACCCTTTTTAACTCAAAACCCTAATTCAACCCAAAACCCAAATTTTGACCCTAAACCCTAAATTTAACACAACCCTACTTTTAACCCAAAATCCTAAATTTTGACCCAAGACCCTAATTTAGACCCAAAACCTAATTTAGAAACAAAACCCTAATTCTAACCCTATTTTTGTCCCAAAACCCTTTTTTTAACTCAAAACCCGACACCTTAATTTTGACCCAAAACCCAAATTTTTACCCAAAACCCTAATTTAGACCCAAAACCCTAATTCTAACCCTATTTTTGTCCCAAAACCCAATTCTTTACTCAAAACCCTAATTGAAACCTGAAACCCTTATTTTGACCCAAACCCCTAATTTTGTCCCAAAACCGACATTTTGATCCAAAATAACCCAAAGCCCTAATTTAGACCCAAAACCCTAATTTACACCCAAAACCCTAATACGAACCTTATTTTTGACCCAGGACCCTAAATTTGACCCAGAAACCTATTTTTGACCCTAAACCCTAATTTTAACGAAAAAGCTTAATTCTAACCCTATTTTTGGCCCAAAACCCTATTTTTAACTCAAAAGCCAAATTCAAACCCTAAACCCAAATGTTGACCCAGAACCCTAAATTTGACCCAAAACCCGAATTTTGACCCAAAACCCTATTTCAAACCCTAATTTTGACCCAAAACCCAAATTATAACCCAGAGCCCTAGTTTTGACCCAAGACACTAATTCTGACACGAAACATTAATTTAGACACAAAACCCTATTTTTAATCAAAACCCTAATTCAAAGCTTAAACCCTAATTTCAACCCTAAACCCTAAATGTGAACCAAAATCCTAATTCTAACCCTATTTTTGTCCCAAAACCCTAAAAATAACCAAGAACCTTAATTTTAATTCAAAACCCTAAATTTAACCTAGAACCCGATTTTTGACCCAAAACCCAAATTTAGACCCAAAACCTAATTTAGACCCAAAACCCTAATTTAACCCTATTTTTGTCCCAAAAACATGTTTTAACTCAAAAGTCGACACCTTATTTTTGACCCAAAACCCAAATTTGGACCCTAAACCTAATTTAAACCCAAAACCCTAATTTTGACCCAAAACCGTAATTTTGACCCAAAATAACCTTTGACCCAAAACCCTAATTCGACCCCAAAACCTTAATCAAACCTCCAAAACCCTAATTTATTTTTACCCTAAACCCTAAATTTGACCAAGAACCCTATTTTTGACCCAAAACCCTAATTTTAACGCAAACCCTAATTCTAACCCTATTTTTGACCCAAAACCCTATTTTTAACTCAAAACCCAAATTCCCTAAACCCTAATTTGACCCAAACCCTAATTTTACCCAAACCCTAATTCAAACCCTAAACCTAATTTTGAGCCAAACCAAATTTTGACCCAAAACCCTAATTTAGACACAAAACCCTATTTTTAACCCAAAACCTAATTCAAAGCCTAAACCCTAATTTTGACCCTAAATCCTAATTTTATTCCAAAACCCTAAATCTGAACCAAAACCCTAATTCTAACCCTATTTTTGTCCCAAAAACCTAAATTGAACCCAAAACCCTAAATTTTGACTCTAAACCCTAAATTGAACCCAAAACCCTAATTTAGACCCAAAACCTAATTCTTACCCTAATTTAGACCCAAAACCTAATTCTAACCCTATTTTTGACCCAAAACCCTAATTCTGACACAAACACCTAATTCAAATCCTAAACCCTAATGTTGACCAAAACCCTAAATTTGACCTTTTAATCCAAAACCCAAATTTTGACCCAAAACCCTAATTCAAACCCCAAACCCTAATTTTGAGCCAAAACCGAAATTTTGTGCCAAAACCCAAATTATAACCCAGAGCACTAATTTTGACCCAAAACCCAAATTCTGACCCAAAACCCAAATTCTGACCCAAAACCCTAATTTTGTCCCAAAACCCTATTTTTAACTCAAAACCCTAATTCAACCCAAAACCCAAATTTTGACCATAAACCCTAAATTTAACACAACCCTACTTTTAACCCAAAATCCTAAATTTTGACCCAAGACCCTAATTTAGACCCAAAACCTAATTTAGAAACAAAAACCCTAATTCTAACCCTATTTTTGTCCCAAAACCCTTTTTTTAACTCAAAACCCGACACCTTAATTTTGACCCAAAACCCAAATTTTTACCCAAAACCCTAATTTAGACCCAAAACCCTAATTCTAACCCTATTTTTGTCCCAAAACCCAATTCTTTACTCAAAACCCTAATTGAAACCTGAAACCCTTATTTTGACCCAAACCCCTAATTTTGTCCCAAAACCGACATTTTGATCCAAAATAACCCAAAGCCCTAATTTATACCCAAAACCCTAATTTACACCCAAAACCCTAATACGAACCTTATTTTTGACCCAGGTCCCTAAATTTGACCCAGAAACCTATTTTTGACCCTAAACCCTAATTTTAACGAAAAAGCTTAATTCTAACCCTATTTTTGGCCCAAAACCCTATTTTTAACTCAAAAGCCAAATTCAAACCCTAAACCCAAATGTTGACCCAGAACCCTAAATTTGACCCAAAACCTGAATTTTGACCCAAAACCCTATTTCAAACCCTAATTTTGACCCAAAACCCAAATTATAACCCAGAGCCCTAGTTTTGACCCAAGACCCTAATTCTGACCCGAAACCTTAATTTAGACACAAAATCCTATTTTTAATCAAAAACCCTAATTCAAAGCCTTAAACCCTAATTTCAACCCTAAACCCTAAATGTGAACCAAAATCCTAATTCTAACCCTATTTTTGTCCCAAAACCCTAAAATAACCAAGAACCTTAATTTTAATTCAAAACCCTAAATTTAACCTAGAACCCTATTTTTGACCCAAAACCCAAATTTAGACCCAAAACCAAATTTAGACCCAAAACCTATTCTAACCCTATTTTTGTCCCAAAAAACATGTTTTAACTCAAAAGTCGACACCTTATTTTTGACCCAAAACCCAAATTGGACCCTAAACCCTAATTTAAACCAAAACCTAATTTGGACCCAAAACGTAATTTTTAACCAAAATAAACCCAATCCCTAAATTTTGACCAAAAACCCTAATTCTGACCCCAAAACCTTAATTCTGATCCAAAACCCTAATTCGAACCCTATTTTTTACCCTAAACCCTAAATTTGACCAAGAACCCTATTTTCGACCCAAAACCCTAATTTTAACGCAAACCCGTAATTCTAACCCTATTTTTGACCCAAAACCCTATTTTTAACTCAAAACCCAAATTCAAACCCTAAACCCTAATTCAAACCCTAAATCCTAATTTTGAGCCAAACCAGAAATTTTGACCCAAAACCCTAATTTAGACACAAAACCCTATTTTTAACCCAAAAACCTAATTCAAAGCCTCAACCCTAATTTTATTCCAAAACCCTAAATCTGAACCAAAACCCTAATTCTAACCCTATTTTTGTCCCAAAACACTAAATTGAACCCAAAACACTAAATTTTGACTCTAAACCCTAAATTTAACACAGAACCCTAAATTTAACCCAAAACCCTAATTTAGACCCAAAACCTAATTCTTACCCTAATTTAGACCGAAAACCCTAATTCTAACCCTATTTATGACCCAAATCTAATCCATACCCAAAACCGTAATTTTGACCCAAACACCTAATTCAAATCCTAAACCCTAATGTTGACCCAAAACCCTAAATTTGACCCAGAATTTGAACCCAAAACCCTAATTCAAACCCCAAACCCTAATTTTGAGCCAAAACCGAAATTTTGTGCCAAAACCCAAATTATAACCCAGAGCACTAATTTTGACCCAAAACCCAAATTCTGACCCAAAACCCTAATTTTGTCCCAAAACCCTATTTTTAACTCAAAACCCTAATTCAACCCAAAACCCAAATTTTGACCCTAAACCCTAAATTTAACACAACCCTACTTTTAACCCAAAATCCTAAATTTTGACCCAAGACCCTAATTTAGACCCAAAACCTAATTTAGAAACAAAAACCCTAATTCTAACCCTATTTTTGTCCCAAAACCCTTTTTTTAACTCAAAACCCGACACCTTAATTTTGACCCAAAACCCAAATTTTTACCCAAAACCCTAATTTAGACCCAAAACCCTAATTCTAACCCTATTTTTGTCCCAAAACCCAATTCTTTACTCAAAACCCTAATTGAAACCTGAAACCCTTATTTTGACCCAAACCCCTAATTTTGTCCCAAAACCGACATTTTGATCCAAAATAACCCAAAGCCCTAATTTAGACCCAAAACCCTAATTTACACCCAAAACCCTAATACGAACCTTATTTTTGACCCAGGACCCTAAATTTGACCCAGAAACCTATTTTTGACCCTAAACCCTAATTTTAACGAAAAAGCTTAATTTTAACCCAATTTTTGGCCCAAAACCCTATTTTTAACTCAAAAGCCAAATTCAAACCCTAAACCCAAATGTTGACCCAGAACCCTAAATTTGACCCAAAACCCGAATTTTGACCCAAAACCCTATTTCAAACCCTAATTTTGACCCAAAACCCAAATTATAACCCAGAGCCCTAGTTTTGACCCAAGACCCTAATTCTGACCCGAAACCTTAATTTAGACACAAAACCCTATTTTTAATCAAAAACCCTAATTCAAAGCTTAAACCCTAATTTCAACCCTAAACCCTAAATGTGACCCAAAACCCTAATTCTAACCCTATTTATGACCCAAAATCCTAAAAATAACCAAGAACCTTAATTTTAATTCAAAACCCTAAATTTAACCTAGAACCCGGTAATTTTGACCCAAAACCCAAATTTAGACCCAAAACCTAATTTAGACCCAAAAACCCTAATTCTAACCCTATTTTTGTCCCAAACAACATGTTTTAACTCAAAAGTCGACACCTTATTTTTGACCCAAAACCCAAATTTGGACCCTAAACCTAATTTAAACCCAAAACCCTAATTTGGACCCAAACCGTAATTTTGACCCAAAATAACCCAAAGCCCTAATTTTGACCCAAAACCCTAATTCGACCCAAAACCCTAATTCAGATCCGAAACAATAATTCTAACCCTATTTTTTACCATAAACCCTAAATTTGACCAAGAACCCAATTTTCGAACCAAAACCCTAATTTTAACGAAAACCCCTAATTCTAACCCTATTTTTGACCCAAAACCCTATTTTTAACTCAAAACCCAAATTCAAACCCTAAACCCTAATGTTGACCCTTTTACCCAGAACCCTAATTCAAACCCTAAATCCTAATTTTGAGCCAAACCAAATTTTGACCCAAAACCTAATTTAGACACAAAACCCTATTTTTAACCCAAAACCTAATTCAAAACCTCAACCCTAATTTTGACCCTAAAACCTAATTATATTCCAAAACCCTAAAGATGAACCAAAACCCTAATTCTAACCCTATTTTTGTCCCAAAACACTAAATTGAACCCAAAACCCTAAATTTTGACTCTAAACCCTAAATTTAACACAGAACCCTAAATTTAACCCAAAACCCTAATTTAGACCCAAAACCTAATTCTTACCCTAATTTAGACCCAAAACCCTAATTCTAACCCTATTTATGACCCAAAATCCTAATTCTGACCCAAAACCGTAATTTTGACCCAAACACCTAATTCAAATCCTAAACCCTAATGTTGACCCAAAACCCTAAATTTGACCCAGAATTTTAATTCAAAACCCAAATTTTAACCCAAAACCCTAATTCGAACCCCAAACCCTAATTTTGAGCCAAAACCGAAATTTTGTGCCAAAACCCAAATTATAACCCAGAGCACTAATTTTGACCCAAAACCCAAATTCTGACCCAAAACCCAAATTCTGACCCAAAACCCTAGTTTTGTCCCAAAACCCTATTTTTAACTCAAAACCCTAATTCAACCCAAAACCCAAATTTTGACCCTAAACCCTAAATTTAACACAACCCTACTTTTAACCCAAAATCCTAAATTTTGACCCAAGACCCTAATTTAGACCCAAAACCTAATTTAGAAACAAAAACCCTAATTCTAACCCTATTTTTGTCCCAAAACCCTTTTTTTAACTCAAAACCCGACACCTTAATTTTGACCCAAAACCCAAATTTTTACCCAAAACCCTAATTTAGACCCAAAACCCTAATTCTAACCCTATTTTTGTCCCAAAACCCAATTCTTTACTCAAAACCCTAATTGAAACCTGAAACCCTTATTTTGACCCAAACCCCTAATTTTGTCCCAAAACCGACATTTTGATCCAAAATAACCCAAAGCCCTAATTTAGACCCAAAACCCTAATTTACACCCAAAACCCTAATACGAACCTTATTTTTGACCCAGACCCTAAATTTGACCCAAAACCTATTTTTGACCCTAAACCCTAATTTTTACGAAAAAGCTTAATTCTTACACTATTTTTGGCCCAAAACCCTATTTTTAACTCAAAAGCCAAATTCAAACCCTAAACCCAAATGTTGACCCAAACCCTAAATTTGACCCAAAACCCATTTTGACCCAAAACCCTATTTCAAACCCTAATTTTGACCCAAAACCCAAATTATAACCCGAGCCCTAGTTTTGACCCAAGACCCTAATTCTGACCCGAAACCTTAATTTAGACACAAAACCCTATTTTTAATCAAAAACCCTAATTCAAACCTTAAACCCTAATTTCAACCCTAAACCCTAAATGTGAACCAAAATCCTAATTCTAACCCTATTTTTGTCCCAAAACCCTAAAAATAACCAAGAACCTTAATTTTAATTCAAAACCCTAAATTTAACCTAGAACCCAGAGCCCTAATTTTGACCCAAAACCCAAATTTAGACCCAAAACCTAATTTAGACCCAAAAACCCTAATTCTAACCCTATTTTTGTCCCAAAAAACATGTTTTAACTCAAAAGTCGACACCTTATTTTTGACCCAAAACCCAAATTTGGACCCTAAACCCTAATTTAAACCCAAAACCCTAATTTGGACCCAAAACCGTAATTTTGACCCAAAATAACCCAAAGCCCTAATTTTGACCCAAAACCCTAATTCATACCCCAAAACCTAAATTCTGATCCAAAACCCTAATTCGAACCCTATTTTTTACCCTAAACCCTAAATTTGACCAAGAACCCTATTTTCGACCCAAAACCCTAATTTTAACGCAAACCCCTAATTCTAACCCTATTTTTGACCCAAAACCCTATTTTTAACTCAAAGCCCAAATTCAAACCCTAAACCCTAATTTTTACCCAGAACCCTAATTCAAACCCTAAATCCTAATTTTGAGCCAAACCAGAAATTTTGACCCAAAACCCTAATTTAGACACAAAACCCTATTTTTAACCCAAAAACCTAATTCAAAGCCTCAACCCTAATTTTGACCCTAAACCCTAATTTTATTCCAAAACCCTAAATCTGAACCAAAACCCTAATTCTAACCCTATTTTTGTCTCAAAACACTAAATTGAACCCAAAACACTAAATTTTGACTCTAAACCCTAAATTTAACACAGAACCCTAAATTTAACCCAAAACCCTAATTTAGACCCAAAACCTAATTCTTACCCTAATTTAGACCGAAAACCCTAATTCTAACCCTATTTATGACCCAAAATCCTAATTCTGACCCAAAACCGTAATTTTGACCCAAACACCTAATTCAAATCCTAAACCCTAATGTTGACCCAAAACCCTAAATTTGACCTTAATCCAAAACCCATTTTAACCCAAAACCCTAATTCAAACCCCAAACCCTAATTTTGAGCCAAAACAAATTTTGTGCCAAAACCCAAATTATAACCCAGGCCTAATTTTGACCCAAACCAAATTGCAAATTAACCCCCTAATTTGTCCCAAACCCTATTTTTAACTCAAAACCCTAATTCAACCCAAAACCCAAATTTTGACCCTAAACCCTAAATTTAACACAACCCTACTTTTAACCCAAAATCCTAAATTTTGACCCAAGACCCTAATTTAGACCCAAAACCTAATTTAGAAACAAAAACCCTAATTCTAACCCTATTTTTGTCCCAAAACCCTTTTTTTAACTCAAAACCCGACACCTTAATTTTGACCCAAAACCCAAATTTTTACCCAAAACCCTAATTTAGACCCAAAACCCTAATTCTAACCCTATTTTTGTCCCAAAACCCAATTCTTTACTCAAAACCCTAATTGAAACCTGAAACCCTTATTTTGACCCAAACCCCTAATTTTGTCCCAAAACCGACATTTTGATCCAAAATAACCCAAAGCCCTAATTTAGACCCAAAACCCTAATTTACACCCAAAACCCTAATACGAACCTTATTTTTGACCCAGGACCCTAAATTTGACCCAGAAACCTATTTTTGACCCTAAACCCTAATTTTAACGAAAAAGCTTAATTCTAACCCTATTTTTGGCCCAAAACCCTATTTTTAACTCAAAAGCCAAATTCAAACCCTAAACCCAAATGTTGACCCAGAACCCTAAATTTGACCCAAAACCCGAATTTTGACCCAAAACCCTATTTCAAACCCTAATTTTGACCCAAAACCCAAATTATAACCCAGAGCCCTAGTTTTGACCCAAGACCCTAATTCTGACCCGAAACCTTAATTTAGACACAAAACCCTATTTTTAATCAAAAACCCTAATTCAAACCTTAAACCCTAATTTCAACCCTAAACCCTAAATGTGAACCAAAATCCTAATTCTAACCCTATTTTTGTCCCAAAACCCTAAAAATAACCAAGAACCTTAATTTTAATTCAAAACCCTAAATTTAACCTAGAACCCAGAGCCCTAATTTTGACCCAAAACCCAAATTTAGACCCAAAAACCCTAATTCTAACCCTATTTTTGTCCCAAAAAACATGTTTTAACTCAAAAGTCGACACCTTATTTTTGACCCAAAACCCAAATTTGGACCCTAAACCCTAATTTAAACCCAAAACCCTAATTTGGACCCAAAACCGTAATTTTGACCCAAAATAACCCAAAGCCCTAATTTTGACCCAAAACCCTAATTCTGACCCCAAAACCTTAATTCTGATCCAAAACCCTAATTCGAACCATATTTTTTACCCTAAACCCTAAATTTGACCAAGAACCCTATTTTCGACCCAAAACCCTAATTTTAACGCAAACCCCTAATTCTAACCCTATTTTTGACCCAAAACCCTATTTTTAACTCAAAACCCAAATTCAAACCCTAAACCCTAATGTTGACCCAGACCCTAAATTTGACCCAGAACCCTAATTCAAACCTAAAAATTTTGACCCAAAACCCAAATTCTGACCCAAAACCCTAATTTAGACACAAAACCCTATTTTTAACCCAAAAACCTAATTCAAAGCCTCAACCCTAATTTTGACCCTAAACCCTAATTTTATTCCAAAACCCTAAATCTGAACCAAAACCCTAATTCTAACCCTATTTTTGTCCCAAAACACTAAATTGAACCCAAAACCCTAAATTTTGACTCTAAACCCTAAATTTAACACAGAACCCTAAATTTAACCCAAAACCCTAATTTAGACCCAAAACCTAATTCTTACCCTAATTTAGACCCAAAACCCTAATTCTAACCCTATTTATGACCCAAAACCGTAATTTTGACCCAAACACCTAATTCAAATCCTAAACCCTAATGTTGACCCAAAACCCTAAATTTGACCCAGAATTTTAATCCAAAACCCGAATTTTAACCCAAAACCCTAATTCAAACCCCAAACCCTAATTTTGAGCCAAAACCGAAATTTTGTGCCAAAACCCAAATTATAACCCAGAGCACTAATTTTGACCCAAAACCCAAATTCTGACCCAAAACCCTAATTCTGACCCAAAACCCTATTTTTAACTCAAAACCCTAATTCAACCCAAAACCCAAATTTTGACCCTAAACCCTAAATTTAACACAACCCTACTTTTAACCCAAAATCCTAAATTTTGACCCAAGACCCTAATTTAGACCCAAAACCTAATTTAGAAACAAAAACCCTAATTCTAACCCTATTTTTGTCCCAAAACCCTTTTTTTAACTCAAAACCCGACACCTTAATTTTGACCCAAAACCCAAATTTTTACCCAAAACCCTAATTTAGACCCAAAACCCTAATTCTAACCCTATTTTTGTCCCAAAACCCAATTCTTTACTCAAAACCCTAATTGAAACCCTAACACCTTATTTTGAAGCATACCCCTAATTTTGTCCCATAAGCGACATTTTGATCCTATATAACCAAAAGCCCGAATTTAGACCCAAAACCCTAATTTACATCCACAACCCTAATACGAACCTTATTTTTGACCCAGACCCTAAATTTGACCTAAAACCTATTTTTGACCCTAAACCCTAATTTTAACGAAAAGCTTAATTCTAACCCTATTTTTGGCCCAAAACCCTATTTTTAACTCAAAAGCCAAATTCAAACCCTAAACCCAAATGTTGACCTAACCCTAAATTTGACCCAAAACCCATTTTGACCCAAAACCCTATTTCAAACCCTAATTTTGACCCAAAACCCAAATTATAACCCGGAGCCCTAGTTTTGACCCAAGACCCTAATTCGACCAAAAACCTTAATTTAGACACAAAACCCTATTTTTAATCAAAACCCTAATTCAAACCTTAAACCCTAATTTCAACCCTAAACCCTAAATGTGAACCAAAATCCTAATTCTAACCCTATTTTTGTCCCAAAACCCTAAAAATAACCAAGAACCTTAATTTTAATTCAAAACCCTAAATTTAACCTAGAACCCAGAGCCCTAATTTTGACCCAAAACCCAAATTTAGACCCAAAACCTAATTTAGACCCAAAAACCCTAATTCTAACCCTATTTTTGTCCCAAAAAACATGTTTTAACTCAAAAGTCGACACCTTATTTTTGACCCAAAACCCAAATTTGGACCCTAAACCCTAATTTAAACCCAAAACCCTAATTTGGACCCAAAACCGTAATTTTGACCCAAAATAACCCAAAGCCCTAATTTTGACCCAAAACCCTAATTCTGACCCCAAAACCTTAATTCTGATCCAAAACCCTAATTCGAACCCTATTTTTTACCCTAAACCCTAAATTTGACCAAGAACCCTATTTTCGACCCAAAACCCTAATTTTAACGCAAACCCCTAATTCTAACCCTATTTTTGACCCAAAACCCTATTTTTAACTCAAAGCCCAAATTCAAAACCTAAACCCTAATTTTTACCCAGAACCCTAATTCAAACCCTAAATCCTAATTTTGAGCCAAACCAGAAATTTTGACCCAAAACCCTAATTTAGACACAAAACCCTATTTTTAACCCAAAAACCTAATTCAAAGCCTCAACCCTAATTTTGACCCTAAACCCTAATTTTATTCCAAAACCCTAAATCTGAACCAAAACCCTAATTCTAACCCTATTTTTGTCCCAAAACCCTAAATTGAACCCAAAACCCTAAATTTTGACTCTAAACCCTAAATTTAACACAGAACCCTAAATTTAGACCCAAAACCTAATTCTTACCCTAATTTAGACCCAAAACCCTAATTCTAACCCTATTTATGACCCAAAATCCTAATTCTGACCCAAAACCGTAATTTTGACCCAAACACCTAATTCAAATCCTAAACCCTAATGTTGACCCAAAACCCTAAATTTGACCCAGAATTTTAATCCAAAACCCGAATTTTAACCCAAAACCCTAATTCAAACCCCAAACCCTAATTTTGAGCCAAAACCGAAATTTTGTGCCAAAACCCAAATTATAACCCAGAGCACTAATTTTGACCCAAAACCCAAATTCTGACCCAAAACCCTAATTCTGACCCAAAACCCAAATTCTGACCCAAAACCCTAATTTTGTCCCAAAACCCTATTTTTAACTCAAAACCCTAATTCAACCCAAAACCCAAATTTTGACCCTAAACCCTAAATTTAACACAACCCTACTTTTAACCCAAAATCCTAAATTTTGACCCAAGACCCTAATTTAGACCCAAAACCTAATTTAGAAACAAAAACCCTAATTCTAACCCTATTTTTGTCCCAAAACCCTTTTTTTAACTCAAAACCCGACACCTTAATTTTGACCCAAAACCCAAATTTTTACCCAAAACCCTAATTTAGACCCAAAACCCTAATTCTAACCCTATTTTTGTCCCAAAACCCAATTCTTTACTCAAAACCCTAATTGAAACCTGAAACCCTTATTTTGACCCAAACCCCTAATTTTGTCCCAAAACCGACATTTTGATCCAAAATAACCCAAAGCCCTAATTTAGACCCAAAACCCTAATTTACACCCAAAACCCTAATACGAACCTTATTTTTGACCCAGGACCCTAAATTTGACCCAGAAACCTATTTTTGACCCTAAACCCTAATTTTAACGAAAAAGCTTAATTCTAACCCTATTTTTGGCCCAAAACCCTATTTTTAACTCAAAAGCCAAATTCAAACCCTAAACCCAAATGTTGACCCAGAACCCTAAATTTGACCCAAAACCCTATTTCAAACCCTAATTTTGACCCAAAACCCAAATTATAACCCAGAGCCCTAGTTTTGACCCAAGACCCTAATTCTGACCCGAAACCTTAATTTAGACACAAAACCCTATTTTTAATCAAAAACCCTAATTCAAAGCTTAAACCCTAATTTCAACCCTAAACCCTAAATGTGAACCAAAATCCTAATTCTAACCCTATTTTTGTCCCAAAACCCTAAAAATAACCAAGAACCTTAATTTTAATTCAAAACCCTAAATTTAACCTAGAACCCAGAGCCCTAATTTTGACCCAAAACCCAAATTTAGACCCAAAACCTAATTTAGACCCAAAAACCCTAATTCTAACCCTATTTTTGTCCCAAAAAACATGTTTTAACTCAAAAGTCGACACCTTATTTTTGACCCAAAACCCAAATTTGGACCCTAAACCCTAATTTAAACCCAAAACCCTAATTTGGACCCAAAACCGTAATTTTGACCCAAAATAACCCAAAGCCCTAATTTTGACCCAAAACCCTAATTCTGACCCCAAAACCTTAATTCTGATCCAAAACCCTAATTCGAACCCTATTTTTTACCCTAAACCCTAAATTTGACCAAGAACCCTATTTTCGACCCAAAACCCTAATTTTAACGCAAACCCCTAATTCTAACCCTATTTTTGACCCAAAACCCTATTTTTAACTCAAAACCCAAATTCAAACCCTAAACCCTAATGTTGACCCAAAACCCAAATTCAAACCCAAAACCCTAATTTTGAGCCAAACTTTGGACCCAAATCCCTAATTTAGACACAAAACCCTATTTTTAACCCAAAAACCTAATTCAAAGCCTCAACCCTAATTTTGACCCTAAACCCTAATTTTATTCCAAAACCCTAAATCTGAACCAAAACCCTAATTCTAACCCTATTTTTGTCCCAAAACACTAAATTGAACCCAAAACACTAAATTTTGACTCTAAACCCTAAATTTAACACAGAACCCTAAATTTAACCCAAAACCCTAATTTAGACCCAAACCAATTCCTAATTTAGACCGAAAACCCTAATTCTAACCCTATTTATGACCCAAAATCCTAATTCTGACCCAAAACCGTAATTTTGACCCAAACACCTAATTCAAATCCTAAACCCTAATGTTGACCCAAAACCCTAAATTAGACCCAATTTTAATCCAAAACCAATTTTAACCCAAAACCCTAATTCAAACCCCAAACCCTAATTTTGAGCCAAAACCAAATTTTGTGCCAAAACCCAAATTATAACCCAGCACTAATTTTGACCCAAAACCCAAACCCAAACCCTAATTCCCTGCCCAAAACCCTATTTTTAACTCAAACCCTAATTCAACCCAAATTTTGACCCTAAACCCTAAATTTAACACAACCCTACTTTTAACCCAAAATCCTAAATTTTGACCCAAGACCCTAATTTAGACCCAAAACCTAATTTAGACACAAAAACCCTAATGCTAACCCTATTTCTGTCCCAAAACCCTTTTTTTTAACTCAAAACCCGACACCTTAATTTTGACCCAAAACCCAAATTTTGACCCAAAACCCTAATTTTGACCCAAAACCCTAATTCTAACCCTATTTTTGTCCCAAAACCCAATTCTTTACTCAAAATCCTAATTGAAACCCTAAACCCTTTTTTGACCCAAAACCGACATTTTGACCCAAAATAACCCAAAGCCCTAATTTAGACCCAAAACCCTAATTTACATCCAAAACCCTAATACGAACCTTATTTTGGACCCAAGACCCTAAATTTGACCCAGAAACCTATTTTTGACCCTAAACCCTAATTTTAACGAAAAAGCTTAATTCTAACCCTATTTTTGGCCCAAAACCCTATTTTTAACTCAAAAGCCAAATTCAAACCCTAAACCCAAATGTTGACCCAGAACCCTAAATTTGACCCAAAACCCGAATTTTGACCCAAAACCCTATTTCAAACCCTAATTTTGACCCAAAACCCAAATTATAACCCAGAGCCCTAGTTTTGACCCAAGACCCTAATTCTGACCCGAAACCTTAATTTAGACACAAAACCCTATTTTTAATCAAAAACCCTAATTCAAACCTTAAACCCTAATTTCAACCCTAAACCCTAAATGTGAACCAAAATCCTAATTCTAACCCTATTTTTGTCCCAAAACCCTAAAAATAACCAAGAACCTTAATTTTAATTCAAAACCCTAAATTTAACCTAGAACCCAGAGCCCTAATTTTGACCCAAAACCCAAATTTAGACCCAAAACCTAATTTAGACCCAAAAACCCTAATTCTAACCCTATTTTTGTCCCAAAAAACATGTTTTAACTCAAAAGTCGACACCTTATTTTTGACCCAAAACCCAAATTTGGACCCTAAACCCTAATTTAAACCCAAAACCCTAATTTGGACCCAAAACCGTAATTTTGACCCAAAATAACCCAAAGCCCTAATTTTGACCCAAAACCCTAATTCTGACCCCAAAACCTTAATTCTGATCCAAAACCCTAATTCGAACCCTATTTTTTACCCTAAACCCTAAATTTGACCAAGAACCCTATTTTCGACCCAAAACCCTAATTTTAACGCAAACCCCTAATTCTAACCCTATTTTTGACCCAAAACCCTATTTTTAACTCAAAACCCAAATTCAAACCCTAAACCCTAATGTTGACCCAAAACCCTAATTTTTACCCAGAACCCTAATTCAAACCCTAAACCCTAATTTTGAGCCAAACCAGAAATTTTGACCCAAAACCCTAATTTAGACACAAAACCCTATTTTTAACCCAAAAACCTAATTCAAAGCCTCAACCCTAATTTTGACCCTAAACCCTAATTTTATTCCAAAACCCTAAATCTGAACCAAAACCCTAGTTCTAACCCTATTTTTGTCCCAAAACACTAAATTGAACCCAAAACACTAAATTTTGACTCTAAACCCTAAATTTAACACAGAACCCTAAACTTAACCCAAAACCCTAATTTAGACCCAAAACCTAATTCTTACCCTAATTTAGACCCAAAACCCTAATTCTAACCCTATTTATGACCCAAAATCCTAATTACCCCAAACCGTAATTTTGACCCAAACACCTAATTCAAATCCTAAACCCTAATGGTGACCCAAAACCCTAACCCGATTTAATCCAAAACCCTAAATTTAACCCAAAACCCTAATTCAAACCCCAAACCCTAATTTTGAGCCAAAACCTAAAATTTGTGCCAAAACCCAAATTATAACCCAAAGCACTAATTTTGACCCAAAACCCAAATTCACCCAAAACCCAACCCCAACAACACCTATTTTGTCCCAAAACCCTATTTTAACTCAAAACCCTAATTCAACCCAAAACCCAAATTTTGACCCTAAACCCTAAATTTAACAAACCCTACTTTTAACCCAAAATCCTAAATTTTGACCCAAGACCCTAATTTAGACCCAAAACCTAATTTAGAAACAAAACCCTAATTCTAACCCTATTTTTGTCCCAAAACCCTTTTTAACTCAAACCCGACACCTAATTTTGACCCAAAACCCAAATTTTTACCCAAAACCCTAATTTAGACCCAAAACCTAATTCTAACCCTATTTTTGTCCCAAAACCCAATTCTTTACTCAAAACCCTAATTGAAACCTAAACCCTTAGTTTGACCCAAACCCCTAATTTTGTCCCAAAACCGACATTTTGATCCAAAAAAACCAAAGCCCTAATTTAGACCCAAACTAATTTACCCAAAACCCTAATTTAGAACCTTATTTTTGACCCAGGACCCTAAATTTGACCCAGAAACCTATTTTTGACCCTAAACCCTAATTTTAACGAAAAAGCTTAATTCTAACCCTATTTTTGGCCCAAAACCCTATTTTTAACTCAAAAGCCAAATTCAAACCCTAAACCCAAATGTTGACCCAGAACCCTAAATTTGACCCAAAACCCGAATTTTGACCCAAAACCCTATTTCAAACCCTAATTTTGACCCAAAACCCAAATTATAACCCAGAGCCCTAGTTTTGACCCAAGACCCTAATTCTGACCCGAAACCTTAATTTAGACACAAAACCCTATTTTTAATCAAAAACCCTAATTCAAAGCTTAAACCCTAATTTCAACCCTAAACCCTAAATGTGAACCAAAATCCTAATTCTAACCCTATTTTTGTCCCAAAACCCTAAAAATAACCAAGAACCTTAATTTTAATTCAAAACCCTAAATTTAACCTAGAACCCAGAGCCCTAATTTTGACCCAAAACCCCAATTTAGACCCAAAACCTAATTTAGACCCAAAAACCCTAATTCTAACCCTATTTTTGTCCCAAAAAACATGTTTTAACTCAAAAGTCGACACCTTATTTTTGACCCAAAACCCAAATTTGGACCCTAAACCCTAATTTAAACCCAAAACCCTAATTTGGACCCAAAACCGTAATTTTGACCCAAAATAACCCAAAGCCCTAATTTTGACCCAAAACCCTAATTCTGACCCCAAAACCTTAATTCTGATCCAAAACCCTAATTCGAACCCTATTTTTTACCCTAAACCCTAAATTTGACCAAGAACCCTATTTTCGACCCAAAACCCTAATTTTAACGCAAACCCCTAATTCTAACCCTATTTTTGACCCAAAACCCTATTTTTAACTCAAAACCCAAATTCAAACCCTAAACCCTAATGTTGACCCAAAACCCTAATTTTTACCCAGAACCCTAATTCAAACCCTAAACCCTAATTTTGAGCCAAACCAGAAATTTTGACCCAAAACCCTAATTTAGACACAAAACCCTATTTTTAACCCAAAAACCTAATTCAAAGCCTCAACCCTAATTTTGACCCTAAACCCTAATTTTATTCCAAAACCCTTAACTAACCCTATTTTTGTCCCAAAACACTAAATTGAACCCAAAACCCTAAATTTTGACTCTAAACCCTAAATTTAACACAACCCTAAATTTAACCCAAAACCCTAATTTAGACCCAAAACCTAATTCTTACCCTAATTTAGACCCAAAACCCTAATTCTAACCCTATTTATGACCCAAAATCCTAATTCTGACCCAAAACCGTAATTTTGACCCAAACACCTAATTCAAATCCTAAACCCTAATGTTGACCCAAAACCCTAAATTTGACCCAGAATTTGAACCCAAAACCCTAATTCAAACCCCAAACCCTAATTTTGAGCCAAAACCGAAATTTTGTGCCAAAACCCAAATTATAAGCCCAATTGACAAACCAACCCAGAGCACTAATTCTGACCCAAAACCCAAATTCTGACCCAAAACCCTAATTTTGTCCCAAAACCCTATTTTTAACTCAAAACCCTAATTCAACCCAAAACCCAAATTTTGACCCTAAACCCTAAATTTAACACAACCCTACTTTTAACCCAAAATCCTAAATTTTGACCCAAGACCCTAATTTAGACCCAAAACCTAATTTAGAAACAAAAACCCTAATTCTAACCCTATTTTTGTCCCAAAACCCTTTTTTTAACTCAAAACCCGACACCTTAATTTTGACCCAAAACCCAAATTTTTACCCAAAACCCTAATTTAGACCCAAAACCCTAATTCTAACCCTATTTTTGTCCCAAAACCCAATTCTTTACTCAAAACCCTAATTGAAACCTGAAACCCTTATTTTGACCCAAACCCCTAATTTTGTCCCAAAACCGACATTTTGATCCTAAATAACCCAAAGCCCTAATTTAGACCCAAAACCCTAATTTACACCCAAAACCCTAATTTAGAACCTTATTTTTGACCCAGGACCCTAAATTTGACCCAGAAACCTATTTTTGACCCTAAACCCTAATTTTAACGAAAAAGCTTAATTCTAACCCTATTTTTGGCCCAAAACCCTATTTTTAACTCAAAAGCCAAATTCAAACCCTAAACCCAAATGTTGACCCAGAACCCTAAATTTGACCCAAAACCCGAATTTTGACCCAAAACCCTATTTCAAACCCTAATTTTGACCCAAAACCCAAATTATAACCCAGAGCCCTAGTTTTGACCCAAGACCCTAATTCTGACCCGAAACCTTAATTTAGACACAAAACCCTATTTTTAATCAAAAACCCTAATTCAAAGCTTAAACCCTAATTTCAACCCTAAACCCTAAATGTGAACCAAAATCCTAATTCTAACCCTATTTTTGTCCCAAAACCCTAAAAATAACCAAGAACCTTAATTTTAATTCAAAACCCTAAATTTAACCTAGAACCCAGAGCCCTATTTTTGACCCAAAACCCCAATTTAGACCCAAAACCTAATTTAGACCCAAAAACCCTAATTCTAACCCTATTTTTGTCCCAAAAAACATGTTTTAACTCAAAAGTCGACACCTTATTTTTGACCCAAAACCCAAATTTGGACCCTAAACCCTAATTTAAACCCAAAACCCTAATTTGGACCCAAAACCGTAATTTTGACCCAAAATAACCCAAAGCCCTAATTTTGACCCAAAACCCTAATTTTGATCCAAAACCCTAATTCGAACCCTATTTTTTACCCTAAACCCTAAATTTGACCAAGAACCCTATTTTCGACCCAAAACCCTAATTTTAACGCAAACCCCTAATTCTAACCCTATTTTTGACCCAAAACCCTATTTTTAACTCAAAACCCAAATTCAAACCCTAAACCCTAATGTTGACCCAAAACCCTAATTTTTACCCAGAACCCTAATTCAAACCCTAAACCCTAATTTTGAGCCAAACCAGAAATTTTGACCCAAAACCCTAATTTAGACACAAAACCCTATTTTTAACCCAAAAACCTAATTCAAAGCCTCAACCCTAATTTTGACCCTAAACCCTAATTTTATTCCAAAACCCTAAATCTGAACCAAAACCCTAATTCTAACCCTATTTTTGTCCCAAAACACTAAATTGAACCCAAAACCCTAAATTTTGACTCTAAACCCTAAATTTAACACAGAACCCTAAATTTAACCCAAAACCCTAATTTAGACCCAAAACCTAATTCTTACCCTAATTTAGACCCAAAACCCTAATTCTAACCCTATTTATGACCCAAAATCCTAATTCTGACCCAAAACCGTAATTTTGACCCAAACACCTAATTCAAATCCTAAACCCTAATGTTGACCCAAAACCCTAAATTTGACCCAGAATTTTAATCCAAAACCCGAATTTTAACCCAAAACCCTAATTCAAACCCCAAACCCTAATTTTGAGCCAAAACCGAAATTTTGTGCCAAAACCCAAATTATAACCCAGAGCACTAATTTTGACCCAAAACCCAAATTCTGACCCAAAACCCTAATTCTGACCCAAAACCCAAATTCTGACCCAAAACCCTAATTCCCAAACCCTCAAAACCCAAATTGACCCTAAACCCTAAATTTAACACAACCCTACTTTAACCCAAAATCCTAAATTTTGACCCAAGACCCTAATTTAGACCCAAAACCTAATTTAGAAACAAAAACCCTAATCTAACCTATTTTTGTCCCAAAACCCTTTTTTACTCAAAACCCGACACCTTAATTTTGACCCAAAACCAAATTTTACCCAAAACCCTAATTTAGACCCACAACCCTCATTCTAACCCTATTTTTGTCCCAAAACCCAATTCTTTACTCAAAACCCTAAGTGAAACCCTCAACCATAATTTTGACCCAAACCCCTAATTTTGTCCCAAAACCGACATTTTGATCCAAAATAAGCCAAAGCCCTAATTTTGACGCAAAACCCTAATTTACACCCAAAACCCTAATTTAGAACCCTACTTTTGACCCAAGACCCTAAATTTGACCCAGAACCCTATTTTTGACCCTAAACCCTAATTTTAAGGCAAAACCTTAATTCTAACCCTATTTTTAACCCAAAACCCTATTTTTAACTCAACAGCCAAATTCAAACCCTAAATCCTAATGTTGACCCAGAACCCTAAATTTGACCCAGAACCCTAATTTTGACCCAAAACCCTATTTCAAACCCTAATTTTGACCCAAAACCCAAATTATAACCCAGAGCCCTAATTTTGACCCAAAACCCTAATTCTGACCCGAAACCCTAATTTAGACACAAAACCCTATTTTTAATCAAAAACCCTAATTCAAACCTTAAACCCTAATTTCAACCCTAAACCCTAAATGTGAACCAAAATCCTAATTCTAACCCTATTTTTGTCCCAAAACCCTAAAAATAACCAAGAACCTTAATTTTAATTCAAAACCCTAAATTTAACCTAGAACCCTCCAGACCCTAATTTTGACCCAAAACCCAAATTTAGACCCAAAACCTAATTTAGACCCAAAAACCCTAATTCTAACCCTATTTTTGTCCCAAAAAACATGTTTTAACTCAAAAGTCGACACCTTATTTTTGACCCAAAACCCAAATTTGGACCCTAAACCCTAATTTAAACCCAAAACCCTAATTTGGACCCAAAACCGTAATTTTGACCCAAAATAACCCAAAGCCCTAATTTTGACCCAAAACCCTAATTCTGACCCCAAAACCTTAATTTTGACCCAAAACCCTAATTCCAAAACCTAATTCAACCCTATTTTTTACCCTAAACCCTAAATTTGACCAAGAACCCTATTTTCGACCCAAAACCCTAATTTTAACGCAAACCCCTAATTCTAACCCTATTTTTGACCCAAAACCCTATTTTTAACTCAAAACCCAAATTCAAACCCTAAACCCTAATGTTGACCCAAAACCCTATTTTTTACTCAAAACCCTAATTCAAACCCTAAACCCTAATTTTGAGCCAAACCAGAAATTTTGACCCAAAACCCTAATTCAGACACAAAACCCTATTTTTAACCCAAAAACCTAATTCAAAGCCTAAACCCTAATTTTGACCCTAAACCCTAATTTTATTCAAAAACCCTAAATCTGAACCAAAACCCTAATTCTAACCCTATTTTTGTCCCAAAACCCTAAATTGAACCCAAAACCCTAAATTTTGACTCTAAACCCTAAATTTAACACAGAACCCTAAATTTAACCCAAAACCCTAATTTAGACCCAAAACCTAATTCTTACCCTAATTTAGACCCAAAACCCTAATTCTAACCCTATTTTTGACCCAAAATCCTAATTCTGACCCAAAACCGTAATTTTGACCCAAACACCTAATTCAAATCCTAAACCCTAATGTTGACCCAAAACCCTAAATTTGACCCAGAATTTTAATCCAAAACCCGAATTTTAACCCAAAACCCTAATTCAAACCCCAAACCCTAATTTTGAGCCAAAACCGAAATTTTGTGCCAAAACCAAAATTATAACCCAGAGCACTAATTTTGACCCAAAACCAAATCTTTGCCAAAACCCAAGCCAAACCTAATTTTTTGTCCCAAAACCCTATTTTTAACTCAAAACCCTAATTCAACCCAAAACCCAAATTTTGACCCTAAACCCTAAATTTAACACAACCCTACTTTTAACCCAAAATCCTAAATTTTGACCCAAGACCCTAATTTAGATCCTAAACCCTAATTTAGAAACAAAACCTAATTCTAACCCTATTTTTGTCCCAAAACACTTTTTTTAACTCAAAACCCGACACCTTAATTTTGACGCAAAACCCTAAATTTAACCCCGAACCCTAAGTTTGACCCAAAACCCTATTTTTAACCCTATTTTTGTCCCAAAACCCTAATTCTTTACTCAAAACCCTAATTGTGACCCAAACCCTTATTTTGACCCAAACCCTAATTTTGTCCCAAACCCATTTTGATCCAAAATAACCCAAAGCCCTAATTTAGACCCAAAACCCTAATTTACCCAAAACCCTAATACCCTTATTTTTGACCCAGACCTAAATTTGACCTAAAACCTATTTTTGACCTTAAACCCTAATTTTTACCCAAAAGCTTAATTCTAACCTATTTTTTGGCCCAAAACCCTATTTTTAACTCAAAGCCAAATTCAAACCCTAAACCCAAATGTTGACCCAGAACCCTAAATTTGACCCAAACCAATTTACCCAAACCCTATTTCAAACCCTAATTTTGACCCAAAACCCAAATTATAACCCAGAGCCCTAGTTTTGACCCAAGACCCTAATTAGACCCAAAACCTTAATTTAGACACAAAACCCTATTTTTAATCAAAAACCCTAATTCAAACCTTAAACCCTAATTTCAACCCTAAACCCTAAATTTGAACCAAAACCCTAATTCTAACCCTATTTTTGTCCCAAAACCCTAAAATAACCAAGAACCATTAATTTAATAAAACCCTAAATTTAACCTAGAACCCAGAGCCCTAATTTTGACCCAAAACCCCAATTTAGACCCAAAACCTAATTTAGACCCAAAACCCTAATTCTAACCCTATTTTTGTCCCAAAACATTTTTAACTCAAAACTCGACACCTTATTTTTGACCCAAAACCCAAATTTGGACCCAAAACCCTAATTTAAACCCAAAACCCTAATTTGGACCCAAAACCCTAATTTTGAACCCAAAATAACCCAAACCCTAATTTTGACCCAAAACCCTAATTCGACCCAAAACCCTAATTATGATCCAAAACCCTAATTCAACCCCTATTTTTACCCTAAACCCTAAATTTGACCAAGAACCTATTTTTAACCCAAAACCCTAATTTTAACGCAAAACCTAATTCTAACCCTATTTTTGACCCAAAACCCTATTTTTAACTCAAAACCCAAATTCAAACCCTAAACCCTAATTTGACCCAAAACCCTAATTTTGACCCAACCTAATTTTACCAAACCCTAATTCAAACCCTAAACCCTAATTTTGATCGAAAACCCTAATTCTGACCCAAAACCCTAATTTAGAGACAAAACCCTATTTTTAACCCAAAACCCTAATTCAACCAAAACCCTAATTTTGAACCTACACCCTAATTTTATTCCAAAACCCTAAATCTGAACCAAAACCCTAATTCTAACCCTATTTTTGTCCCAAAACACTAAATTGAACCCAAAACCCTAAATTTTGACTCTAAACCCAAAATTTAACACAGAACCCTAAATTTAACCCAAAACCCTAATTTAGACCCAAAACCCAAATTCTAACCCAAATTTAGACCCAAAACCCTAATTATAACCCTATTTATGACACAAAACCCTAATTCCAACCAAAACCTAATTTTGACCAAAACACCTAATTCAAATCCTAAACCCTAATTTTGACCCAAAACCCTAAATTTGACCACCTAATTTACCAAAACCCGAATTTTAACCCAAAACCCTAATTCAAACCCCAAACCCTAATTTTGAGCCAAAACCGAAATTTTGTGCCAAAACCCAAATTATAACCCAGAGCACTAATTTTGACCCAAAACCCAAATTCTGACCCAAAACCCTAATTCTGACCCAAAACCCAAATTCTGACCCAAAACCCTAGTTTTGTCCCAAAACCCTATTTTTAACTCAAAACCCTAATTCAACCCAAAACCCAAATTTTGACCCTAAACCCTAAATTTAACACAACCCTACTTTTAACCCAAAATCCTAAATTTTGACCCAAGACCCTAATTTAGACCCAAAACCTAATTTAGAAACCAAACCCTAATTCTAACCCTATTTTTGTCCCAAAACCCTTTTTAACTCAAAACCCAAACCCCCTAATTTTGACCCAAAACCCAAATTTTTACCCAAAACCCTAAATTTGACCCAAAACCCTAATTCTAACCCTATTTTTGTCCCAAAACCCAATTTTTACTCAAAACCCTAATTGAAACCCAAACCCTTATTTTGACCCAAACCCCTAATTTTGTCCCAAAACCACATTTTGATCCAAAATAACCCAAAGCCCTAATTTAGACCCAAAACCCTAATTTACACCCAAAACCCTAATACACCTTATTTTTGACCCAGACCCTAAATTTGACCTGAACCCTATTTTTGACCCTAAACCCTAATTTTAACGAAAAGCTTAATTCTAACCCTATTTTTTGACCCAAAACCCTATTTTTAACTCAAAACCAAATTCAAACCCTAAACCCAATGTTGACCCAGAACCCTAAATTTGACCCAACAACCCAATTTTCCCAAAACCCTATTTCAAACCATAATTTTGACCAAAAACCCAAATTATAACCCAGAGCACTAGTTTTGAACCAAGACCCTAATTCTGACACGAAACCTTAATTTAGAAACAAAACCCTATTATTAATCAAAAACCATAATTCAAACCTTAAACCCTAATTTCAACCCTAAACCCTAAATGTGAACCAAAACCTAATTCTAACCCTATTTTTGTCCCAAAACCCTAAAATAACCAAGAACCTTAATTTTAATTCAAAACCCTAAATTTAAATCCTAGAACCCTGGGCCCTAATTTTGACCCAAAACCCAAATTTAGACCCAAAACCCTAATTTAGACCCAAAACCCTAATTCTAACCCTATTTTTGTCCCAAAACCCATTTTTAACTCAAAACACCTAATTTTTGACCCAAAACCCAAATTTGGACCCTAAACCCTAATTTAAACCCAAAACCCTAATTTGGACCCAAAACCGAAATTTTACACCCAAACCCTAATTTTGACCCAAAACCCTAATTTGACCCCAAAACCTTAATTCTTAAAAAACCCTAATTCAACCCTATTTTTACCCAAAACCCTAAATTTGACCAAGAACCCTATTTAGACCCAAAACCCTAATTTTAACCCCTAATTCTAACCCTAATTTTGACCCAAAACCCTATTTTTAACTCAAAACCCAAATTCAAACCCTAAACCCTAATTTTGACCCAAAACCCTAAATTTTACCCAAAACCCAAATTAAAAACCAAAACCCAAATTTTTAACCAAAACCCTAATTTGACCCAAAACCCTAATTTAGACACAAAACCCTATTTTTAACCCAAAACCCTAAAGCCAAAGCCTAATTTGACCCTAAACCCTAATTTTTTTCCAAAACCCTAAATTTGAACCAAAACCCTAGTTCTAACCCTATTTTTGTCCCAAAACACTAAATTGAACCCAAACCCAAATTTTAACCAAAACCCTAAATTTTACCCTAAACCTTAATTTGACCCATAACCCTAATACCCAAAACCCTAATTTGGACCCAAAACCCCAATTCCCACCCTAATTTGGACCCAAAACCCTAATTCTAACCCTATTTATGACCCAAAATCCTAATTCAACCCAAAACCCTAATTTTGACCCAAACCCCTAATTCAAATCCTAAAACCCTAATGTTGACCCAAAACCCAAATTTGACCCAAATTTTAACCCAAAACCAATTTTAACCCAAAACCCTAATTCAAACCCCAAACCTAATTTTGAGCCTAAAGCGAAATTTTGTGCCAAAACCCAAATTATAACCCACTAATTATCCAAACCCCAAATTTGGCCCAAAACCCTAATTCGGACCCAAAACCTAAACTTTTGACCCAAAACCCTAATTTTAACTCAAAGCCCTAATTCTAACCCAAAACCCAAATTTTGACCCTAAACCCTAAATTTAACCACAACCCTAAATTTAACCTATAACCCTAATTTAGACCCAAGACCATAATATTGACCGAAAACCTAATATAGACACAAAAACCCTAATTCTAACCCTGTTTTTGTCCCAAAACCCTTTAATTTAACTCAAAACCCGACACCTTAATTTTGACCCAAACCCAAATTTTACCCAAACCCTAATTTAGACCCAAAACCCTAATTCTAACCCTATTTTGTCCCAAAACCCAATTCTTTACTCAAAACCCTAATTGAAACCCAAACCCTTAATTTGACCCCAACCCTAATTTTGTCCCAAAACCGACATTTTGATCCTAAATAACCCAAAGCCCTAATTTAGACCCAAAACCCTAATTTACACCCAAAACCCTAATACGAACCTTATTTTTGACCCGAGACCGTAAATTTGACCTGAACCCTATTTTTGACCCTAAACCCTAATTTTAACCAAAAACCTTATTCCAACCCTATTTTTGGCCCAAAACCCTATTTTTAACTCAAAAGCCAAATTCAAACCCTAAACCCTAATGTTGACCCGAACCCTAAATTTGACCCAAACCCACCCAAAACCCTATTTCAAACCCTAATTTTGACCCAAAACCCAAATTATAACCCAGGGCCTAGTTTTGACCCAAGACCCTAATTTTGACCAAACCTTAATTTAGACACAAAACCCTATTTTTAATCAAAACCCTAATTCAAACCTTAAACCCTAATTTCAACCCTAAACCTAAAATTGAACCAAAATCCTAATTCTAACCCTATTTTACTCCCAAAACCCTAAAAATAACCAAGAACCCTAATTTTAATTCAAAACCCTAAATTTAACCTAGAACCAGCCTAATTTTGACCCAAAACCCCAATTTAGACCCAAAACCTAATTTGGACCCAAAACCCTAATTCTAACCCTATTTTGTCCCAAAACCATGTTTTAACTCAAAAGTCGACACCTTATTTTTGACCCAAAACCCAAATTTGGACCCTAAACCCTAATTTAAACCCAAAACCCTAATTTGGACCCAAAAACCGTAATTTTGACCCAAAAAACCCAAAGCCTAATTTTGACCCAAAACCCTAATTACCCAAAACCTAATTGATACAATCAAACTAAACCCTATTTTTAACCCTAAATCCTAAATTTGACGAAGAACCCTATTTTCGACCCAAAACCCTAATTTTAACACAAACCTAATTCTAACCCTATTTTTGACCCAAAACCCTATTTTTAACTCAAACCCAAATTCAAACCCTAAACCCTAATGTTGACCCAAAACCCTAAATTTAACCCGAAACCCTAAACCCAAAATTTGACCCAAAACCCAAATTATAACCCAAAACCCAATTTAGACACAAAACCCTATTTTTAACCCAAAACCTAATTCTAAGCCTCAACCCTAATTTTGACCCTAAACCCTAATTTTATTCCAAAACCCTAAATCTGAACCAAAACCCTAATTCTAACCCTATTTTGTCCCAAAACCCTAAATTGAACCCGAACCCTAAATTTTGACTCTAAACCCTAAATTTTACACTAAACCCTAAACCTAAACCCAAAACCCTAATTTTGACCCAAAACCCAATTCCCTAATTTGACCCAAAACCCTAATTCTAACCCTATTTTTGACCCAAAACCCATCACCAAAACCAACCAAATCAAATCCAAAACCTAATGTTGACAAAACCTAAATTTGACCCAAAATAACCCAAAACCCTAATTTTAACCCAAACCCTAATTCAAACACAAACCCTAATTTTAACCAAAACCTAATTTTAAGCCAAACCCAAATTATGACCCGAAACACTAATTTTGACCCAAAACCCAAATTCAACCCTTTAACCAAACCCTAATTCTAAACCTAATTGTCCAAAACCCTAATTTAACTCAAAACCCTAATTTAACCCAAAACCCAAATTTTGACCCCAAACCTAAATTTAACACAACCCTAACTTTAACCCAAAACCCAAATTTTGACTCAAGACCCTAATTTAGACCCAAAACCTAATTTAGACACAAAACCCTAATTCTAACCCTATTTTTCCCAAAATCCTTTTTAACTCAAACCGACCTAATTTTGACCCAAACCCAAATTTACCCAAACCCTAATTTAGACCCAAAACTCTAATTCTAACCCTATTTTTGTCCCAAAACCCACCTTACTCAAAACCTAATTGAAACACGAAACCCTAATTTTGACCTAACCCCAATTTTGACCCAAAACCGACATTTTGATCCAAAATAACCCAAGCCCTAATTTGGACCCAAAACCCTAATTTACACCCAAAACCC
>CM061066.1:10257726-10277698 GCA_030762895.1 Sophora flavescens
AAACATATTTTGAATTACCTATAAAATATAGCGGCGGTTCTAAACCGCCACAAAATATCACAATTTTTAATATACAGAAATTATAACGGCGGTTTGTAACCGCCGCAAAATATTAAATATTTTAATATACAGAAATTATAACGGCGGTTTGTAACCGCCGCAAAATATTAAATATTTTAATACACAGAAATTATAACGGCGGTTTGAAACCGCCGCCAAAGCTACTGCATTAATAGTAAAAAAAATATAGCGGCGGTTTGAAACCGCCGCAAAATATTAAATATTTGTTTTTTTTTTAACTGATTCAATTCATTATTTGTCTAATTTTTTTAATATCCCTGTTTTAATAAAAACTTTATACTAAGAACTAATAAATTTATTAAATTGATACACAAAAATGCTATACTAAGAACTAATAAATTTATTAAATTGATATATCTACTAATTAATTTGAACCCATCAAGATGTAGTCCATTTTATTTACAGCTATAGAAGCTGATGATACTCACTACAAGTTGTCACATGAAACTAATAAAGGACTAACATATAATTAAAGTCAGAGAGACATGGACATGCACACGACATATAATTAATATGCACTAGCTATAATTAGACTATTACATAAGTAAGCTCCTAATAATGGCTGCTTGAGCACTAGTGGAGTCCTGTGGTGGCCAAAAGCTCGATAATCGGTCACTTAGATCATCAACCTCTCTCGTGCAAGTTCTTATGTAGTTGCAAGTCTCTTGCAATACCTTAGCAAACTGAAACCTACAAGAGCGAGAAAAATCACAAATCAATGTTTTGTTGGTTCTTCTTTTAGCGCACACATGATGTTGCTTGTTAGTGCAGTTTAGTCAATGGGGGCAAGAGGGAAGAATCGACCGGTGTCACAGCCTCGAGTAATCTGATCTGTTCTAATTAAGTCTCAGTGACGATGAAGTTCCACGATCTTCGTGGTCATGACTAGAGGCGTAAGATCGTCTCACTTCTCTAGGCGATCTAGAATCGCCACCTGGAATTGAAAGATAAAATCACAAATTAGATGCGAATAACTAATTTCACAACAAAGACATCCAAATTCAGCAAGTTGCAACCATAACTATTTACCTGATTTCCCTTAAAATTTTGCATAAGAAAAGCAACTTGGGCTTTCATGTCATCATAGTCAACAAGTTTTGCCTTTAATGAATCCATTTCAACTACTTGTGCCTTTAACCCATCAACTTCTGATTCTAGCTTTTGAATTTTGGCAGTAGTGCTTCCAAGTCACCGGACCGATTAGTGGGTCCATATATTTGAGTTTTGTTCACCCCGAATCCCACACCACGGAGTCGTCCGGGATGCTCTGGTCCAAAAACTTTTACAAAAGCCTCATTCTCGATGTAGAGTTATTAATTTCATTTTGTAATTGTTCCTACATATAAGCAACCAGACAATGTTCATAATATGTAACAGTAAATCCAAAGAAAACAATTTCCATCCAAACTTACTGCTTTGAGTCTTGCCTCCTCGCTAACATAGGATCCATCCTTTCTTTTATGAGTGATAGGATACATATCACCTTTACTATAGGGTCGCTTGTCTTGCTTTTCCTAAGTTTTTGTACCATACAAGCAGTAATGTTATAATAAAATCACTTCATTTCCAAAAATTATTCAACATCATAACAATATATACGATTATACCATTTCATCTTTCTTTCTTGGAAGTGACTTTGACCCTAATGTGTGATGAATCACTTGTTTTTGGCGATTTGCTGCATTTTTTTCAGCTTTTTCCTGCATAGTTAACAAAAATGACAATCAATAAATGATATATTGAGTTAGGAAAAAAAAAAATCAGATTTATGATTATTACCAGAGATTTTTCACTTAGTCTATATTGCAAATAGACAACCCAATGGTCGGGGGGGATTTTTGGTGGGTGCAACTGACAATTTTGGTCTAAACTAAGCTCCCAGTTATAAAAGTTATTAAACATTTTGCACCTATTGTCCTTCCATTTTTTCCCCAAGCTAGCAAAGATATACCTTTTGTGACCCGAATCATCAACAACAAATTTAGTCTTCAAGGCAAACATAAAAAAAGTTATTGTTAGTAAATAACAATTAAAACAATTAAGGCATGAATGTTCAAAAAAAATAAGTCATGAACATGGCCAAACCAAACAATTATTTCCCCTACCAAACTAACAAAATCAACGAGAGAAAAGTAAGAGTTGATCAAGGAAACAACAGATGATTGAATATGGCTTTAAGAATCTAAATAAAGCAGAATCTGGTAGATGTATAATATTCTTCCCATATTAAATGTTGCTAGACTAAGAGAATAACAAAATGATAACAATAAGCTTTACTGCATTGAATCCATTGATTCTTGAAGGTTCTTCAATACAAGTACTCAGAAAAAATTGATACCATTATAGATCCATCATAAATGTTTAGCTTGTATTGATTGGGAACTTTACGCCAAGTTTCAAATATAATGGGGAAATGGTCAAAATTGCTCGCTATCGACCCCAAAAATCCATTCAAGAAAACCACCGAGTCCCCTACAGAGTTGACATTCTGCATTCCACTCGGTCACAACTCGTTTCCGT
The DNA here is from genome assembly GCA_030762895.1 of Sophora flavescens. Classification (NCBI taxonomy): domain Eukaryota; kingdom Viridiplantae; phylum Streptophyta; class Magnoliopsida; order Fabales; family Fabaceae; genus Sophora; species Sophora flavescens. The sequence continues at coordinate 10,260,328 of CM061066.1, forward strand.
CATGAAGTGCATACACATCCTTAATTCTCAACCATGTTTGTGTAACAATGCCTTCATCATCTAACACAAATTACACCAAACTATTGCTATCCAAAAGTATAACAAGATTAAAAAAAATTTAGAGAAACTAGGAAGATGTAAATCACATACCAATGACATCCACTATCCAGCATGTACGAGGCGGTCTCGATTTATCGATGAAGAATCTGGAGCCACTTCAGGTTCACAATGTCCAATATTTTCGGATCCGGCTGAGTTCTGCGATCGAGTGGCGAGAATCTGGACTAATAGATGTAGGTTGGGAAGTGCTCGAATATGATACATGTTGATTTGATATTGATAGATTAGGAGGAACAAGCCTTTTTTTCCGAAGCATGCCTATAATACCATTAATGTCAATAACTTTAATTCAAAAACCATAGCATATAATTGTAAATGAAAGTGCAAGATATAGATATTCACATAATAACAACATCATATGCATAAATACAAATATTCATATTAAACTAATAGAATAAGATGGAAACTTCTTATTACAATATATAAAAAAGAATTAAAACCTAAAACAATTTTACTTGTATTAATCATAAACTCATATCATTGTTATCATCCTCAACAATTTCATTAATGGTTGAAGTTTGAGGTTCATCATCTATAGCCACTCTTGCCAATTGTATATGTGTAGTATCATCAGAGAAAAATTGTTCTAAGTTTTGTGACGGGCAAGCCTCATTGGATGGCATAAATTCTTCATCATCTTCACCCATTTCGTACAAGTCTCTTGGCTTCAAATGAATTGGTATGCTCCAACCATCTTCCTTCTCATCCTCCACATAATAAACCATTTGAGCTTCAGAAGCTTTAATGTATGGCTCATCATCTTCATGTTCACCGGTATGTATTAATCTTGCAAAGTTGATCGAGGTAAAACCCAACTTATCTGTTTTCATACATCTAGGATTAGTGGTATTAGCCCAATTGCATTTAAACAATGGCATTGTGAAGCCAATGTAGTAAAGCTCAATGATGTCTATCAATTTTCCATAATAAGGCACCCCTCCAAACCTCATCTGGGTATCACTATTGCTTGAGTAACTTATTGTTCCAAATGTGCCAAAAACGCCACTTTTTTGAGTTTTTAAGCATTTGTCTCGTTCCAATGTTCGAAACTTGAATCCATTAACATTATATGCAGTGAACCTTCTAGCTTGGTTGGAAGGACCTTGAGCAAGACTAATAAGAACATCTTTTTCTGGTCCAGTAAGACTGTCAACATTGTTGGCAATCTAGAAACAACAATTTCTGTTGTTAGTGGCATGCATATCACCAAAATAAATGCAATATATAAATTTAACAAACTTTTTCACTCACACGATTGGCAAACCAACGAACAAACTCTCTATGAACTTTTTGTCTATCTCGGAAGCATTCCTTGTACGGCTCCTTAGTTGCCTTCGTACAATATCTCTATATTGCCTATATAGATGTATCATGTTAGATTTATTAAAACAAAAACTTTTTAAGTTATACAATTGCTAGAATTACTCACCGAAGGTAACAATCAACTGCAGGGCAGTTGGTTAAGACATGTCTATGAGCTTGTAGCTTTTCAATGGGTGTAAGGGTAAAATATGAATAGCCACCAACCGGTTTTCCAACTTGAGGAAACAATTCAGAAACTTCGTGATTGAGGCTGTATATCATTAGGGTGATCATTTACACGGCCGGGTCGATTCCATCGTGTCTCAATATTATCTAAATACCTTGAACAAAATGTCAAAATCTCTTGCATAAGGTAACCTTCTGCTATAGACCCCTCTGGTTGTGCTTTATTACGCACATAGGATTTCAGTTGTCCTAAATACCTATTAAACCACAACAAATGTTATTAATAGCAACCTTATACAATACAATACTAACTTTTTTTTTTAAAGAAAAGGAAATGTCACCACACTTCTTCTACCTTTCTATAGGATACATCCAACGATAATGCACAGGACCTCCAAGCTTGGCTTCTTCAACAAGGTGAACAACCAAGTGAACCATGACAGTGAAGAATGAAGGAGGAAATAACATTTCCATGTGGCATAAAGTGAGGACGATTTGACGTTGCAGTTTGTCTAAATCTTCAACATTCAACACTTTACCACATAATTGTCTAAAGAATGAGCACAACTCAAATAATACTGCTGACACCTCATCTGGCAACCCTGTTCGCATGGCTAATGGTAACAATTGCTCCATCAATATATGACAATCATGACTTTTCAACATCCCATTCAGCTTAAGGTTATCCAAATCAATGCACCTAGATATGTTGCTTGAATAACCATCTGGCACAATGATGTTCCTTAAAGTCGTTAGAAATGCCTTCTTGCCAAGATTAGTCATTGTGTAGACAGCTAAAGGATACTTTCCATTTTCATCGTGGCCAAAGGTCTGGTTTAAAGCCCATATCTTTAAGGTCTCTTCGAGCATTGATATGATCTTTGGTCTTTGCACTATCATTAAGCAAAGTGTAGATGACATTGTCGCACACATTCTTCTCAATATGCATCACATCAAGATTGTGACGCAAAGAATTATGCTTCCAATATGGAAGTTCAAAGAATATGCTTTTCTTCTTCCATTGTTGGGTGCTACTTTGTGGAACACGCCCACCATGTGTTCTTTTTCCCTTTCTGTCTATCTTTGGTCTTTGACCAAATGTGACATTTATATCCCGGACTTGTTCAAAAATTTCAATACCAGATAATATTTTTGGTGGTTCACGTAAATCTTGCTCTCCATTAAAACGAACCCTGTTCAATCTAAATCTATGCCTTTGATCAAGAAAACGACGATGACCCATAAAACATGATTTCTTACTATGAGGAAGACGATAAGGAATAGAGTCAAAGTTGCAAGATGGACAAGCAAGTCCTGTCTATGTGTTCCACCCAGAGAGGGTTCCTAGACCAGGAAAATCACTAATTGTCCACATCAAAGCTGCATGTAATTTGAACATCTCTCGGCTGAAAGAATCATAGGCATCCACACCCTCATTCCATAATTCCTTCAACTCTTTGATTAAAGGTTGTAAGTAGACATCTATATCATTTCCTGGCATTCTTTTGCCAGGAATTATCATTGAAACGATAAAAGACGCGTCGCTTCATACACACCCATGGAGGAGTATTGTATGGGATGAGAATAATCGGCCGACATCAGAATCGGCATTCATAACACCAAAGGGATTAAAACCATCACTAGCCAATGCAAGACGCACATTTCGCGGATCTGATGCAAATGAAGTGTGTGTTGAATCAAACTTCTTCCAAGCTTCTGAATCTCTAGGATGCCTCATTATTCCATCATTTTTACTATCCACAGCATGCCACCTCATATCCTCAGCAGTTTTTGAAGACAAAAACAATCTCAGAATCGAGGTTTTAGTGGAAAGTAACGAAGAACTTTTGCTGGTACCTTACTCCCATTATTGCCATCATTAGACACTTCAGTCCTACCAACTTTTGTTCTTGATTTCCATTTGGACATGTTACAAACTTTGCATGTTTCCCTTTCTTCATCCTCTCGATTACCCCAATACAGCATACAATTATTAGGGCATGCAAGTATCTTTTCATAGTTCAAACCAAGCTTGTTGATAATTTTTTTCGCCTCGTAGAATGAACTCGGAATCTTTGCATGTTCAAATGCATCATGCAATAATTCTAATATCATTGTCATTGCTTTATCGCTCATCCTACACAAACATTTGATATGATACAACTTCACCAGAAAAGACAGTCTAGAATATTTTGTGCACCCATCAAACAATGGTTGTTCTCCATCTCTTGCCAATTCATAAAAATCCTCATCTCCGTGCCCTTCTTGAGTTACATTCGGTGTCACTCCATCCCCGCCAACCTCTATATTTGATGCAACAGGTACTTCGTTTGCATGGTGTCTATCAACTCCAAAAGCATCGTTGATCATGTTCTGAATAGGATCTTCAACAACCATGTTGTCTTGAACTACATTTGGAGCATTACTAGTTGAGACATTACTAGTTTCTCCTATCCTGATCTCCCCATGATAGTACCAAAAAGTATATCCTTCTGGGAATGGTGTACATATTAGGTGATCGTACATCACATCCCGACTTTGTCGTTTCTTAAAACCACATCGTTTACAAGGGCATATTGATGTGTCATTAACTCGAACGATGTTCAAAAGCAAAATCAATAAATCCCCTAACCCTTGCTCATACTCAACAGAGTTTCGCGGCTTTGTAATCCATGATTTATCCATTACTTGTGAACTTTCCTTCTAAATTTAAACAAAGTAATAAAAAGTTAGTAAGTTAGTAACATTAATAACATAAATGGGAAGACATAAAGCGATCTTAGCTTTTATAAGAGAGAAAGTCTTGAAATTGAACAAGTTACAACCTTTTTCCTCATTATGAGAGCATTCGGCTTGTTTCATCAAATAAGCAAACAAAACAATGCAAGATACAAAAATAGAGAAATGCAGAGAGGGTAAACCTATCAAACATTATTGCACAGTCAAGCAATATGTGCTAATCCAATTTCATAAGAGAAACCTATATTATAGCACCAAATTTCCCAATCTGGTAGTTCAACAAAACAATTTCTGAAAATTTCCATACACATTCAATTTCAAACCCTATAAAAAAAACAATATATGATTAGTCTGGCGGCTTTGATTTCGTAAAAAACAAAAACTATGAACAAATATCAATATATTAATTTTCTTGAAAACCGGATTGCAACCTGAACTGAACACACAGGAAAAAACCACAAGCATGGAACAAGTATGAGATAACTAACAAATTCTCACTTATTAGATATTGCCCACAGATCTCCTAAAGGCTAAAAGGTTAGGAATAATGTCATTTTAGAACAATGATTATATTTCTAGCATGCATCTCTTGAGAAGTCGATAATGGTACAGTGATCAAGTTAAATGACACAGATTTTTTCTTCAGTGTAAAGTGTAAACCAACCAGTGTTTCTGCCACTCATACAGTGCCAAGCTGGAATAGACCAGAGACCAGCTATAATGAACTAATGTGAACAAGGAAAATGAAGACGGTGCAAATACAACACTAAGAAACCAATCTAGTAGCTTCAGTGGTTGAATTGCTTACCTGTAATTGCTGAGTTTTCTCCACTAGTTTATTGATGAAGTCCTCAATTTCCAAGTTAATCAAGCCAATCTAAATATAGATAGGAAATACAGGTTGCTCGGAACTTCAATAGGAACTGAAATGCTACAAGGCCACAAAGAAGGTAACAAGAACATTGTAAGGAGTCCGTAACAAAAAAAAAGTAGCAACTAGAACTTAGAATTTATAGTAGAAGACATTTATTTAAGATCCCCTGTTGCATAGTAGCTAGTTAGGTCAATAGTCAAGAATTTTAGTATAAAGAATCCAACCAACTTGACAGCCACTTTAGAAACAGAATTTATGCAGTTTACCACAAGAAGAACATAAAAAATAACAGTAAGATTTATCAGCCTTTGGTCCTTTGCAACCTTATGCCCCCAGCGCAAAACTAGAGCCTCATTCATAACAGGATTAGTTTCAATGCTCTCATGCTTGCAAGCTGAAATAGATACGAAGTCAGGTTGTTCATAAACTACCAATCCCCAACCCGTAGTACCATCATGGAAACAACCAAAGATCTATAAAGCATAATAGGATAATCAAAATTTTCAGGACTTTAATTTGGGAATGTTGCAGGGGCTAAAATTTGACATTTTCAATAGGATTTGAAGGATTGAGCTCCTGAACAAAGTTCATTGCAGAATGAGATACTTGAACGGGGTCAAAAACTTTCTGGCTGAACATTGTTTGGTTTCAGGCTACCCATAATTTCCACAGCAAGATACAAAAGAATTGAGCTCCTACATGATTCTAAAAATCCAACAGCATGATTAAATTGACAGCTTCTGAAAATCTTTCAAACATGTCTTAGACTTTATTGAAAGGATTATATTAGAGATATAAGAAACATACAACACCTGTATTGTACATACAAGCCTATACTCACGTAAGCAAATTCAAAAACACCAATTCAAAGTGCTACAGAGCTTATTCATAAATCAAAATACTAAAGACAAGACCACTGATACAAAGTGGAGTATTTCCTGTGAACAATATGATGATGGCTTATGGTATGTAACTGCTATTATAAACCTTGGACCAGTTTTTGACAACTCTCTCACCTGCAGCCATGATGCCCAATTCCCAGAACAACTATTCAAGCTCAGGCACCTAAAAATCCTCTCAATATCCAGTTGCTTCTTTTCTCCAACCAAAAATCCAGTTAAACTCCCCATTTCAAATTGGCACAAGATCTCTAACAGTTTGGAATGTTTAACACTTAGATCAAACCCTGGCCTTGTTGGGACTATTCCATCCACAGTTGGCAGCCTTAGGAAGCTTCAATCTTTGGTACTGGTAGAAAATGGACTAACAGGTGAACTACCACCAAGTATTGGTAATTTGGTCAGATTGAGGCAACTAGTCCTTGCAGGAAATGGTTTGGTGGGTGAGGTTCCAGTCGATTATGGAAAGTTTTCTGAGCTTTTAATATTTGATGCAAGCAGTAATAATCTATCAGGTGCATTGCCATCAACAGTTGGATTTTTGGATTCACTTCTAAAGCTTGATTTGAGTAACAATATGCTTGAGGGAGAGTTGCCAAGGGAGCTGGGAAGGCTAAAGAACCTTACCTTATTGGATGTCAGTCATAACAAACTTAGAGGTGGGTTGGCTAGGACACTCAAGGACTTTGCTTCCTTAAAAGATTTGGTTTTGTCTAACAACCCAATAGGGGTGATCTCTTGGGTATTAAGTGGGAAAATTTCCAAAACATAGAAACCTTGGACCTTTCTAACTTAGGCTTGACAGGGAGTGTACCAAAGTCCATAGCAGGAATGAAAAGGCTTAGATTTCTGGACCTCAGTAACAACAACCTTTCTGGAAGTCTCTCTAGAAGTTTGGAAATTATGCCATGTCTTAGAGCTCTTCATGTAAATGGAAATAATTTGACAGGGAAACTTGACTTCTCAGAAGGGTTTTACAGGAAAATGGGAAGGCGTTTTGCAGCTTGGAATAATACAAATCTCTGCTACATTACAAAACCAATGCTCCAAATGCCTTATGGGGTAAAACCTTGTGTACAGGAAATTACTATATCTGAAGGGGTTTCAAATGTGAAGATAAATGAAGGGAATTATGAGGGTTCCTTTGTGGTGGCCTCTTTGGGAAGTTCAAACTTTGTCTTTTATGGGCTTTGGTGGGTTTTTACTGTTAATGCAGTTCTTAATGTTTTCCTGTGGAATATGTCATTTTAGCTCATATCAGAGAAGTCTGATACCACTACATGTATCACCTTATAGAAGTAGCCACATTAATTAACACTTCAATTCTGACTTTGTCATCAATTGCTGAACTAATTTATGATTTCAAGAATGAATTTTTCTCTAAATAGAAGATCTATACACTTTTACCTGACTTTCCTGGCATGTTGGAGTTTGCCCCCCCACAGCCCCAAAACAGAATTTTCTCTGTACTTAATATTTTCTCTGTACTTAATATTGTTACTAGTAAGCACTTCATTTGTTCATGGTGTTCTTAGATATGCGGTTTGCCAATCTACATTTAGCCCCTGTAGTCCAGCTAACCTCTAGTGTATGATGAACAGTGAAAGAGCCATGAAAAAGCATGACAAAAGGAGAATCAAAGAAAATAAGGGGAAGGATGAAAGCAGAATTAGGATGTATTTATCCTATACATCCCGAATACCCTTAGCAGATAGAAACACAATGAGTTTCATGACCACACAGACATATCATCAAACATCTGGAAAGCAATATAACATGACCTGAGGTATGAACAAATTAATAGCATGGACAAACCAATTGCATCAAACTGGTCACAATCTTCACATTGGTTCCACCAAAAATTAGCTTACTCACTATTTCAATTCAGAGTAAAAAAAGAAAAAGAAAAAGAAGATTAAGGCTCGAAGGAGTAATCTCAAGTGAGATTTTATCAAAATCCTCTAAAAAAGGTATAACATCACAAAATTCTCTACCTCTCTGTGTTCGCCAACTCTGCTTCAAACGTGGTTTCCTCCTGACACTGTGTAGCAATCCATCTTTCAATATGGTTCCCCCTTCTCTTGACACTTCTAGGGATTTATAGGATTTAATCCCTTAAATGAATTCAAGATGAGGAAGAAGAGTATGGATGAAGTCGCCGCCGTCGCCGTTTGGAATGAGCTCGCGCGAGAAATTGGATGAAGTCGCCGTTTGGAATGAGCCGTTGCGGAAGCAGAGAAGAAGAAACTGCCGAGAAATCGCCTTGCGTAAGCAGAGAAGAAGAAACTGCCGAGAATAAAGGTTAGGTTAGGGTTCTTAGGTGGGTGGGTTATTTTATGAAAATTTAAAAAATATATTAATTTTGCGGCGGTTCCTCATAAACCGCCGAGATTTTAATAATAATTGTGGCGGTTTTAAAACAAACCGCCGTTAAAATTTATTATTTATTAAAATCACCTTAATTTTGCGGCGGTTCATCATAAACCGCCGAGATTTAAATTGTGGCGGTTTTAAAACAAACCGCCGCTAAAATTTATTATTTATTAAAATCACCTCTATATTGCGGCGGTTCATCATAAACCGCCGAGATTTTAATAATAATGGTGGCGGTTTTGAAACAAACCGCCGCTAAAATTTATTCTTTATTAAAATCACCTTAATTTTGCGGCGGTTCATCATAAACCGCCGCGAGTTTAATAATAATTGTGGCGGTTTCCCTAAAAACCGCCGCAAAAATTCATTTGATTACAGCATTTGATAAAACCGCCTCTAATTTAGGTGGTTATCCATTAACCGGCGGCGATTTATGTAACCGCCGCTATATTTTCGTCACTATTCACTTATTTTCATGTAGTGAATAGGGTTTTGGGACAAAAATAGGGTTAGAATTAGGGGTATGGGTCTAAATTAGGGATAAAATTAGGGTTTTGGGTCTAAATTAGGGTTTTAGGTCAGAATTAGGGGTTAGGGTCAAAATTAGGGACTTGGTTAAAATTAGGGTTTCGGGTCAAAATTTAGGGGTTTGGATTAAAATTAGGGTTCTGGGTTAAATTTAGGGTTTTGAGACAAAAACAGGTTTAGAATTAGGGTTTTGGTTAAAATTTAGGGTTTAGGGTTAAAATTGTGCTTTAGGCTTTGAATTAGGATTTTGGGTTTAAAATAGGGTTTTGTGTCTAAATTAGGGTTTTGGGTCAGAATTTGGGTTTTGGGTCAAAATTAGGGCTCTGGGTTATAATTTTGGTTTTGGGTCAAAATTTCGGTTTTCGGTCAAAATTAGGGTTTCGGGTTTGAATTTGGTTTTTAAGTTAAAAAGAGGGTTTTGGGTCAAAAAGAGGGTTACAATTAAGGTTATGCGTTAAAATTAGGGTTTAGGGTCAAAAATAGGGTTCTGGGTCAAATTTAGGGTTTTGGGTCAAAAAAAGGGTTCGAATTAGGGTTTTGGATCAGAATTAGGGTTTTGTGTCTAAATTAGGGCTTTGGGTTATTTTGCGTCAAAATTTCGGTTTTGGATCCAAATTAGGGTTTTGGGTCAAAATTAGGGTTTAGGGTTTGAATTAGAGTTTTGAGTAAAAAATAGGGTTTTGGGACAAAAATAGGGATAGAATTAGGGGTATGGGTCTAAATTAGGGATAGAATTAGGGTTTTGGGTCAAAATTAGGGTTTTATGTCAGAATTAGGGGTTAGGGTCAAAATTAGGGATTTGGGTTAAAATTAGGGTTATGGGTCAAAATTTCGGTTTTGGGTCAAAATTAGGGTTCAGGGTTTGAATTTGGGTTTGGACTACAAAATAGGGTCTTGGGTCAAAATTAGGGTTCCTGTTTAAATTTAGGGTTTAGGGTCAAAATTTAGGGGTTTGGATTAAAATTAGGGTTCTGGTTTAAATTTAGGGTTTTGGGACAAAAATAGGTTTAGAATTAAGGTTTTGGTTCAAATTTAGGGTTTAGGATCAAAACTAGGGTTTAGGGTTAAAATTATGGCTTAGGCTTTGAATTAGGATTTTGGGTTTAAAATTGGGTTTTGTGTCTAAATTAGGGTTTTGGGTCAGAATTAGGGTTTTCGGTCAAAATTAGGGCTCTGGGTTATAATTTGGGTTTTGGGTCAAAATTTCGGTTTTCGGTCAAAATTAGGGTTTCGGGTTTGATTATGGTTTTTGAGTTAAAAAGAGGGTTTTGGGTCAAAAATAGGGTTAGAATTAAGGTTTTGCGTTTAAATTAGGGTTTAGGGTGAAAAATAGGGTTCTGGGTCAAATTTAGGGTGTTGGGTCAAAAAAAGGGTTCGAATTAGGGTTTTGGATCAGAATTAGGGTTTTGGGTCTAAATTAGGGCTTTGGGTTATTCTGCGTCAAAATTTCGGTTTTGGATCCAAATTAGGGTTTTGGGTCAAAATTAGGGTTTAGGGTTTGAATTAGGGTTTTGAGTAAAAAATAGCGTTAGAATTAGGGTTTTGGGTCAAAATTAGGGTTTTGGGTCTAAATTAGGGTTTTAGGTCAGAATTAGGGGTTAGGGTCAAAATTAGGGATTTGGGTTAAAATTACGGTTCTGGGTCAAAATTTCGGTTTTGGGTCAAAATTAGGGTTCAGGGTTTGAATTAGGGTTTGGACTACAAAATAGGGTCTTGGGTTAAAATTAGGGTTCCTGGTTAAATTTAGGGTTTTGGGACAAAAATAGGGTTAGAATTAGGGTTTTGGTTCAAATTTAGGGTTTAGGGTCAAAATTAGGGTTTAGGCTTTGAATTAGGGTTTAGGGTTAAAAATAGGGTTTCGGGTCAAATTTAGGGTTCTGGGTTAAATTTAGGGTTTTGGGTCAAAATTTAGGATTTTGGGTTAAAAGTAGGGCTGTGTTAAATTTAGGGTTTAGGGTCAAAATTTGGGTTTTGGGTTGAATTAGGGTTTTGAGTTAAAAATCGGGTTTTGGGACAAAAATAGAGTTAGAATTAGGGTTTTGGTTCAAATTTAGGGTTTAGGATCGAAATTAGGGTTTTGGGTTAAAAATAGGGTTTTGTGTCTTAATTAGGGTTTTGGGCCAGAATTTGGGTTTTGGGTCAAAATTAGTGCTCTGGGTTATAATTTGGGTTTTGGGTCAAAATTTCGGTTTTGGCTCAAAATTAGGGTCTAGGGGTTGAATTAGGGTTTTGGGTTAAAATTCTGGTTTTGGATTAAAATTCAGGGTCAAATTTAGGGTTTGGGGTCAACATTAGGGTTTATGATTTGAATTAGGTGTTTGGGTCAAAATTACAATTTTGGGTCAGAATTAGGATTTTGGGTCAAAGACATGGTTAGAATTAGGGTTTTGGGTCTAAATTAGGGTTAGAATTAGGTTTTGGGTCTAAATTAGGGTTTTGGGTTAAATTTAGGGTTCTGTGTTAAATTTAAGGTTTAGAGTCAAAATTTAGGGGTTTGGATTAAAATTAGGGTTCTGGGTTAAATTTAGGGTTTTGGGGCAAAAATAGGCTTAGAATTAGGGTTTTGGTTCAAATTTAGGGTTTAGGATGAAAACTAGGGTTTAGGGTTAAAATTAGGGTTTAGGCTTTGAATTAGGATTTTGGGTTTGAAATAAGGTTGTGTCTAAATTAGGGTTTTGGGTCAGAATTAGGGTTTTGGGTCAAAATTAGGACTCTGGGTTATAATTTGGGTTTTGGGTCAAATTTTTGGTTTTCGGTCAAAATTAGGGTTTCGGGTTTGAATTAAGGTTTTGGGTCAAAATTCGTGTTTTGGGTCAAATTTAGGGTTTTGGGTCAACATTAGGGTTTAGGGTTTTGGGTCAAAATTAGGGTTAGAATTAAGTTTTTGCGTTAAAATTATGGTTTTGGGTCAAAAATAGGCTTCTGTGTCAAATTTAGGGTTTTGGGTCAAAAATAGGGTTCGAATTAGGGTTATGGATCTGAATTAGGGTTTTGTGTCTAAATTAGGGTTTTTGGGTCCGAATTAGGGTTTTGGGTCAAAATTAGGGCTTTGGGTTAGTTTGGGTCAAAATTTAGGTTTTGGATCCAAAATAGGGTTTTGGGTCAAAATTAGGGTTTAGGGTTTGAATTAGTGTTTTGAGTAAAAAATAGGGGTTTGGGACAAAAATAGGGTTAGAAATAGGGTTTTTGGGTCTAAATTAGAGTCTTGGGTCAAAATTAGGGTTCCTGGTTAAATTTAAGGTTTTGGGTCAAAATATAGGGTTTTGGATTAAAATTAGGGTTTAGGGTCAAAATTAGGGTTTAGGCTTTGAATTAGGGTTTTGGGTTAAAAATAGGGTTTTGTGTCTAAATTTGGGTTTTGGGTCAGAATTTGGGTTTTGGGTCAAAATTAGGGCTCTGGGTTATAATTTGGGTTTTGGGTCAAAATTTCGGGTTTGGCTCAAAATTAGGGTTTAGGGTTTGAATTAGGGTTTTGGGTAAAAATTAGGGTTCTGGGTCAACATTACGGTTTAGGGTTTGAATTTGGGTTTTGAGTTGAAAATAGGGTTTTGGGTCAAAAATAGGGATAGAATTAGGGTTTTGCGTTAAAATTAGGGTTTCTGGTCGAAAATAGGGTTCTTGGTCAAATTTAGGGTTTAGGGTAAAAAATAGGGTTCGAATTAGGGTTTTGGATCAGAATTAGGGTTTTGGGTCTAAATTAGGGTTTTAGGTCAGAATTAGGGGTTAGGGTCAAAATTAGGGATTTGGGTTAAAATTACGGTTCTGGGTCAAAATTTCGGTTTTGGGTCAAAATTAGGGTTCAGGGTTTGAATTGGGGTTTGGACTACAAAATAGGGTCTTGGGTTAAAATTAGGGTTTAGGGTCAAAATTTAGGTGTTTGGATTAAAATTAGGGTTCTGGGTTAAATTTAGGGTTTTGGGACAAAAACAGGGTTAGAATTAGGGTTTTGGTTCAAATTTAGGGTTTAGGATCAAAACTAGGGTTTAGGGTTAAAATTAGGGTTGAGGCTTTGAATTAGGATTTTAGGTTTAAAATAAGGTTTTGTGTCTAAATTAGGGTTTTGGGTCAAAATTAGGGTTTTGGGTCAAAATTAGGACTCTGGGTTATAATTTGGGTTTTGGGTGAAATTTTCGGTTTTTGAGTTAAAAATAGGGTTTTGGGTCAAAAATAGGGTTAGAATTAGGTTTTGCGTTAAAATTAGGGTTTAGGGTCAAAAATAGGGTTCTGGGTCAAATTTAGGCTTTTGGGTCAAAAAAAGGGTTCGAATTAGGGTTTTGGCTCAGAATTAGGGTTTTGGGTCTAAATTAGGGCTTTGTGTTATTTTGCGTCAAAATTTTGGTTTTGGATCCAAATTAGGGTTTTGGGTCAAAATTAGGGTTTAGGGTTTGAATTAGGGTTTTGGGTAAAAAATAGGGTTTGGGGACAAAAATAGGGTTAGAATTAGGGTCTTGGGTCAAAATTAGGGTTCCTGGTTAAATTTAGGGTTTAGGGTCAAAATTTAGGGTTTTGGATTAAAATTAGGGTTCTGGGTTAAATTTAGGGTTTTGGGACAAAAATAGGGTTAGAATTAGGGTTTTGCTTCAAATTTAGGGTTTAGGGTTACAAATAGGGTTTCTGGAAAGATTTAGGGTTTTGGGTCAAAATATAGGATTTTAGGTTAAAATTAGGGTTCTGTGTTAAATTTAGGGTTTAGGGTCAAAATTTGGGTTGAATTAGGATTTTGAGTTAAAAATAGGGTTTTGGTTCAAATTTAGGGTTTAGGATCAAAATTAGGGTTTAGGCTTTGAATTAGGGTTTTGGGTTAAAAATAGGGTTTTGTGTCTAAATTAGGGTTTTGGGTCAGAATTAGGGCTCTGGGTTATAATTTGGGTTTTGGGTCAAAATTTCGGGTTTGGCTCAAAATTAGGGTTTAGGGTTTGAATTAGGGTTTTGGGTAAAAATTAGGGTTCTGGGTCAACATTACGGTTTAGGGTTTGAATTTGGGTTTTGAGTTGAAAATAGGGTTTTGGGTCAAAAATAGGGATAGAAATAGGTTTTTGCGTTAAAATTAGGGTTTCGGGTCGAAAATAGGGTTCTTGGTCAAATTTAGGGTTTAGGGTAAAAAATAGGGTTCGAATTAGGGTTTTGGATCAGAATTAGGGTTTTGGGTCTAAGTTAGGGTTTTGGGGTCAGAATTAGGGTTTTGGGTCAAAATTAGGGCTTTGGGTTATTTTGGGTCAAAATTACGGTTTTGGGTCCAAATTAGGGTTTTGGGTCTAAATTAGAGTCTTGGGTCAAAATTAGGGTTCCTGGTTAAATTTAGTGATTAGGGTCAAAATTTAGGGTTTTGGATTAAAATTAGGGTTCTGGGTTAAATTTAGGGTTTTGGGACAAAAATAGGGTTAGAATTAGGGTTTTGGATCAAATTTAGGGTTTAGAATCAAAATTAGGGTTTATGCTTTGAATTAGGGTTTAGGGTGAAAATTAGGGTTTAGGCTTTGAATTAGGATTTTAGGTTTAAAATAAGGTTTTGTGTCTAAATTAGGGTTTTGGGTCAGAATTAGGGTTTTGGGTCAAAATTAGGACTCTGGGTTATAATTTGGGTTTTGGGTCAAATTTTCGGTTTTTGAGTTAAAAAGAGGGTTTTGGGTCAAAAATAGGGTTAGAATTAAGGTTTTGGGTTAAAATTAGGGTTTAGGGTCAAAAATAGGGTTTTGGGTCAAATTTAGGGTTTTGGGTCAAGAAAATGGTTCGAATTAGGGTTTTGGATCAGAATTAGGGTTTTGGGTCGGTTATTTTGCGTCAAAATTTCGGTTTTGGATCCAAATTAGGGTTTTTGGGTCTAAATTAGGTTTTGGGTCTAAATTGGGGTTTTGGGTCAAAATTAGGGTTCTGGGTTCTAGGTTAAATTTAGGGTTTTGAATTAAAATTAGGGTTCTTTGTTAAATTTAGGGTTTTGGGACAAAAATAGGGTTAGAATTAGGGTTTTGGTTCAAATTTAGGGTTTAGGGTTAAAATTAGGGTTTAAGCTTTGAATTAGGGTTTTTGGTTAAAAATAGGGTTTTGTGTCTAAATTAGGGTTTCGGGTCAGAATTAGGGTCTTGGGTCAAAATTAGGGCTCTGGGTTATAATTTGGGTTTTGGGTCAAAATTTCAGTTTAGGGTCAAAATTAGGGTTTGAAATAGGGTTTTGGGTCAAAATTTGGGTTTTGGGTCAAATTTAGGGTTCTGGGTCAACATTAGGGTTTAGGGTTTGAATTTGGCTTTTGAGTTAAAAATAGGGTTTTGGGCCAAAAATAGGGTTAGAATTAGGGGTATGGGTCTAAATTAGGGATAGAATTAGGGTTTTGGGTCAAAATTAGGGTTTTATGTCAGAATTAGGGGTTAGGGTTAAAATTAGGGTTATGGGTCAAAATTTCGGTTTTGGGTCAAAATTAGGGTTCAGGGTTTGAATTAGGGTTTGGACTACAAAATAGGGTCTTGGGTCAAAATTAGGGTTCCTGGTTAAATTTAGGGTTTAGGGTCAAAATTTAGGGGTTTGGATTAAAATTAGGGTTCTGGTTTAAATTTAGGGTTTTGGGACAAAAATAGGTTTAGAATTAGGGTTTTGGTTCAAATTTAGGGTTTAGGATCAAAACTAGGGTTTATGGTTAAAATTATGGCTTAGGCTTTGAATTAGGATTTTGGGTTTAAAATTGGGTTTTGTGTCTAAATTAGGGTTTTGGGTGGGTCGATGTGGTTTTCGGTCAAAATTAGGGCTCTGGGTTATAATTTGGGTTTTGGGTCAAAATTTCCGTTTTCGGTCAAAATTAGGGTTTCGGGTTTGATTTTGGTTTTTGAGTTAAAAAGAGGGTTTTGGGTCAAAAATAGGGTTAGAATTAAGGTTTTGCGTTAAAATTAGGGTTTAGGGTCAAAAATAGGGTTCTGGGTCAAATTTAGGGTTTTGGGTCAAAAAAAGGGTTCGAATTAGGGTTTAGGATCAGAATTAGGGTTTTGGGTCTAAATTAGGGCTTTGGGTTATTCTGCGTCAAAATTTCGGTTTGGATCCAAATTAGGGTTTTGGGTTAAAATTAGGGTTTAGGGTCAAAAATAGGGTTTTGGGTCAAATTTAGGGTTTTGGGTCAAGAAAATGGTTCGAATTAGGGTTTTGGATCAGAATTAGGGTTTTGGGTCGGTTATTTTGCGTCAAAATTTCGGTTTTGGATCCAAATTAGGGTTTTTGGGTCTAAATTAGGTTTTGGGTCTAAATTGGGGTTTTGGGTCAAAATTAGGGTTCTGGGTTCTAGGTTAAATTTAGGGTTTTGAATTAAAATTAGGGTTCTTTGTTAAATTTAGGGTTTTGGGACAAAAATAGGGTTAGAATTAGGGTTTTGGTTCAAATTTAGGGTTTAGGGTTAAAATTAGGGTTTAAGCTTTGAATTAGGGTTTTTGGTTAAAAATAGGGTTTTGTGTCTAAATTAGGGTTCCGGGTCAGAATTAGGGTCTTGGGTCAAAATTAGGGCTCTGAGTTATAATTTGGGTTTTGGGTCAAAATTTCAGTTTAGGGTCAAAATTAGGGTTTGAAATAGGGTTTTGGGTCAAAATTTGGGTTTTGGGTCAAATTTAGGGTTCTGGGTCAACATTAGGGTTTAGGGTTTGAATTTGGCTTTTGAGTTAAAAATAGGGTTTTGGGTCAAAAATAGGGTTAGAATTAAGCTTTTGCCTTAAAATTAGGGTTTAGGATCAAAACTAGGGTTTAGGTTTAAAATTAGGGTTTAGGCTTTGAATTAGGATTTTGGGTTTAAAATAGGGTTTTGTGTCTAAATTAGGGTTTTGGGTCAGAATTAGGGTTTTGGGTCAAAATTAGGGCTTTGGGTTATAATTTGGGTTTTGGGTCAAAATTTCGGTTTTCGGTCAAAAATAGGGTTTCGGGTTTGAATTTGTTTTTTGAGTTAAAAAGAGGGTTTTGGGTCAAAAATAGGGTTAGAATTAAGGTTTTGCGTTAAAATTAGGGTTTAGGGTCAAAAATAGGGTTCTGGGTCAAATTTAGGGTCTTGGGTCAAAAATAGGGTTCGTATTAGGGTTTTGGGTGTAAATTAGGGTTTTGGGTCTAAATTAGGGCTTTGGGTTATTTTGGGTCAAAATGTCGGTTTTGGGTCAAAATTAGGGGTTTGGGTCAAAATTAGGGTTTAGGGTTTTAATTAGGGTTTTGAGTAAAGAATTGGGTTTTGGGACAAAAATAGGGTTAGAATTTGGGTTTTGGGTCAAAATTAAGGTGTCGGGTTTTGAGTTAAAAAAAGGCTTTTGGGACAAAAATAGGGTTAGAATTAGGGTTTTTGTGTCTAAATTAGGTTTTGGGTCTAAATTAGGGTCTTGGGTCAAAATTAGGGTGA
>CM061066.1:10278198-10331056 GCA_030762895.1 Sophora flavescens
TGAATTGGGTTTGAGTAAAAATGGGGTTTAGTTGGAATTAAGGTTTTGGGTCAAGAATTTGGGTTTTAGGACAAGGAGAGTAAGGTGTCGGGTTTGGGTCTAAATTAGGGTTTTGGGTCAAAATTAGGGTTACGGGTCAAATTGGGGTTTTAGGTCAAAATTTAGGGGTTTTGGATTAAAATCCGGTTCGGTTAAATTTAGGGTTTTAGGGCAAGAAAATTAGGGGTTGGGGGTTTTGGTTAAAAATTAGGTTTTAGTTCAAAGGTAGGGTTTAAGGTCAAAACTAGGGTTTAGGGTTAAAATTAGAAGGATTTTAGGGTTTGGGTTAATGGGTTTGGGGTCTAAATTAGGTGTCGCTTTGGGGTCGAGAATGGGGTTTTGCGTCAAAATTAGGGCTCTGGGTTATAATTTGGGTTTGGGGTCAAAATTTCGGTTTTCGGTCAAAATTAGGGTTTCGGGTTTGAATTTGGTTTGAGTTAAAAAGAGGGTTTTGGGTCAAAAATAGGGTTAGAATTAAGGTTTTGCGTTTAAATTAGGGTTTAGGGTCAAAAATAGGGTTCTGGGTCAAATTTAGGGTTTTGGGTTAAAAAAAGGGTTCGAATTAGGGTTTTGGATCAGAATTAGGGTTTTGGGTCTAAATTAGGGCTTTGGGTTATTTTTAGGGTTTTGGGACAAAAATAGGGTTAGAATTAGGATTTTGGTTCACATTTAGGGTTTAGGGTTGAAATTAGGGTTTAAGCTTTGAATTAGGGTTTTTGATTAAAAATAGGGTTTTGTGTCTAAATTAAGTTTGCGGTCGGAATTAGGGTCTTGGGTCAAAACTAGGGCTTCGAGTTATAATTTGGGTTTGGGTCAAAATTAGGGTTTGAAATAGGGTTTTGGGTCAAATTCGGGTTTTGGGTCAAATTTAGGGTTTGGTCAACATTTGGGTTTAGGGTTTGAATTTGGCTTTTGAGTTAAAAATAGGGTTTGGCCAAAATAGGGTTAGAATTAGCTTTTAAAATGGGTTAGGGTGGTCAAAAGGGTTTAGGGTCAAAAATAGGTTTGGGTGAAATTTAGGGTTTGGGAAAATAAGGTTCGTATTAGGGTTTTGGGTAAATTAGGGCTTTGGGTTATTTTGGATCAAAATGGTCGGTTTTGGGACAAAAATTAGGGGTTGGGGTCAAAATAAGTTTGGGTTTCAATTGGGTTTTAATTAGTGGGTTTTGAGAAAAGAATAGGGTTTAGGGAAAAAATAGGGTTAGAATTAGGGTTTTGGGTAAAAATTTGGGTTTTGGGTCAAAATTAAGGTGTCGGGTTTGAGTTAAAAAGGGTTTTGGGACAAAAATAGGGTGTTAGATTGGGGTTTTTGTTTCTAAATTTGGGTTTTGGGTTAAATTAGGGTCTTGGGTCAAAATTTAGGATTTTGGGTTAAAAGTAGGTTGTGTTAAATTTATGGTTTAGGGTCAAAATTTGGGATTTGGGTTGAATTAGTGTTTTGAGTTACAAATTGGGTTTTGGGACAAAATTAGGGTTTTGGGTCAGAATTTGGGTTTGGGTTTTGGGTCAAAGTTTCGCTGGGTTATAATTTGGGTTTTGGCACAAAATTTCGGTTTGGCTCAAAAGTAGGGTTTGGGGTTTGAATTAGGGTTTTGGAGTTTAATTCGGGTTTTGGATTAAAATTGGGTCAAATTTAGGGTTTTGCGTCAACATTAGGGTTTAGGATTTGAATTAGGTGTTTGGGTCAAAATTGGTTTTGGGAAATTAGGGTTTGGGTCATAAATAGGAGGTTAGAATTAGGGTTTTGGGTCTAAATTAGGTAAGAAATTAGGTTTTGGGTCTAAATTAGGGTTTTGGGTTAAATTTAGGGTTCTGTGTTAAATTTAGGGTTTAGAGTCAAAATTTAGTGTTTTGGGTTCAATTTAGTGTTTTGGGACAAAAATAGGGTTAGATTAGGGTTTTGGTTCAGATTAAGGGTTTTGGAATAAAATTAGGGTTTAGGGTCAAAATTTGGGTTTGGGCTTTGAATTAGGTTTTGGGTTAAAAATAGGGTTTTGTGTCTAAATTAGGTTTTGGGTCAAAATTTCCGGTTTGGCTCAAAATCGGGGTTTAGGGTTTGAATTAGGTTTTGGGTAAAATGGGTTTTAGGTCAACATTAGGGTTTAGGGTTTGAATTTGGTTTTGAGTTAAAAATAGGGTTTTGGGTCAAAAATAGGGTTAGAATTAGGGGTTTGCGTTAAAATTAGGGTTTTGTGTCGAAAATAGGGTTCTTGGTCAAATTTAGGGTTTAGGGTAAAAAATAGGGTTCGAATTAGGGTTTTGGATCAGAATTAAGGTTTTGGGGTCAGAATTAGGGTTTTGGGTCAAAATTAGGGCTTTGGGTTATTTTGGGTCAAAATTACGGTTTTGGGTCCAAATTAGGTTTTTGGTTTTAAATTAGTGTTTAGGGTCCAAATTTGGGTTTTGGGTCAAAAATAAGGTGTCGACTTTTGAGTTAAAACATGTTTTTTGGGACAAAAATAGGGTTAGAATTAGGGTTTTTGGGTCTAAATTAGGTTTTGGATCTAAATTGGGGTTTTGGGTCAAAAATAGGGCTTTGGGTTCTAGGTTAAATTTAGGGTTTTGAATTAAAATTAAGGTTCTTGGTTATTTTTAGGGTTTTGGGACAAAAATAGGGTTAGAATTAGGATTTTGGTTCACATTTAGGGTTTAGGGTTGAAATTAGGGTTTAAGCTTTGAATTAGGGTTTTTGATTAAAAATAGGGTTTTGTGTCTAAATTAAGGTTTGGTCGAGTGAGGTCTTGGGTCAAAACTAGGGCTCTGGGTTATAATTTGGGTTTTGGGTCAAAATTAGGGTTTGAAATAGGGTTTTGTGTCAAAATTCGGGTTTTGGGTCAAATTTAGGGTTCTGGGTCAACATTTGGGTTTAGGGTTTGAATGTGGCTTTTGAGTTAAAAATAGGGTTTTGGGCCAAAATAGGGTTAGAATTAAGCTTTTTCGTTAAAATTAGGGTTTAGGGTCAAAAATAGGTTTCTGGGTCAAATTTAGGGTCTTGCGTCAAAAATAAGGTTCGTATTAGGGTTTTGGGTGTAAATTAGGGTTTTGGGTCTATATTAGGGCTTTGGGTTATTTAGGATCAAAATGTCGGTTTTGGGACAAAATTAGGGGTTTGGGTCAAAATTATGGTTTCAGGTTTCAATTAGGGTTTTGAGTAAAGAATTGGGTTTTGGGACAAAAATAGGGCTAGAATTAGGGTTTTGGGTCAAAAATCAGGAGTCGGGTTATGAGTTAAAAAAAGGGTTTTGGGACAAAAATAGGGTTAGAATTATGGTTTTTGTGTCTAAATTAGGTTTTGGGTGTAAATTAGGGTCTTGGGTCAAATTTAGGGTTATGGGCCAAATTTAGGGTTTAGGGTCAAAATTTAGGGGTTTGGATTAAAATTAGGGTTCTGGGTTAAATTTAGAGTTTTGGTACAAAAATAGGTTTAGAATTAGGGTTTTGGTTCAAATTTAGGGTTTAGGATCAAAACTAGGGTTTAGGGTTAAAATTAGGGTTTAGGCTTTGAATTAGGATTTTGGGTTTAAAATAGGGTTTTGTGTCAAAATTAGGGTTTTGGGTCAAAATTCGGGCTCTAGGTTATAATTTGGGTTTTGGGTCAAAATTTCGGGTTTCGGTCAAAATTAGGGTTTCGGGTTTGAATTTGGTTTTTGAGTTAAAAAGAGGGTTTTGGGTCAAAAATAGGGTTAGAATTAAGGTTTTGCGTTAAAATTAGGGTTTAGGGTCCAAAACAGGGTTCTGGGTCAAATTTAGGGTTTTGGGTCAAAAAAAGGGTTCGAATTAGGGTTTTGGATCAGAATTAGGGTTTTGGGTCTAAATTAGGGCTTTGGGTTATTTTGCGTCAAAATTTCAGTTTTGGATCCAAATTAGGGTTTTGGGTCAAAATTAGGGTTTAAGGTTTGAATTAGGGTTTTGCGTAAAAAATAGGGTCTTGGGTCAAAATTAGGGTTTAGGATCGAAATTAGGGTTTAGGCTTTGAATTAGGGTTCTGGGTCAAAATTTACGGTTTTGGGTTAAAATTCAGGTTTTCGATTAAAATTCTGGATCAAATTTAGGGTTTTGGGTCAAAATTAGGGTTTTGGGTCAAAATTAGGGCTCTGGGTTATAATTTGGGTTTTGAGTCAAAATTTCGGTTTTCGGTCAAAATTAGGGTTTCGGGTTTGAATTTGGTTTTTGAGTTAAAAAGAGGGTTTTGGGTCAAAATAGGGTTAGAATTAAGGTTTTGCGTTAAAATTAGGGTTTAGGGTCCAAAACAGGGTTCTCGGTCAAATTTAGGGTTTTGGGTCAAAAAAAGGGTTCGAATTAGGGTTTTGGATTAGAATTCGGGTTTTGGGTCTAAATTAGGGTTTTGGGGGTCAGAATTAGGGTTTTGGGTCAAAATTAAGGCTTTGGGTTATTTTGGGTCAAAATTACGGTTTTGGGTCCAAATTAGGGTTTTGGGTCTAAATTAGGGTTTAGGGTCCAAATTTGGGTTTTGGGTCAAAAATACGGTGGCGACTTTTGAGTTAAAAAATGGGTTTTTGGACAAAAATAGGGTTAGAATTAGGGTTTTTGGGTCTAAATTATGTTTTGGGTCTAAATTGGGGTTTTGGGTCAAAATTAGGGCTCTGGGTTCTAGGTTAAATTTAGAGTTTTGAATTAAAATTAGGGTTCTTGGTTAAATTTAGGGTTTTGGGACAAAAATAGGGTTAGAATTAGGGTTTTGGTTCAAATTTCGGGTTGAGGGTTAAAATTAGGGTTTAAGCTTTGAATTAGGGTTTCGGGTCAGAATTAGGGTCTTGGGTCAAAATTAGGGCTCTGATTTATAATTTGGGTTTTGGGTCAAAATTTCGGTTTTGGGTCAAAATTAGGGTTTGAAATAGGGTTTTGGGTCAAAATTCGGGTTCTGGGTCAAATTTAGGGTTCTGTGTCAACATTAGGGTTTAGGGTTTGAATTTGGCTTTTGAGTTAAAAATAGGGTTTTGGGTCAAAAATAGGGTTAGAATTAAGCTTTTGCGTTAAAATTAGGGTTTATGGTCAAAATAAGGGTTCTGGGTCAAATTTTGGGTCTTGGGTCAAAAATAGGGTTCGTATTAGGGTTTTGGATCTAAATTAGGGCTTTGGGTTATTTTGGGTCAAAATTAGGGTTTAGGGTTTCAATTAGGATTTTGAGTAAAGAATTGGGTTTTGGGACAAAAATAGGGTTAGAATTAAGGTTTTGGGTCAAAATTTGGGTTTTAGGACAAAATTAAGGTGTCGGGTTTTGAGTTTAAAAAAGGGTTTTGGGACAAAAATACCGTTAGAATTGGGGTTTTTATGTCTAAATTAGGTTTTGGGTCTAAATTAGGGTCTTGGGTCAAAATTAGGGTTATGGGTCAAATTTAGGGTTTAGGGTCAAAATTTAGGGGTTTGGATTAAAATTCGGGTTCTGCGTTAAATTTAGGGTTTTAGGACAAAAATAGGTTTAGAATTAGGGTTTTGGTTCAAATTTAGGGTTTAGGATCAAAACTAGGGTTTAGGGTTAAAATTAGGGTTTAGGCTTTGAATTAGGATTTTGGGTTTAAAATAGGGTTTTGTGTCTAAATTCGGGTTTTGGGTCAGAATTAGGGTTTTGCGTCAAAATTAGGGCTCTGGGTTATAATTTGGGTTTGGGGTCAAAATTTCGGTTTTCGGTCAAAATTAGGGTTTCGGGTTTGAATTTGGTTTGAGTTAAAAAGAGGGTTTTGGGTCAAAAATAGGGTTAGAATTAAGGTTTTGCGTTTAAATTAGGGTTTAGGGTCAAAAATAGGGTTCTGGGTCAAATTTAGGGTTTTGGGTTAAAAAAAGGGTTCGAATTAGGGTTTTGGATCAGAATTAGGGTTTTGGGTCTAAATTAGGGCTTTGGGTTATTTTGCGTCAAAATTTAGGTCAAAATTAGTGTTTAGGGTTGGAATTAGGGTTTTGAGTAAAAAATAGGGTTTTGGGACAAAAATTGGGTTAGAATTAGGGGTATGGGTCTAAATTAGGGTTAGAATTAGGGTTTTGGGTCAAAATTAGTGTTTTGGGTCTAAATTAGGGTTTTAGGTCAGAATTAGGGGTTAGGGTCAAAATTAGGGATTTGGGTTAAAATTATGGTTCTGGGTCAAAATTTCGGTTTGGGGTCAAAATTAGGGTTCAGGGTTTGACTTAGGGTTTGGACTACAAAATAGGGTCTTGGGTCAAAATTAGGGTTCCTGGTTAAATTTAGGGTTTTGGGTCAAAATTTAGGGTTTTGGATTAAAAATAGGGTTCTGGGTTAAATTTAGGGTTTTGGGACAAAAATAGGGTTAAAATTAGGGTTTTGGTTCAAATTTAGGGTTTAGGCTTTGAATTAGGGTTTATGGTTAAAAATATGGTTTCGGGTATAATTTAGGGTTTTGGGTTAAATTTAGGGTTTTGGGTCAAAATTTAGGATTGAGTTAAAATTAGGGTTCTTTGTTAAATTTAGGGTTTAGGGTCAAAATTTGGGTTTTGGGTTGAATTAGGGTTTTGAGTTAAAAATAGGGTTTTGGGACAAAAATAGAGTTAGAATTAGGGTTTTGGTTCAAATTTAGGGTTTAGGCTTTGAATTAGGGTTTTGGGTTAAAAATAGGGTTTTGTGTCTAAATTAGGGTTTTGGGTCAGAATTTGGGTTTTGGGTCAAAATTAGTTCTCTGGGTTATAATTTGGGTTTTGGGTCAAAATTTCGGTTTTGGCTCAAAATTAGGGTCTAGGGTTTGAAATAGGTTTTGGGTTAAAATTCGGGGTTTGGATTAAAATTCTGGGTCAAATTTAGGGTTTTGGGTCAACATTTGGGTTTAGGATTTGAATTAGGTGTTTGGGTCAAAATTACGATTTTGGGTTAGAATTAGGGTTTTGGGTCTAAATTAGGGTTAGAATTAGGTTTTGGGTCTAAATTATTGTTTTGGGTTAAATTTAGGGTTCTGTGTTAAATTTAAGGTTTATAGTCAAAATTTAGGGGTTTGGATTAAAATTAGGGTTCTGGGTTAAATTTAGGGTTTTGGGACAAAAATAGGGTTAGAATTAGGGTTTTGGTTCAAATTTAGGGTTTAGGATAAAAACTAGGGTTTAGGGTTAAAATTAGGGTTTAGGATTTGAATTAGGATTTTGGGTTTAAAATAAGGTTGTGTCTAAATTAGGGTTTTGGGTCAGAATTAGGATTTTGGGTCAAAATTAGGACTCTTGGTTATAATTTGGGATTTGGGTCAAATTTTCGATTTTCGGTCAAAATTAGGGTTTAGGGTTTGAATTAGGGTTTTGGGTTAAAATTTGGGTTTTGGATTAAAATTCAGGGTCAAATTTAGGGTTTTGGTTCAACATTAGGGTTTTGGGAATTAGGGTTAGAATTAGGGTTTTGGTAATTTAGTTGGAATAAATTATGATTTTGGGTCAAAAATAGGGTTAGACTTAGGTTTTGGCTTTTGGGTTAAAAATAGGTTTTGGGTCTAAATTAGGGTTTTGGGTTAAATTTAGGGTTCTGTGTTAAATTTAGGGTTTAGAGTCAAAATTTAGGGTTTTGGATTAAAATTAGGGTTTTGTGTTCAATTTAGGGTTTTAGGACAAAAATAGGGTTAGAATTAGGGTTTTTGTTCAGATTTAGGGTTTTGGAATAAAATTAGGGTTTAGGGTCAAAATTAGGGTTTAGGCTTTGAATTAGGGTTTTGGGTTAAAAATAGGGTTTTGTGTCTAAATTAGGGTTTTGAGTCAAAATTTCTTGTTTGGCTCAAAATTAGGGTTTTGGGTAAAAATTAGGGTTCTGGGTCAAATTTAGGGTTTTTGGTGAACATTAGGGTTTAGGGTTTGAATTTGGGTTTTGAGTTAAAAATAGGGTTTTGGGTCAAAAATAGGGTTAGAATTAGGATTTTGCGTTAAAATTAGGGTTTTGGGTCGAAAATAGGGTTCTTGGTCAAATTTAGGGTTTAGGGTAAAAAATAGGGTTCGAATTAGGGTTTTGGATCAGAATTAGGGTTTTGGGGTCTAAATTAGGGTTTTGGGGTCAGAATTAGGGTTTTGGGTCAAAATTAGGGTTTTGGGTTATTTTGGGTCAAAATTACAGTTTTGGGTCCAATTTTGGGTTTTGGGTCAAAAATAAGGTGTCGGCTTTTGAGTGAAGAAAAGGGTTTTGGGACAAAAATAAGGTTAGAAATAGGGTTTTGGGGTCTAAATTGGGGTTTAGGGTCAAAATTTAGGGTTTTGAATTAAAATTAGGGTTCTTGGTTAAATTTTGGGTTTTGAGACAAAAATATAGTTAGAATTAGGGTTTTGGTTCTAATTTAGGGTTTAGGATTAAAATTAGGGTTTAAGCTTTGAATTAGGGTTTTTGGTTAAAAATAGGGTTTTGTGTCTAAATTAGGGTTTCGGGTCAGAATTAGGGTTTTGGGTCAAAATTAGTGCTCTGTGTTATAATTTAGGTTTTGGCACAAAATTTCGGTTTTGGCTCAAAATTAGGGTTTGGGGTTTGAATTAGGGTTTTGGGTTAAAATTCGGGTTTTGGATTAAAATTCTGGGTCAAATTTAGGGTTTTGGGTCAACATTAGGGTTTAGGATTTGAATTAGGTCTTTGGGTCAAAATTACGGGTTTGGGTTAGAATTAGGATTTTGGGTCAAAAATAGGGTTAGAATTAGGGTTTTGGGGCAAAAATAGTGTTAGAATTAGGGTTTTTGTGTCTAAATTAGAGTCTTGGGTCAAAATTAGGGTTCCTGGTTAAATTTAGGGTTTAGGGTCAAAATTTATGGTTTTGGATTAAAATTAGGGTTCTGGGTTAAATTTAGGTTTTTGCGACAAAAATAGGGTTAGAATTAGGGTTTTGGTTCAAATTTAGGGTTTAGGATCAAAATTAGGGTTTAGGCTTTGAATTAGGGTTTTGGGTTAAAAATAGGGTTTTGTGTCTAAATTAGGGTTTTGGGTCAGAATTTGGGTTTTGGGTCAAAATTAGTGCTCTGGGTTATAATTTAGGTTTTGGCACAAAATTTCGGTTTTGGCTCAAAATTAGGGTTTGGGGTTTGAATTAGGGTTTTGGGTTAAAATTCGGGTTTTGGGTATAAATTAAGGTCAAATTTAGGGTTTTGAGTCAAAATTTGGGTTTAGGATTTGAATTAGGTTTTTGGGTCAAAATTACGGTTTTTGGTTAGTATTAGGATTTTGGTTCTAAAATATGGTTAGAATTAGGGTTTTGGGTCTAAATTAGGGTTAGAATTAGGTTTTGGGTCTAAATTAGGGTTTTGGGTTAAATTTAGGGTTCTGTGTTAAATTTAAGGTTTAGAGTCAAAATTTAGGGGTTTGGATTAAAATTAGGGTTCTGGGTTAAATTTAGGGTTTTGGGACAAAAATAGGGTTAGAATTAGGGTTTTGGTCAGATTTAGGGTTTAGGATCAAAACTAGGGTTTAGGGTTAAAGTTAGGGTTTAGGATTTGAATTAAGATTTTGGGTTTAAAATTAGGTTGTGTCTAAATTAGGGTTTTGGGTCAGAATTAGGATTTTTAATTCTTGGTTATAATTTTATTTGGGTCAAATTTTAGGTTTTCGGTCAAAATTAGGGTTTTGGGTCAAATTTGGATTTTGGGTCAAATTTAGGGTTTTGGGCAAAATAGGGTTTAGGGTTTGGGTCAAATTAGGTAGGGTTAAAATTAGGGTTTTAAAAGGTTTTTTGGGTCAAAAATAGGGTTGTGTCAAATTTAGGGTTTTGGGTCAAAAATAGGGTTTGAATTAGGGTTCTGGATCAGAATTAGGGTTTTTTGTCTAAATTAGGGTTTTTGGGTCAGAATTAGGGTTTTGGGTCAATATAAGGGCTTTGGGTTATTTTGGGTCAAAATTTAGGTTTCGGATCCAAATTAGGGTTTAGGGTTTGAATTAGGGTGTTGAGTAAAAAATAGGGGTTTGGGACAAAAATTGGGTTAGAATTAGGGTTTTTGGGTCTAAAATAGAGTCTTGGGTCTAAATTGGGGTTCCTGGTTAAATTTAAGGATTTGGGTCAAAATATAGGGTTTTGGATTAAAATTAGGGTTTAGGGTCAAAATTAGGGTTTAGGCTTTGAATTAGGGTTTTGGGTCAAAATTAGGGCTCTGGGTTATAATTTGGGTTTTAGGTCAAAATTTCGGGTTTGGCTCAAAATTAGGGTTTAGGGTTTGAATTAGGGTTTTGGGTAAAAATTAGGGTTCTGGGTCAAATTTAGGGTTTTGGGTCAACATTAGGGTTTCGGGTTTGAATTTGGGTTTTGAGTTAAAAATAGGGTTTTGGGTCAAAATTAGGGTTTTGGATCAGAATTAGGGTTTTGGATCAGAATTAGGGTTTTGGGTCTAAATTAGGGTTTTGGTGTCAGAATTAGGGTTTTGGGTCAAAATTACGGCTCTGGGTTATAATTTGGGTTTTGGGTCAAAATTTTTGTTTTGGGTCAAAATTAGGGTTTGAATTAGGGTAATGGGTGAAAATTCGGGTTTTGGGTCAAAATTAGGGTTCTGGGTCAAATTTAGGGTTCTGGGTCAACATTAGGGTTTAGGGTTTGAATTTGGCTTTTGAGTTAAAAATAGGGTTTTGGGTCAAAAATAGGGTTAGAATTAAGATTTTGCGTTAAAATTAGGGTTTAGGGTCAAAAATAGGGTTTAGGGTTAAAATTAGGGTTTAGGCTTTGAATTAGGGTTTTGGGTCAAAATTAGGACTCTGGGTTATAATTTGGGTTTGGGGTCAAAATTTCGGTTTTCGGTCAAAATTAGGGTTTTGGGTCAAAATTCGGGTTTTGGGTCAACATTAGGGTTTAGGGTCAAAAATAGGGTTAGAATTAATTTTTTGCGTTAAAATTAGGGTTTAAGGTCAAAAATAGGGTTCTGGGTCAAATTTAGGGTTCGAATTAGGGTTTTGGAACATAAATAGGGTTTTGGGTCTAAATTAGGGTTTTTGGGTCAGAATTAGGGTTTTGGGTCAAAATTAGGGCTTTGGGTTATTTTGGGTCAAAATTAGGGTTTAGGGTTTGAATTAGGGTTTGGAGTAAAAAATAGGGTTTTGGGACAAAAATAGGGTTAGAATTAGGGTTTTGGGTCTAAATTAGGTTTTGGGTCTAAATTGGGGTTTTGGGTCAAAATTAGGGCTCTGGGTTCTAGGTTAAATTTAGGGTTTTGAATTAAAATTAGGGTTCTTGGTTAAATTTAGGGTTCTGGGACAAAAATAGGGTTAGAATTAGGGTTTTGGTTCAAATTTAGGGTTTAGGGTTAAAATTAGGGTTTAAGCTTTGAATTGGGGTTTTTGATTAAAAATAGGGTTTTGTGTCTAAATTAGGGTTTCGGGTCAGAATTAGGGTTTTGGGTCAAAATTTCGGTTTTGGGCCAAAATTAGGGTTTGAAATAGGGTTTTGGGTCAAAATTCGGGTTTTGGGTCAAATTTAGGGTTCTGTGTCAACATTAGGGTTTAGGGTTTGAATTTGGCTTTTGAGTTAAAAATAGGGTTTTGGGTCAAAAATAGGGTTAGAATTAAGCTTTTGCGTTAAAATTAGGGTTTATGCTCAAAAATAGGGTTCTGTGTCAAATTTTGGGTCTTGGGTCAAAAATAGTGTTCGTATTAGGGTTCTGGATGTAAATTAGGGTTTTGGGTCTAATTTAGGGCTTTGGGTTATTTTGGGTCAAAATGTCGGTTTTGGGTCAAAATTAGGGTTTAGGGTTTCAATAAGGATTTTGAGTAAAGAATTGGGTTTTGGGACAAAAATAGGGTTAGAATTAGGGTTTTGGGGTCAAAATTTGGGTTTTGGGACAAAATTAAGGTGTCGGGTTTTGAGTATAAAAAAGGGTTTTGGGACAAAAATACCGTTAGAATTAGGGTTTTTGTGTCTAAATTAGGTGTTGGGTCTAAATTAGGGTCTTGGGTCAAAATTAGGGTTTTGGGTCAAATTTAGGGTTATGGGTCAAATTTAGGGTGTAGGGTCAAAATTTAGGGGTTTTGATTAAAATTCGGGTTCTGCGTTAAATTTAGGGTTTTGGGACAAAAATAGGTTTAGAATTAGGGTTTTGGTTCAAATTCAGGGTTTAGGATCAAAACTAGGGTTTAGGGTTAAAATTAGGGTTTAGGCTTTGAATTAGGATTTTGGGTTTAAAATAGGGTTTTGTGTCTAAATTAGGGTTTTGGGTCAGAATTAGGGTTTTGGGTCAAAATTAGGGCTCTGGGTTATAATTTGGGTTTGGGGTCAAAATATCGGTTTTGGGACAAAAATAGGGTTAGAATTAGGGTTTTTGGGTCTAAATTAGAGTCTTGGGTCAAAATTAGGGTTCCTGGTTAAATTTAGGGTTTAGGGTCAAAATTTATGGTTTTGGATTAAAATTAGGGTTCTGGGATAAATTTAGGTTTTTGCGACAAAAATAGGGTTAGAATTAGGGTTTTGGTTCCAAATTTAGGGTTTAGGATCAAAATTAGGGTTTAGGCTTTGAATTAGGGTTTTGGGTTAAAATTCGGGTTTTGGATTAAAATTTTGGGTCAAATTTAGGGTTTTGGGACAACATTAGGGTTTAGGATTTGAATTAGGTGTTTGGGTCAAAATTACGGTTTTGGGTTAGAATTAGGATTTTGGGTCAAAAATAGGGTTAGAATCAGGGTTTTGGGTCTAAATTAGGGTTAGAATTAGGTTTTGGGTCTAAATTAGGGTTTTGGGTTAAATTTAGGGTTCTGTGTTAAATTTAAGGTTTAGAGTCAAAAATAGGGTTTGGGGACAAAAATAGGGTTAGAGTTAGGGTTTTTGGGTCAAAATTAGGGTTATGGGTCAAATTTAGGGTTCTTGGTTAAATTTAGGGTTTAGTGACAAAATTTAGGGGTTTGGATTAAAATTAGGGTTCTGGGTTAAATTTAGGGTTTTGGGACAAAAATAGGTTTAGAATTATGGTTTTCGTTCAAATTTAGGGTTTTGGGTTAAAATTAGGGTTTAGGCTTTGAATTAGGATATTGGGTTTAAAATATGGTTTTTTGTCTAAATTAGGGTTTTAGGTCAAAATTAGGGCTCTGGGTTATAATTTGGGTTTTGGGTCAAAATTTCGGTTTTCGGTCAAAATTAGGGTTTCGGGTTTGAATTAGGATTTTGCGTCAAAATTCGGGTTTTGGGTCAAATTTAGGGTTTTGGGTTTGAATTTGGTTTTTGTGTTAAAAAGAGGTTTAATTTGGGTCCAAAATAGGGTTAGAATTAAGGTTTTGCGTTAAAATTAGGGTTTAGGGTCAAAAATAGGGTTCTGGGTCAAATTTAGGGTTTTGGGTCATAAAAGGGTTCGAATTAGGGTTTTGGATCAGAATTAGGGTTTTGGGTCTAAATTAGGGCTTTGGGTTATTTTGCGTCAAAATTTCGGTTTTGGAACCAAATTAGGGTTTTGGGTCAAAATTAGGGTTTAGGGTTTGAATTAGGGTTTTGGGACAAAAATATGGTTAGAATTAGGGTTTTTGGGTCTAAATTAGGGTCTTGGGTTAAATTTAGGGTTCTGTGTTAAATTTAAGGTTTAGAGTCAAAATTTAGGGGTTTGGATTAAAATTAAGGTTTTGGGTTAAATTTAGGGTTTTGGGACAAAAATAGGGTTAGAATTAGGGTCTTGGTTCAAATTTAGGGTTTAGGATCAAAACTAGGGTTTAGGGTTAAAATTAGGGTTTAGGCTTTGAATTAGGATTTTGGGTTTAAAATAAGGTTGTGTCTAAATTAGGGTTTTGGGTCAGAATTAGGATTTTGGGTCAAAATTAGGGCTCTGGGTTATAATTTGTGTTTTGGGTCAAAATTTTTGTTTTCGGTCAAAATTAGGGTTTCGGGTTTGAATTTGGTTTGAGTTAAAAAGAGGGTTTTGGGTCAAAATAGGGTTAGAATTAAGGTTTTGCGTTAAAATTAGGGTTTAGGGTCAAAAATAGGGTTCTGGGTCAAATTTAGGGTTTTGGGTCAAAAAAAGGGTTCGAATTAGGGTTTTGGGTCTAAATTAGGGCTTTGGGTTATTTTGCGTCAAAATTTCGGTCAAAATTAGTGCTTAGGGTTTGAATTAGGGTTTTGAGTAAAAAATAGGGTTTTGGGACTAAAATAGGGTTAGAATTAGGGGTATGGGTCTAAATTAGGGTTTTGAGTC
This sequence comes from Sophora flavescens, assembly GCA_030762895.1. Classification (NCBI taxonomy): domain Eukaryota; kingdom Viridiplantae; phylum Streptophyta; class Magnoliopsida; order Fabales; family Fabaceae; genus Sophora; species Sophora flavescens. Next base: position 10,292,296 of record CM061066.1, read on the forward strand.
TAAATTAGGGTTTTAGGTCAGAATTTCGGTTTTGGGTCAAAATTTGGGTTCAGGGTTTGAATTAGGGTTTGGACTACAAAATAGGGTCTTGGGTCAAAATTAGGGCTCCTGGTTAAATTTAGGGTTTAGGGTCAAAATTTACGGTTTTGTATTAAAATTAGGGTTCTGGGTTAAATTTAGGGTTTTGGGACAAAAATAGGGTTAGAATTAGGGTTTTGGTTCAAATATAGGGTTTAGGGTCAAAATTAGGGTTTAGGCTTTCAATTAGCGTTTAGGGTTAAAAATAGGGTTTCGGGTCAAATTTAGGGTTCTGGGTTAAATTTAGGGTTTTGGGTCAAAATTTAGGATTTTGGGTTAAAATTAGGGTTCTGTGTTAAATTTAGGGTTTAGGGTCAAAATTTGGGTTTTGGGTTGAATTAGGGTTTTGAGTTAAAAATAGGGTTTTGGGACAAAAATAGAGTTAGAATTAGGGTTTTGGTTCAAATTTAGGGTTTAGGATCAAAATTAGGGTTTAGGATTTGAATTAGGGTTTTGGGTTAAAAATGGGGTTTTGTGTCTAAATTTGGGTTTTGGGTCAGAATTTGGGTTTTGGGTCAAAATTAGTGCTCTGGGTTATAATTTGGGTTTTGGGTCAAAATTTCGGTTTTGGCTCAAAATTAGGGTCTAGGGTTTGAATTAGGGTTTTGGGTTAAAATTCGGGTTTTGGATTAAAATTCTGGGTCAAATTTAGGGTTTTGGGTCAACATTAGGGTTTAGGATGTGAATTAGGTGTTTGGGTCAAAATTACGGTTTTGGGTTGGAATTAGGGTTTTGGGTCTAAATTTGGGTTAGAATTAGTTTTTGGGTCTAAATTAGGGTTTTGGGTTAAATTTAGGGTTATGTGTTAAATTTAAGGTTTAGAGTCAAAATTTAGAGGTTTGGATTAAAATTAGGGTTCTTGGTTAAATTTAGGGTTTTGGGACAAAAATAGGGTTAGAATTAGGGTTTTGGTTCAAATTTAGGGTTTAGGATCAAAACCAGGGTTTAGGGTTCAAATTAGGGTTTAGGATTTGAATTAGGATTTTGGGTATAAAATAAGGTTGTGTCTAAATTAGGGTTTTGGGTCAGAATTAGGATTTTGGGTCAAAATTAGGACTCTTGGTTATAATTTGGTATTTGGGTCAAATTTTCGGTTTTCGGTCAAAATTAGGGTTTTGGGTCAAAATTCGGATTTTGGGTCAAATTTAGGGTTTTGGGTCAACATTAGGGTTTTGGGTTTTGGGTCAAAATTAGGGTTAGAATTAAGTTTTTGCGTTAAAATTATGGTTTTGGGTCAAAAATAGGGTTCTGTGTCTAATTTAGGGTTTTGGGTCAAAAATAGGGTTTGAATTAGGGTTCTGGATCAGAATTAGGGTTTTGTGTCTAAATTAGGGTTTTTGGGTCAGAATTAGGGTTTTGGGTCAATATAAGGGCTTTGGGTTATTTTGGGTCAAAATTTAGGTTTTTGATCCAAATTAGGGGTTTGGGACAAAAATTTGGTTAGAATTAGGGTTTTTGGGTCTAAATTAGAGTCTTAGGTCTAAATTGGGGTTCCTGGTTAAATTTAAGGATTTGGGTCAAAATATAGGGTTTTGGATTAAAATTAGGGTTTAGGGTCAAAATTAGGGATTAGGGTTTGAATTAGGGTTTTGGGTTAAAAATAGGGTTTTGTGTCTAAATTAGGGTTTTGGGTCAGAATTTGGGTTTTGGGTCAAAAAATTCGGGGTTATAATTTGGGTTTTAGGTCAAAATTTCGGGTTTGACTCAAAATTAGGGTTTAGGGTTTGAATTAGGGTTTTGGGTAAAAATTAGGGTTCTGGGTCAAATTTAGGGTTTTGGGTGAACATTAGGGTTTCGGGTTTGAATTTGGGTTTTGAGTTAAAAATAGGGGTTTGGGTAAAAAAAATTGGGTTAGAATTAGGGTTTTGCGTTAAAATTAGGGTTTTGGGTCGAAAATAAGGTTCTTGGTCCAATTTAGGGTTTAGGGTAAAAAATAGGGTTCGAATTAGGGTTTTGGATCAGAATTAGGGTTTTGGGTCTAAATTAGGGTTTTGGTGTCAGAATTAGGGTTTTGGGTCAAAATTACGGCTCTGGGTTATAATTTGGGTTTTGGGTCAAAATTTTTGTTTTGGGTCAAAATTAGGGTTTGAATTAGGGTTTTGGGTGAAAATTCGGGTTCTGGGTCAAAATTAGGGTTCTGGGTCAACAATAGGGTTGGGTTTGAATTTGGCTTTTGAGTTAAAAATAGGGTTTTGGTTCAAAAATAGGGTTAGAATTAAGATTTTGCGTTAAAATTAGGGTTTAGGGTCAAAAATAGGGTTTAGGGTTAAAATTAGGGTTTAGGCTTTGAATTAGGGTTTTGGGTCAAAATTAGGACTCTGGGTTATAATTTGGGTTTGGGGTCAAAATTTCGGTTTTCGGTCAAAATTAGGGTTTTGGGTCAACATTAGGGTTTAGGGTCAAAAATAGGGTTGGAATTAAGTTTTTGCGTTAAAATTAGGGTTTAAGGTCAAAAATAGGGTTCTGGGTCAAATTAAGTGTTCGAATTAGGGTTTTGGAACAGAAATAGGGTTTTGGGTCTAAATTAGGGTTTTTGGGTCAGAATTAGGGTTTTGGGTCAAAATTAGGGCTTTGGGTTATTTTGGGTCAAAATTTAGGTTTTGGTTCCAAATTAGGGTTTTGGGTCAAAATTAGGGTTTAGGGTTTGAATTAGGGTTTGGAGTAAAAAATTGGGTTTTGGGACAAAAATAGGGTTAGAATTAGGGTTTTTGGGTCTAAATTAGAGTCTTGGGTCAAAATTAGGGTTCCTGGTTAAATTTAGGGTTTAGGGTCAAAATTTATGGTTTTGGATTAAAATTAGGGTTCTGGGTTAAATTTAGGTTTTTGCGACAAAAATAGGGTTAGAATTAGGGTTTTGGTTCAAATTTAGGGTTGAGGATCAAAATTAGGGTTTTGGGTCAAAATTGGGGTTTATGCTTTGAATTCCGGTTTAGGGTGAAAATAGGGTTTTGTGTCAAATTTTGGGTTCTGGGTTAAATTTAGGGTCTTGGGTCAAAAATAGGGTTCGTATTAGGGTTTTGGGTCTAAATTAGGGTTTTGGGGTCAGAATTAGGGCTTTGGGTTATTTTGGGTCAAAATTTTGGTTTTGGGTCCAAATTCGGGTTTTGGGTCAAAATTAGGGTTTTGAGTTAAAAATAGGGTTTGGGGACAAAAATAGGGTTAGAGTTAGGGTTTTGGGTCAAAATTAGGGTTATGGGTCAAATTTAGGGTTCTGGGTTAAATTTAGGGTTTCGGGTCAAAATTTAGGGGTTTGGATTAAAATTAGGGTTCTGGGTTAAATTTAGGGTTTTGGGACAAAAATAGGGTTAGAATTAGGGTTTTGGTTCAAATTTAGGGTTTAGGATCAAAATTAGGGTTTAGGGTTAAAATTAGGGTTTAGGCTTTGAATTAGGATTTTGGGTTTAAAATAAGGTTTTTTGTCTAAATTAGGGTTTTGGGTCAAAATTAGGGTTCCTGGTTAAATTTAGGGTTTAGGGTCAAGATTTAGGTTTTTGGATTAAAATTAGGGTTCTGGGTTTGAATTCGGATTTTGCGTCAAAACGGTTTTGGCTCAAAATTAGGGTTTGGGGTTTGAATTTGGTTTTTGAGTTAAAAAGAGGGTTTTTGGTCAAAAATAGGGTTAGAATTAAGGTTTTGCGTTAAAATTAGGGTTTAGGGTCAAAAATAGTGTTCTGGGTCAAATTTAGGGTTTGGGTCAAAAAAAGGGTTCGAATTAGGGTTTTGGATCAGTATTAGGGTTTTAGGTTTAAATTAGGGCTTTGGGTTATTTTGCGTCAAAAATTCGGTTTTGGATCCAAATTAGGGTTTTGGGTCAAAATTAGGGTTTAGGGTTTGAATTAGGGTTTTGGGACAAAAATAGGGTTAGAATTAGGGTTTTTGGGTCCAAATTAGGGTCTTGGGTCAAAATTAGGGTTCCTGGTTAAATTTAGGGTTTTGGATTAAAATTAGGGTTCTGGGTTAAATTTAGGGTTTTGGGACAAAAATAGGGTTAGAATTAGGGTTTTGGTTCAAATTTAGGGTTTATGGTTAAAAATAGGGTTTCGGGGAAAATTTAGGGGTTTGGGTCAAATTTTAGGATTTTGGGTTAAAATTAGGGTTCAGTGTTAAATTTAGGGTTTAGGGTCAAAATTTGGGTTGAATTAGGGTTTTGAGTTAAAAATAGGGTTTTGGGACAAAAATAGAGTTAGAATTAGGGTTTTTGTTCAAATTTAGGGTTTAGGGTTAAAATTAGGGTTTAAGCTTTGAATTCGGGTTTTTGGTCAAAAATAGGGTTTTGTGTCTAAATTAGGGTTTCGGGTCATAATTAGGGTTTTGGGTCAAAATTAGGGCTCTGGGTTATAATTTGGGTTTTGGGTCAAAATTTGGGTTTTGGGTCAAAATTTGGGTTTTGGGTCAAATTTAAGGTGTCGGGTTTTGAGTTAAAAATAGGGTTAGAATTAGGGTTTTTGTGTCTAAATTAGGTTTTGGGTCTAAATTAGGGTCTTGTGTCAAAATTAGGGTTATGGGTCAAATTTAGGGTTCTGGGTTAAATTTAGGGTTTAGTGTCAAAATTTGGGGGTTTTGATTAAAATTAGGGTTCTGGGTTAAATTTAGGGTTTTGGGACAAAAATAGGTTTAGAATTTGGGTTTTGGTTCAAATTTAGGGTTTAGGATCAAACTAGGGTTTAGGGTTAAAATTAGGGTTTAGACATTGAATTAGGATTTTGGGTTTAAAATAGGGTTTGGTGTCTAAAATAGGGTTTTGGGTCAACATTAGGGTTTAGGGTCAAAAATAGGGTTAGAATTAAGTTTTTTCGTTAAAATTAGGGTTTAGGGTCAAAAATAGGGTTTTGGGACAAATTTAGGGTTCGAATTAGGGTTTTGGATCAGAATTAGGGTTTTGGGTCTAAATTAAGGTTTTTGGGTCAGAATTAGGCTTTTGAGTCAAAATTAAGGCTTTGGGTTATTTTGGGTCAAAATTTAGGTTTTGGATCCAAATTAGGGTTTAGGGTTTGAATTAGGGTTGAGTAAAAAATAGGGGTTTGGGACAAAAATAGGGTTAGAATTAGGGTTTTTGGGTCTAAATTAGAGTCTTGGGTCAAAATTAGGGTTCCTGGTTAAATTTAGGGTTTAGTGTCAAAATTTAAGGTTTTGGATTAAAATTAGGGTTCTGGGTTAAATTTAGGGTTTTGGGACAAAAATAGGGTTAGAATTAGGGTTTTGGTTCAAATTTAGGGTTTAGGATCAAAATTAGGGTTTTGGGTCAAAATTAGAGTTTAGGCTTTGAATTAGGGTTTAGGGTTAAAAATAGGGTTTTGGGTCAAACTCAGGGTTCGGTGTTAAATTTAGGGTCTTGGGTTAAAAATAGGGTTCGTATTAGGGGTTTGGGTTTTTTAGGTCAAAATTAGGGTTTTGAGTAAAAAAATAGGGTTTTGGGACAAAAATAGGGTTAGAATTAGGGTTTTGGGTCAAATTTTATGTTTTGGGTCAAAATTAAGGTGTCGGGTTTTGAGCTAAAAAATGGATTTTGGGACAAAAATAGGGTTAGAATTAGGGTTTTTGGGTCTAAATTAGGGTCTTGGGTCAAAATATGGGTTATGGGTCAAATTTAGGGTTCTCGGTTAAATTTAGGGTTTAGGGTCAAAATTTAGGGGGTTTGGATTAAAATTAGGGTTCTGGGTTAAATTTAGGGTTTTGGGACAAAAATAGGGTTACAATTAGGGTTTTGGTACAAATTTAGGGTTTAGGGTTAAAATTAGGGTTTAGGCTTTGAATTAGGACTTTGGGTTTAAAAAAGGGTTTTTTTGTCTAAATTAGGGATTTGGGTCAGAATTAGGGTTTTGGGTCAAAATTAGGGCTCTGGGTTATAATTTGGGTTTTGGGTCAAAATTTCAGTTTTCGGTCAACATTAGGGTTTCAGGTTTGAATTAGGATTTTGGGTCAAAATTCGGGTTTTGGGTCAAATTTAGGGTTTTGTGTTTGAATTTGGTTTTTCAGTTAAAAAGAGGGTTTTGGGTCAAAAATAGGGTTAGAATTAAGGTTTTCCGTTAAAATTAGGGTTCTGGGTCAAAAATAGGGTTCTGGGTCAAATTTAGGGTTTTGGGTCAAAAAAAGGGTTCGAATTAGGGTTTTGGGTCTAAATTAGGGCTTTGGGTTATTTTGCGTCAAAATTTCAGTTTTGGATCCAAATTAGGGTTTTGGGTCAAAATTAGGGTTTAGGGTTTGAATTAGGGTTTTGGGACAAAAATAGGGTTAGAATTAGGGTTTTTGGGTCTAAATTAGGGTCTTGGGTCAAAATTAGGGTTATGGGTTAAATTTAGGGGTTTTGATTAAAATTAGGGTTATGGGTGAAATTTAGGGTTTTGGGACAAAAATATGTTTAGAATTAGGGTTTTGGTTCAAATTTAGGGTTTAGGGTCAAAATTAGGGTTTAGGGTTAAAAATAGGGTTTCGGGGAAAATTTAGGGGTTTGGGTCAAAATTTAGGATCTTAGGTTAAAATTAGGGTTCTGTGTTAAATTTAGGGTTTAGGGTCAAAGTTTGGGTTGAATTAGGGTTTTGAGTTAAAAATAGGGTTTTGGGACAAAAATAGAGTTAGAATTAGAGTTTTTGTTCAAATTTAGGGTTTAGGGTTAAAATTAGGGTTTAAGCTTTGAATTAGGGTTTTTGGTTAAAATAGGGTTTTGTGTCTAAATTAGGGTTTCGGGTCAGAATTAGGGTTTTGGGTCAAAATTAGGGCTCTGGGTTATAATTTGGGTTTTGGGTCAAAATTTCGGTTTTGTGTCAAAATTTGGGTTTTGGGTGAAAATTAAAGTGTCGGGTTTTGAGTTAAAAATAGTGTTTTGGGACAAAAATAGGGTTAGAATTAGGGTTTTTGTGTCTAAATTAGGTTTTGTGTCTAAATTAGGGTCTTGTGTCAAAATTAGGGTTCTGGGTCAAATTTAGGGTTTAGGGTCAAAATTTGGGGGTTTTGATTAAAATTAGGGTTCTGGGTTAAATTTAGGGTTTTGGGACAAAAATAGGTTTAGAATTTGGGTTTTGGTTCAAATTTAGGGTTTAGGATCATACTAGGGTTTAGGGTTAAAATTAGGGTTTAGACTTTGAATTAGGATTTTGGGTCTAAAATAGGGTTTTGGGTCAAAATTAGGGTTTTGGGTCAAAATTAGGACTCTGGGTTATAATTTGGGTGTGGGGTCTAAATTTCGGTTTTCGATCAAAATTAGGGTTTTGGGTTTGAATTAGGGTTTTGGGTCAAAATTCGGGTTTTGGGTCAAATTTAGGGTTTTGGGTCAACATTAGGGTTTAGGGTCAAAAATAGGGTTAGAATTATGTTTTTTCGTTAAAATTAGGGTTTAGGGTCAAAAATAGGGTTCTGGGACAAATTTAGGGTTCGAATTAGGGTTTTGGATCAGAATTAGGGTTTTGGGTCTAAATTAAGGTTTTTGGCGAATAGGCTTTTGAGTCAAAATTAGGTTGGGTTGGGTTTTTTTGGGTCAAAATTTTAGGTTTTGGATCCAAATTAGGGTTTAGGGTTTGAATTAGGGTTGAGTAAAAATAGGGGTTTGGGACAAAAATAGGGTTAGAATTAGGGTTTTGGGGTTCTAAATTAGGCCTTGGGTCAAAATTAGGGTTCTGGTTAAATTTAGGGTTTAGTGTCAAAATTTAAGGTTTTGGATTAAAATTAGGGTTATGGGTTAAATTTAGGGTTTGGGACAAAAATAGGGGTAGAATTAGGGTTTTGGTTCAAATTTAGGGTTTAGGATCAAAATTAGGGTTTTTGGGTCAAAATTAGAGTTTAGGCTTTGAATTAGGGTTTAGGGTTAAAAATAGGGTTTTGAGTCAAACCTCGGGTTTCGGTGTTAAATTTAGGTCTTGGGCTAAAAAATAGGGTTCGTATTAGGGTTTGGGTTTTTTAGGTCAAAATTAGGGTTTAGGGTTAAAAATAGGGTTTTGGGTCAAACATAGGGTTCGGGTGAAATTTAGGGTTTTGCGTCAAAATTAGGTGTCGGGTTTTGAGTTACAAAAAGGGTTTTGGGACAAAAATAGGGTTAGAATTAGGGTTTTTGGGTCAAAATATGGGTTATGGGTCTAATTTAGGGTTCTCGGTTAAATTTAGGGTTTAAGGTCATAATTTAGGGGGTTTGGATTAAAATTAGGGTTCTGGGTTAAATTTAGGGTTTTGGGACAAAAATAGGGTTACAATTAGGGTTTTGGTTCAAATTTAGGGTTTAGGGTTAAAATTAGGGTCTTGGCTTTGAATTAGGACTTTGGGTTTAAAAAGGGGTTTTTTGTCTAAATTAGGGATTTGGGTCAGAATTAGGGTTTTGGGTCAAAATTAGGGCTCTGGGTTATAATTTGGGTTTTGGGTCAAAATTCGGGTTTTGGGTCAAATTTAGGGTTTTGTCTTTGAATTTGGTTTTTCAGTTAAAAAGACGGTTTTGGGTCAAAAATAGGGTTAGAATTAAGGTTTTCGTTAAAATTAGGGTTTAGGGTCAAAAATAGGGTCGGGTCAAATTAAGGGGTTGGGTCAAAGGGTTCGAATTAGGGTTTTGGGTGGAAATTAGGGCTTTGGGTTTTTTACGTCAAAATTCGATTTTGGATCCAAATTAGGGTTTAGGGGTTTGAATTAGGGTTTTGGTTAAAAAATAGGGTTTTGGGACAAAATTAGGTTTAGAATCAGGGTTTTGGTTCAAATTTAGGGCTCGGGTTATAATTTGGGTTTAGGTCAAAATTTCGGTTTTCGGTCAAAATTATGGTTTGGGTTTGAATTAGGATTTTGGGTCAAAATTGGGTTTTGGGTCTAATTTAGGGTTTTTGTTTTGAATTTGGTTTTTGTGTTAAAATAGAGGTATTTGGGTCAAAAATAGGGTTGAATTAAGGTTTTGTGTTAAAATTAGGGTTTAGGGTCATAAATAGGGTTTTGGTCAAATTTAGGGTTTTGGGTCAAAAAGGGTTGAATTTGGGTTTTGAGTCCGATTTAGGGTTTTGGGTCTAAATTAGGGCTTGGGTTATTTTGCGTCAAATTTCTGTTTTGGATCCAAATTAGGGTTTTGGGTCAAAATTAGGGTTTCGGGTTCGAATTAGGGTTTTGGGTCAAATTTAGGGTTTAGAATTAGGGTTTTTGTGTCTAAATTAGAGTCTTGGGTCAACATTAGGGTTCCTGGTTAAATTTAGGGTTTTGGGTTTGAATTAGGGTTTTGAGTAAAAAATAGGGTTTTGGGACAAAAATAGGGTTAGAATTAGGGTTTTGGTTCAAATTTAGGTTTTAGGATCTAAATTAGGGTTTTGGGTTAAAAATTGGGTGTCGGGGTAAAATTTCGGGTTCGGGTCAAAATTTAGGCTCTTGGCTTAAAATTAGGGTTCTGGGTTAAATTTAGGGTTTAGGGTCAAAATTTGGGTTGAATTAGGTTTTGAGTTAAAAATAGGGTTTTGGGACAAAAAAGGAGTTAGAATTAGAGTTTTTGTTCAAATTTAGGGTTTAGGGTTAAAATTAGGGTTTAAGCTTTGAATTAGGGTTTTGGTTAAAAATAGGGTTTTGTGTCTAAATTAGGGTTTTGGGTCGAATTAGGGTTTTGGGTCAAATTAGGGCTCCGGGTTATAATTTGGGTTTTGGTCAAAATTTGGTTTGGGTCAAAATTAGGGTTTTGGGCCAAATTGGGTTTTGGGTCAAAATTAGGGTGTCGGGTTTAAGTTAAAAAGGTGTTTTGGGACAAAAATAGGGTTAGGGTTTTGTGTCTAAATTAGGGTTTTGTGTCTAAATTAGGGTCTTGTGTCAAAATTAGGGATATGGGACAAATTTAGGGTTCTGGCTTAAATTTAGGGTTTAGGGTCAAAATTTGGGGTTTTGATTAAAATTAGGGTGATGGGTGAAATTTAGGGTTTTGGGACAAAAATATGTTTAGATTTTGGGTTTTGTTTCAAATTTAGGGTTTAGGATCATACTAGGGTTTAGGGTTAAAATTAGGGTTTAGACTTTGAATTAGGATTTTGGGTCTAAAATAGGGTTTTGGGTCAAAATTAGGGTTTTGGGTCAAAATTGGGACCCAGGGTTATAATTTGGGTGTGGGGTCTAAATTTCCGTTTTCGATCAAAATTAGGGTTTTGGGTTTGAAATAGGGTTTTGCGTCAAAATTCGGGTTTTGGGTCAAATTTAGGGTTTTGGGTCAACATTAGGGTTTAGGGTCAAAAATAGGGTTAGAATTATGTTTTTTCGTTAAGAATTAGGGTTTAAGGTCAAAAATAGGGTTTCGGGACAAATTTAGGGGTGAATTAGGGTTTTGGATCGAGTGAGGGTTTTGGGTCTAAATTAGGGTTTTTGTGTCAGAATTAGGCTTTTGGGTCAAAATTAGGGTTGGGTTGGTTTTGGGTCAAAATTTAGGTTTTGGATCCAAATTAGGGTTTAGGGGTTTGAATTAGGGTTGAGTAAAATTAGGGGTTTGGGACAAAAATAGGGTTAGAATTAGGCTTTTGGGTCTAAATTAGAGTCTTGGGTCAAAATTAGGGTTCTGGTTAAATTTAGGGTTTAGTGTCAAAATTTAAGGTTTTGGATTAAAATTAGGGTTTAAGGTTAAATTTAGGGTTTTGGGACAAAAATAGGGTTAGAATTAGGGTTTTGGTTCAAATTTAGGGTTTAGGATCAAAATTAGGGTTTTGGGTCAAAATTAGGTAGGTTTGAATTAGGGTTAAGGGTTAAAAATAGAAAGGGGTTTGAGTCAAACCTCGGGTTTTGGGGTTAAATTTAGGGTCTTGGGCTAAAAATAGGGTTGGTTCAGAATCAGGGATTTTTTAGGTCAAAATTAGGGTTTGGGTAAAAATAGGGTTTTGGGACAAAAATAGGGTTAGAATTAGGGTTTTGGGTCAAAGGTTGTGTTTTGGGTCAAAATTAAGGTGGCGGGTTTTGAGCTAAAAAAGGATTTTGGGACAAAAATAGGGTTAGAATTAGGGTTTTGGGTCTAAATTAGGGTCTTGGGTCAAAATATGGGTTATGGGTCTAATTTAGGGTTCTCGGTTAAATTTAGGGTTTAGGGTCATAATTTAGGGGTTTGGATTAAAATTAGGTTCCAGGGTTAAATTTAGGGTTTTGGGATAAAAATAGGACAATTAGGTTTTGGTTTTCAAATTTAGGTTTAGGGTTAAAATTAGGGTCTAGGCTTTGAATTAGGCTTTGGGTTTTAAAGTTTTTTGGTCTAAATTAGGGATTTGGGTGAATTAGGGTTTTGGGTCAAAATTAGGGCTGGGTTATAATTTGGTTTTGGGTCAAAATTCGGGTTTTGGGTCAAATTTTGGGTTTTGTCTTTGAATTTGGTTTTGGTTAAAAGAGGGTTTTGGGTCAAAAATAGGGTTAGAATTAGGGTTTTTTCGTTAAAATTAGGGTTTTGGGTCAAAAATAGGGGGGGTTTTGGGTCAAATTAAGGGTTTGGTCAAAGTGGGTTTTGGGTCTAATTAGGGCTTTGGGTTAGGTTTTGGGTTAAATTTTAGATTTTGGTTGATCCAAATTAGGGTTTAGGGTTTGAATTAGGGTTTTGAGTAAAAATAGGGTTTTGGGACAAAAATAGGGTTAGAATTGGGTTTTGGTTCAAATTTAGGGTTCGGGTTATATTTTGGTTTTGGGTTAAAATTTTTGGTGGTTGGCAAAATTTGGGTTTCGGGTTTGAATTTGGATTTTGCGTCAAAATTCGGGTTTTGGGTCATAATTAGGGTTTTGGATTTGAATTTGGTTTTTGTGTTAAAAGAGGTATAATTTGGGTCAAAAATAGGGTTAGAATTAAGGTTTTGCGTTAAAATTAGGGTTTAGGGTCATAAATAGGGTTTCGGTCAAATTTAGGGTTTTGGGTCCAAGAAGGTTGAATTTGGGTTTTAGATAGAATTAGGGTTTTGGGTCTAAATTAGGGCTTTGGGTTATTTTGCGTCAAAATTTAGGTTTTGGATCCAAATTAGGGTTTTGGGTCAAATTTAGGGTTCGAATTAGGGTTTTAGGACAAAAATAGGGTTAGAATTAGGGTTTTTGGGTCTAAATTAGGGTTCCAGGTTAAATTCAGGGTTTTGGGTTAAAATTAGGGTGAGGGTAAATTTGGGGTTTTGGGAAAATTTAGGGTTTTGGGAGAAATTGGGGTTTGGGAAATTTAGGGTTTTGGTTCAAAATTAGGGTTTTGGGTCAAAGGGTTTAGGGGAAAATTTAGGGTTTAGGGAAAATTAGGGTTTGGGTCAAAATTAGGATTTTGGGTTAAATTTAGGGTTTAGGGTTTAGGGTTTTGGGTTGAATTAGGGTTTTGAGTTAAAAATATGGTTTTGGGACAAAAATAGAGTAGAATTAGGGTTTTTTTCAAATTTAGGGTTTAGGGTTAAAATTAGGGTTTAGCTTTGAATTAGGGTTTTGGTTAAAAATAGGGTTTTTGTGTCTAAATTAGGGTTTGGGTCGAATTAGGGTTTTGGGTCAAATTAGGCTCCGAGTTATAATTTAGGTTTTGGGTCAAAATTTGGTTTGGGTCAAATTTAGGTTGGGGTCAAGATTAAGGTGTCGGGTTTTGAGTTAAGAAATAGTGTTTTGGGACAAAAATTGGGGTTAGAATTAGGGTTTTGTGTCTAAATTAGGGTTTTGGGTATGAATTAGGGTATTGTGTCAAAATTAGGGTTATGGGTCAAATTTAGGGTTCGGGTTAAAGTTAGGGTTTAGGTTCAAAATTGGGGGTTTTGATTAAAATTAGGGTTCTGGTTAAATTTAGGGTTTTGGGACAAAAATAGGTTTAGAATTTGGGTTTTGGTTCAAATTTAGGGTTTAGGGTTAAAATTAGGGTTTTAGACTTTGAATTAGGATTTTGGGTTTAAAATAGGGTTTGGTGTCTAAAATAGGGTTTTGGGTCAAAATTAGGGTTTTGGGTCAAAATTAGGGACTCCGGGTTATAATTTGGGTTTGGGGTTATATTAGGGTTTTCGGTCAAAATAGGGTTTAGGGTTTGGAATTAGGGTTTTGGGTCAATCGGGTTTTGGGTCAAATTTAGGGTTTTGGGTCAACATTAGGGTTTAGGGTCAAAAATAGGGTTAGAATAAAGTTTTTTCGTTAAAATTAGGGTTTAGGGTCAAAAATAGGGTTCCGGGACAAATTTAGGGTTCGAATTAGGGTTTTGGATGGGGAGTGGGGTTTTGGGTGGGAATTAGGCTTTTGGGGTAAAATTTGGGCTTTGGGTTTATTTTGGGTCAAAATTTGGGTTTGGAGTCAAATTAGGGTTTAGGGTTTGAATTAGGGTTTTGAGTCAAAATTAGGGCTCTGGGTTATAATTTGGGTTTTGGGTCAAAATTTCAGTTTTCGATCAACATTAGGGTTTCAGGTTTGAATTAGGATTTTGGGTCAAAATTCGGGTTTTGGGTCAAATTTAGGGGGGATTTGGGTTTTGGTTCAAAGGGTTTTGGTTCAAAAATAAATTAAGGTTTTAGATTAAAATGGGGTGGTCAAATTTAGGGTTTGGATCAGAATTAGGGGTTTTGGGTCTAAATTGGGGCTTTGGGTTATTTTGCGTCAAAATTTCCGTTTGGGATCCAGAATTAGGGTTTTAGGTCAAAGTTGGGGTTTGGGGTTTGAATTAGGGTTTTGAGTAAAAAATAGGGTTTGGGGACAAAAATAGGGTTAGAATTAGGGTTTTGGTTCAAATTTAGGGGTTAGGGTCAAAATTAGGAATTGGGTTAAAATAAGGGTTTCAAGCTAAATTTGGTTTTGGGTAAAAAAAGGATTTGGGTTTGAATTAGGGTTTCTACTACAAAATAGGGACTTGGGGTAAAATTTAGGGTTTTTAAATTTAGGGTTTAGGGTCAAAATTTAGGGTTTTGGATTAAAATTAGGAGTTGGAGGGTTAAATTTAGGGTTTTCGGACAAAAATAGGGTTAGAAGGGAGGGTTTTGGTTCAAATTTGGGGTTTAGGGTTAAAATTGGGTTTAAGCTTTGAATTAGGGTTTTGGGTTTAAGGAAATAGGGTTTCGAAGGGGAATTTAGGGTTTGTGGGTCCAGAATGGGCTCGGGGGGTATACTTTGGGTTTGGGTCAAGAATTGGGGGGTGGGAGGCTTAGGGGGGGGTTTGAATTTAGGGTTTTGGATTAAAATTAGGGTTTAGGTTAAATTTAGGATTTTGGGAAAAAATAGGGTTAGATTAGGGTTTTGGTTCAAATTTAGGGTTTAGGGTCCAAAATGGGTTTAGACTTTGAATTAGGGTTTAGGGTTAAAAATAGGGGTTTGGGTCAAATTTGGGGTTTAGGGTTAAATTTGGGGTTTTGGGGTCAAAATTTAGGATTTTGGGGTTAAAAGTAGGGTTGTGTTAAATTTGGGGTTTTAGTCAAAATTTGGCTTTTGGGTTGAATTAGGGTTTTGAGTTAAAATTAGGGTTTTGGGACAAAAATAGAGTTAGAATTAGGGTTTTGGTTCAAATTTAGGGTTTAGGATCAAAATTAGGGTTTAGGCTTTGAATTAGGGTTTTGGGTCTAAATTAGGGTTTTGGGTCAGAATTTGGGTTTTGGGTCAAAATTAGTGTTCTGGGTTATAATTTGGGTTTTGGGTCAAAATTTCGGTTTTGACTCAAAATCAAGTTTTAGGGTTTGAATTAGGGTTTTGGGTTAAAATTCGGGATTTGGATTAAAATTCTGGGTCAAATTTAGGGTTGTGGGTCAACATTAGGGTTTAGGATTTGAATTAGGTGTTTGGGTCAAAATTACGGTTTTAGGTCAGAATTAGGGTTTTGGGTCTAAATTAGGGTTCAGTGTTAAATTTAGGGTTTAGAATCAAAATTTAGGGTTTTGGATTAAAATTAGGGTTTTGGGTTCAATTTAGGGTTTTGGGACACAAATAGGGTTAGAATTAGGGTTTTGGTTCAGATTTAGGGTTTTGGATTAAAATTAGGGTTTAGGGTCAAAATTAGGGTTTAGACTTTGAATTAGGGTTTTGGGTTAAAAATAGGGTTTTGTGTCTAAATTAGGGTTTTGGGTCAAAATTTCTGGTTTGGCTCAAAATTACGGTTTAGGGTTTGAATTAGGGTTTTGGGTAAAAATTAGGGTTCTGGGTCAAATTTAGGGTTTTGGGTCAACATTAGTGTTTAGGGTTTGAATTGGGTTTTGACTTAAAAATAGGGTTTTGGGTCAAAAATAGGGTTAGAATTAGGGTTTTGCGTTAAAATTAGGGTTTTGGTTTGAAATAGGGTTCTTGGTCAAATTTAGGGTTTAGGGTAAAAATAGGGTTAGGGTAATTAGGGTTTTGGATCGAATTAGGGTTTTGGGTCTAAATTAGGGTTTGGGGTTGGAATTAGGGTTTTGGGTCAAAATTAGGGTTATTTTGGGGTTTTGGGTCCAAATTTTGGGTTTTGGGTCAAAAATTAGGGTTTAGGAGTTAGAATTGGGTTTTGGGACAAAAATAAGGTTAGAATTAGGGTTTTGGGGTCTAAATTAGGTGTTGGCTCTAAATTGGGGTTTTGGGTCAAAATTAGGGCTCTGGGTTCTAGGTTAAATTTAGGGTTTAGGGTCAAAATTTAGGGTTTAGGGTCAAAATTTAGGGTTTTGAATTAAAATAAGGGTTCTTGGTTAAATTTAGGATTTTGGGACAAAAATAGGGTTAGAATTAGGGTTTTGCTTCAAATTTAGGGTTTAGGGTTAAAATTAAGGTTTAAGCTTTGAATTAGGGTTTTTGGTTAAAAATAGGGTTTCGGGTCAGAATTAGGGTTTTGGGTCAAAATTATGGCTCTGGATTATAATTTGGGTTTTGGGTCAAAATTAGGGTTTTGGGACAAAAATAGGGTTAGAATTAGGGTTCTGGGTCAAAATTTCGGTTTTGGGTCAAAATTAGGGTTCAGGGTTTCAATTAGGGTTTGGACTACAAAATAGGGTCTTGGCTCAAAATTAGGGTTCCTGGTTAAATTTAGGGTTTAGGGTCAAAATTTAGGGTTTTGGATTAAAATTAGGGTTCTGGGTTAAATTTAGGAGTTTGGGACAAAAATAGGGTTAGAATTAAGGTTTTGGTTCAAATTTAGGGTTTAGGGTCAAAATTAGGGTTTAGGCTTTGAATTAGGGTTTAGGGTTAAAAATAGGGTTTCAGGTCAAATTTAGGGTTCTAGGTTAAATTTAGGGTTTTGGGTCAAAATTTGGGATTTTGGGGCAAAAGTAGGGTTCTGTGTTAAATTTAGGGTTTAGGGTCAAAATTTGGGTTTTGGGTTAAATTAGGGTTTTGGGACAAAAATAGAGTTAGAATTAGGGTTTAGGATCAAAATTAGGGTTTAGGCTTTGAATTAGGGTTTTGAGTTAAAAACAGGGTTTTGGGTCAGAATTTGGGTTTTGGGTCAAAATTAGTGCTCTGGGTTATAATTTGGGTTTTGGGTCAAAATTTCGGTTTTGTCTCAAAATCAGTGTTTAGGGTTTGAATTAGGGTTTTGGGTTAAAGGGTTTTAAAATTAGGGTTTTGGGTTAAAATTATGGTTTTGGGTCGAATTAGGTGTTTGGGTCAAAATTAGGGTTTTGGTCCTAAATTAGGGTTTTGTGTTAAATTTAGGGTTTAGAGTCAAAATTTAAGGTTTTGGATTAAATTAGGGTTTTGGGTTAAGAATTAGGGTTTTGGTTAGAATTAGGGGTTTTGGGTTAAAATTAGGTTTAGGGTCAAAATTAGGGTTTAGGGTTTGATTTAGGGTTTTGGGTTAAAATTGGGTTTTGTGTCTAAATTAGGGTTTTGGGTCAAATTTATGGTTTGGGTCAAAAATAGGGTTTTGGGTTTGAATTAGGGTTTTGGGTAAAATTAGGGTTAGAATTTAGGGTTTTGGGTCAACATTAGGGTTTAGGGATTGAATGAATTTGGGTTTTGAGTTAAAAATAGGGTTTTGGGTCAAAAATAGGGTTAGAATTAGGGTTTTGCGTTAAATTTAGGGTTTTGGGTCGAAAATAGGGTTCTTGGTCAAATTTAGGGTTTAGGGTAAAAAATAGGGTTCGAATTAGGGTTTGGGTTTGCAAATTAGGGTTTTGGGTCTAAATTAGGGTTTTGGGGTCAGAAATAAGGTTGTGGGACAAAAATAGGGTTAGAATTAGGTTTTTGGGTCTAAATTTGGGCCAAAATTAGGGTTCCTTGTTAAATTTAGGGTTTAGGGTCAAAATTTACGGTTTTGGATTAAAATTAGGGTTCTGGGTTAAATTTAGGGTTTTGGGACAAAAATAGGGTTAGAATTAGGGTTTTGGTTCAAATTTAGGGTTTAGGATCAAAAGTAGGGTTTTGGGTCAAAATTAGGGTTTATGCTTTGAATTAGGGTTTAGGGTTAAAAATAGGGTTTTGGGTCAAATTTAGGGTTTAGGGTAAAAAATAGGGTTCGAATTAGGGTTTTGGATCAGAATTAGGGTTTTGGGTCCAAATTAGGGTTTTGGGGTCAGAATTAGGATTTTGGGTCAAAATTAGGGCTTTGGGTTATTATTGGTCAAAATTATAGTTTTGGGTCCAAATTAGGGTTTCGGGTCAAAATTAAGGTGTGGGTTTTGAGTTAAGAAATGGGTTTTGGGACAAAATAAGGTTAGAATTTGGGTTTTGGGGTCTAAATTAGGTGTTGGGTCTAAATTGGGGTTTTGGGTCAAAATTGGGTAGGGTTCTAGGTTAAATGTAGGGTTTAGGGTCAAAATTTAGGGTTTTGAATTAAAATTAGGGTTCTTGGTTAAATTTAGGTTTTTGGGACAAAAATAGGGTTAGAATTAGGGTTTTGGTTCAAATTTAGGGTTTAGGGATAAAATTAGGGTTTAAGCTTTGAATTAGGGTTTTTGGTTAAAAATAGGGTTTTGTGTCTAAATTAGGGTTTCGTGTCAGAATTAGGGTTGTAAATTGGGTTTGGGCCAAATTTGGGTTTGGGTCAAAAATGGGGTCGGTATATTTGGGTTTTGGGTCAAAATTTCGGTTTTGGGTCAAAATTAGGGTTCTGGGTCAACATTAGGGTTTCGGGTTTGAATTTGGGTTTTGAGTTAAAAAAAAGGGTTTTCGGTCAAAAATAGGGTTAGAATTAAGGTTTTGCGTTAAAATTAGGGTTTAGGGTCAAAATTAGGGTTATGGGTCAAATTTAGGGTTTTGGGTCAAAAAAAGGGTTCGAATTAGGGTTTTGGATCAGAATTAGGGCTTTGGGTTATTTTGCTTCAAAATTTCGGTTTTGGATCCAAATTAGGGTTTTGGGTCAAAATTAGGGTTTATGGTTTGAATTATGGTTTTGAGTAAAAAATAGGGTTTTGGGACAAAAATATGGTTAGAATTAGGGGTATGGGTCTAAATTAGGGTTAGAATTAGGGTTTTGGGTCAAAATTGGGGTTTATGATCAAAATTAGGGTTTAGGCTTTGAATTAGGGTTTAGGGTTAAAAATAAGGTTTCGGGTCAAATTTAGGGTTCTAGGTTAAATTTAGGGTTTTGGGTCAAAATTTAGGATTTTGGGTTAAAAGTAGGGTTGTGTTAAATTTAGGGTTTAGGGTCAAATTTTGGGTTTTGGGTTGAATTAGGGTTTTGGGACAAAAATAGAGTTAGAATTAAGGTTTTGGTTCAAATTTAGGGTTTAGGCTTTGAATTAGGGTTTTGGGTTAAAAACAGGGTTTTGGGTCAGAATTTGGGTTTAGGGTCAAAATTAGTGCTCTGTGTTATAATTTGGGTTTTGGGTCAAAATTTCGGTTTTGGCTCAAAATCAGGGTTTAGGGTTTGAATTCGGGTTTTGGATTAAAATTCTGTGTCAAATTTAGGGTTTTGGGTCAACATTAGGGTTTACGATTTGAATTAGGTGTTTTGGTCAAAATTACGGTTTTGGGTTAAATTTAGGGTTCTGTGTTAAATTTAGGGTTTAGGGTCAAAATTTAGGGTTTTGGATTAAAATTAGGGTTTTGGGTTCAATTTAGGGGTTTGGGACAAAAATAGGGTTGGAATTAGGGTTTTGGTTCAGATTTAGGGTTTTGGATTAAAATTAGGGTTTAGCGTCAAAATTAGGGCTTAGGCTTTGAATTACGGTTTTGGGTTAAAAATTGGGTTTTGTGTCTAAATTAGGGTTTTGGGTAAGAATTTCCGGTTTGGCTCAAAATTAGGGTTTAGGGTTTGAATTAGGGTTTTGGGTTAAAATTAGGGTTCTGGGTCAAATTTAGGGTTTTTGGGTTTGAATTTGGGTTTTGAGTTAAAAATAGGGTTTTGGGTCAAAAATAGGGTTACAATTAGGGTTTTTCGTGAAAATTAAGGTTTTGGGTCGAAAATAGGGTTATTGGTCAAATTTAGGGTTTAGTGTAAAAAAAAGGGTTCTAATTAGGGTTTTGGATCAGAATTAGGTTTTTGGGTCTAAATTAGGGTTTTGGGGTCGAAATAGGGTTGTGGGACAAAAATAGGGTTAGAATTAGGTTTTTGGGTCTAAATTAGAGTCTTGGGCCAAAATTAGGGTTCCTTGTTAAATTTAGGGTTTAGGGTCAAAATTTACGGTTTGGATTAAAATTAGGGGTTAGGGTTAAATTTAGGGTTTTGGGACAAAAATAGGGTTAGTATTAGGGTTTTGGTTCAAATGTAGGGTTGAGGAGCAAAATTAGGGTTTTGGGTCAAAATGAGGGTTTAGGCTTTGAATGAGGGTTTAGGGTTAAAAATGGGGTTTTGGGTCAAATTTAGGGTTTAGGGTAAAAAATAGGGTTCCAATTAGGGTTTGGATCGAATTAGGGTTTTGGGTCCAAATTAGGGTTTTGGGTCGAATTAGGGTTTTGGGTCAAATTAGGGCTTAGGGTTATTATAGGTCAAAATTATAGTTTTGGGTCCAAATTTGGGTTTTGGGTCAAATTTGGGTTTTTGAGTTAAGAAATGGGTTTTGGGACAAAATAAGGTTAGAATTTGGGTTTTGGGGTCTAAATTAGGGTGTTGGGTCTAAATTGGGGTTTTGGGTCAAAATTAGGCTTGGGTTTTTAGGTTAAATGTAGGGTTTAGGGTCAAAATTTAGGGTTTTGAATTAAAATTAAATGGGTTCTTGGTTAAATTTAGGGTTTTGGGGAAAAAATAGGGTTAGAATTAAGGTTTTGGTTCAAATTTAGGATTTAGGGTTAAAATTAGGGTTTAGGCTTTGAATTAGGGTTTTTGGTTAAAAATAGGGTTTTGTGTCTAAATTAGGGTTTCGGGTCAGAATTAGTGTTTTGGGTCAAAATTAGGACTCTGTGTTATAATTTGGGTTTTGGGTCAAAATTTTGATTGTGGGTAAAATTAGGGTTCTGGGTCAACATTAGGGTTCTGGGTTTGAATTTGGGTTTTGTGTCAAAAATAGGGTTAGAATTAAGGTTTTGCGTTAAAATTAGGGTTTAGGGTCAAAAATAGGGTTCTGGGTCAAATTTAGGGTCTTGGGTCAAAATTAAGGTTTGGGTTTGAATTAGGGTTTTGGTGTAAAATTTTTTTGGTTCAAAATTAGGGTTTTGGGTCAAAATTAGGGTTTAGGGTTTGAATTATGGTTTTGAGTAAAAAATAGGGTTTTGGGACAAAAATAGGGTTAGAATTAGGGGTATGGGTCTAAATTAGGGTTAGAATTAGGGTTTTGGGTCAAAATTGGGGTTTATGATCAAAATTAGGGTTTAGGCTTTGAATTAGGGTTTAGGGTTAAAAATAAGGTTTCGGGTCAAATTTAGGGTTCTAGGTTAAATTTAGGGTTTTGGGTCAAAATTTAGGATTTTGGGTTAAAAGTAGGGTTGTGTTAAATTTAGGGTTTAGGGTCAAATTTTGGGTTTTGGGTTGAATTAGGGTTTTGGGACAAAAATAGAGTTAGAATTAAGGTTTTGGTTCAAATTTAGGGTTTAGGCTTTGAATTAGGGTTTTGGGTTAAAAACAGGGTTTTGGGTCAGAATTTGGGTTTAGGGTCAAAATTAGTGCTCTGTGTTATAATTTGGGTTTTGGGTCAAAATTTCGGTTTTGGCTCAAAATCAGGGTTTAGGGTTTGAATTCGGGTTTTGGATTAAAATTCTGTGTCAAATTTAGGGTTTTGGGTCAACATTAGGGTTTACGATTTGAATTAGGTGTTTTGGTCAAAATTACGGTTTTGGGTCATAATTAGGGTTCTGTGTTAAATTTAAGGTTTAGAGTCAAAATTTAGGGTTTTGGATTAAAATTAGGGTTTTGGGTTCAATTTAGGGTTTTGGGACAAAAATAGGGTTAGAATTAGGGTTTTGGTTCAGATTTAGGGTTTTGGATTAAAATTAGGGTTTAGGGTCAAAATTAGGGTTTAGGCTTTGAATTAGGGTTTTGGGTTTAAAATAGTGTTTTGTGTCTAAATTAGGGTTTTGGGTCAAAATTTCTGGTTTGGCTCAAAATTAGGGTTTAGGGTTTGAATTAGGGTTTTGGGTAAAAATTAGGGGTCTGGGTCAAATTTAGGGTTTTGGGTTTGAATTTGGGTTTTGAGTTAAAAATAGGGTTTTGGGTCAAAAATAGGGCTAGAATTAGGGTTTTGCGTTAAAATTAGGGTTTTGGGTCGAAAATAGGGTTCTTGGTCAAATTTAGGGTTTAGGGTAAAAAATAGGGTTCGAATTAGGGTTTTGGATCAGAATTAGGGTTTTGGGTCTAAATTAGGGTTTTGGGGTCAGAAATAAGGTTGTGGGACAAAAATAGGGTTAGAATTAGGTTTTTTGGGTCTAAATTAGAGTCTTGGGCCAAAATTAGGGTTCCTTGTTAAATTTAGGGTTTAGGGTCAAAATTTACGGTTTTGGATTAAAATTAGGGTTCTGGGTTAAATTTAGGGTTTTGGGACAAAAATAGGGTTAGAATTAGGGTTTTGGTTCAAATTTAGGGTTTAGGATCAAAAGTAGGGTTTTGGGTCAAAATTAGGGTTTATGCTTTGAATTAGGGTTTAGGGTTAAAAATAGGGTTTTGGGTCAAATTTAGGGTTTAGGGTAAAAAATAGGGTTCGAATTAGGGTTTTGGATCAGAATTAGGGTTTTGGGTCCAAATTAGGGTTTTGGGGTCAGAATTAGGATTTTGGGTCAAAATTAGGGCTTTGGGTTATTATTGGTCAAAATTATAGTTTTGGGTCCAAATTTGGGTTTTGGGTCAAAAATAAGGTGTCGGCTTTTGAGTTAAGAAATGGGTTTTGGGACAAAATAAGGTTAGAATTTGGGTTTTGGGGTCTAAATTAGGTGTTGGGTCTAAATTGGGGTTTTGGGTCAAAATTAGGGCTCTGGGTTCTAGGTTAAATGTAGGGTTTAGGGTCAAAATTTAGGGTTTTGAATTAAAATTAGGGTTCTTGGTTAAATTTAGGTTTTTGGGACAAAAATAGGGTTAGAATTAGGGTTTTGGTTCAAATTTAGGGTTTAGGGATAAAATTAGGGTTTAAGCTTTGAATTAGGGTTTTTGGTTAAAAATAGGGTTTTGTGTCTAAATTAGGGTTTCGGGTCAGAATTAGGGTTTTGGGTCAAAATTAGGGCTCTGGGTTATAATTTGGGTTTTGGGTCAAAATTTCGGTTTTGGGTCAAAATTAGGGTTCTGGGTCAACATTAGGGTTTCGGGTTTGAATTTGGGTTTTGAGTTAAAAAAAAGGGTTTTCGGTCAAAAATAGGGTTAGAATTAAGGATTTGCGTTAAAATTAGGGTTTAGGGTCAAAAATAGGGTTCTGGGTCAAATTTAGGTTTTTGGGTCAAAAAAAGGGTTCGAATTGGGGTTTTGGATCAGAATTAGGGCTTTGGGTTATTTTGCTTCAAAATTTCGGTTTTGGATCCAAATTAGGGTTTTGGGTCAAAATTAGGGTTTAGGGTTTGAATTAGGGTTTTGAGTAAAAAATAGGGTTTTGGGACAAAAATAGGGTTAGAATTAGGGGTATGGGTCTAAATTAGGGTTAGAATTAGGGTTTTTAGTCTAAATTAGGGTTTTGGGTCTAAATTAGGGTTTTAGGTCAGAATTAGGGTTTTTGGTCAAAATTAGGGATTTGAGTCTAAATTAGGGTTTTAGGTCAGAATTTTGGTTTTGGGTCAAAATTAGGGTTCATGGTTTGAATTAGGGTTTGGACTACAAAATAGGGTCTTGGGTCAAAATTAGGGTTCTTGGTTAAATTTAGGGTTTAGGGTCAAAATTTAGGGTTTTGGATTAAAATTAGGGTTCTGGGTTAAATTTAGGGTTTTGGTTCAAAAATAGGGTTAGAATTAGGGTTTTGGTTCAAATTTAGGGTTTATGGTTAAAAATAGGGTTTCGGGTCAAATTGAGGGTTCTATGTTAAATTTAGGGTTTTGGATCAAAATTTAGGATTTTGGGTTAAAAGTAGGGTTCTATGTTAAATTTAGGGTTTAGGGTCAAAATTTGGGTTTTGGGTTGAATTAGGGTTTTGAGTTAAAAATAGTGTTTTGGGACAAAAATAGAGTTAGAATTAGGGTTTTGGTTCAAATTTAGGGTTTAGGATCAAAATTAGGGTTTAGGCTTTGAATTAGGGTTTTGGGTTAAAAACAGGGTTTTGGGTCTAAATTAGTGCTCTGGGTTATAATTTGGGTTTTGGGTCAAAATTAGTGCTCTGGGTTATAATTTGGGTTTTGGGTCAAAATTAGTGCTCTGGGTTATAATTTGGGTTTGGGGTCAAAATTTCGGTTTTGGCTCAAAATCAGGGTTTAGGGTTTGAATTAGGGTTTTGTGTAAAAATTCGGGTTTTGTGTTAAAATTCTGGGTCAAATTTAGGGTTTTGGGTCAACATTAGGGTTTAGGATTTGAATTAGGTGTTTGGGTCAAAATTACGGTTTTGGGTCAGAACTAGGGTTTTGGGTTAAATTTAGGGTTTTGGGTCAAAAATAGGGTTAGAATTAGGGTTTTGGTTCAGATTTTGGGTTTTCGATTAAAATTAGGGTTTACGGTCAAAATTAGGGTTTAGGCTTTGAATTAGGGTTTTGGGTTAAAAATATGGTTTTGTGTCTAAATTAGGGTTTTGGGTCAAAATTTCTGGTTTGGCTCAAAATTAGGGTTTAAGGTTTGAATTAGGGTTTTGGGTAAAAATTAGGGTTCTGGGTCAAATTTAGGGTTTTGGGTCAGCATTATGGTTTAGGGTTTGAATTTGGGTTTTGAGTTAAAAATAGGGTTTTGGGTCAAAAATTGGGTTAGAATTAGGGTTTTGCGTTAAAATTAGGGTTTTGGGTCGAAAATAGGGATCTTGGTCAAATTTAGGGTTTAGGGTAAAAAATAGGGTTCGAATTATGGTTTTGGATCAGAATTAGGGTTTGGGGTCTAAATTACGGTTTGGGGTCAAAATTAGGGCTTTGGGTTATTTTGGGTCAAAATTATAGTTTTGGGTCAAAATTTGGGTTTTGGGTCAAAAATAAGGTGTCGGTTTTTGAGTTAAGAAATGGGTTTTGGGACAAAAATAAGGTTAGAATTAGGTTTTTGGGTCTAAATTAGGTGTTGGGTCTAAATTGGGGTTTTGGGTCAAAATTAGGGCTCTGGGTTCTAGGTTAAATTTAGAGTTTAGGGTCAAAATTTAGGGTTTTAAATTAAAATTAGGGTTCTTGGTTAAATTTAGGGTTTTGGGACAAAAATAGGGTTAGAATTAGGGTTTTGGTTCAAATTTAGGGTTTAGGGTTAAAATTAGGGTTTAAGCTTTGAATTTGGGTTTTTGGTTAAAAATACGGTTTTGTGTCTAAATTACGGTTTCGGGTCAGAATTAGGGTTTTGGGTCAAAATTAGGGCTCTGGGTTATAATTTGGGTTTTGGGTCATAATTTCGGTTTTGGGTCAAAATTAAGGTTCTGGGTCAACATTAGGGTTTCGGGTTTGAATTTGGTTTTTGAGTTAAAAAGAGGGTTTTCGGTCAAAAATAGGGTTAGAATTAAGGTTTTGTGTTAAAATTAGGGTTTAGGGTCAAAAATAGGGTTCTGGATCAAATTTTGGGTTTTCGGTCAAAAAAGGGTTCGAATTAGGGTTTTGGATCAGAATTCGGGTTTTGGGTCGAAATTAGGGTTTAGGGTTTGAATTAGGGTTTTGAGAAAAAAATTGGGTTTTGGGACAAAAATAGGGTTAGAATTAGGGGTATGGGTCTAAATTAGGGTTAGAATTAGGGTTTTGGTTCAAAATTAGGGTTTTGGGTCAAAATTAGGGTTTTAGGTCAGAATTAGGGGTTAGGGTCAAAATTAGGGATTTGGGTTAAAATTAGGGTTCTAGGTCAAAATTTTGGTTTTGGGTCAAAATTAGGGTTCATGGTTTGAATTAGGGTTTGGACTACAAAATATGGTCTTGGGTCAAAATTAGGGTTCCTGGTTAAATTTAGGGTTTCGGGTCAAAATTTAGGGTTTTGGATTAAAATTAGGGTTCTGGGTTAAATTTAGGGTTTTGGGACAAAAATAGGGTTAGAATTCGGGTTTTGCTTCAAATTTAGGGTTTAGGGTGAAAATTAGGGTTTAGGCTTTGAATTATGGTTTAGGGTTAAAAATAGGGTTTCGGGTCAAATTTAGGGTTCTAGGTAAAATTTAGGGTTTTGGGTCAAAATTTAGGATTTTGGGTTAAAAGTAGGGTTCTGTGTTAAATTTAGGGTTTAGGGTCAAAATTTGGGTTTTGGGTTGAATTAGGGTTGTGAGTTAAAAATAGGGTTTTGGGACAAAAGGAGAGTTAGAATTATGGTTTTGGTTCAAATTTAGGGTTTAGGATCAAAATTAGGGTTTAGCCTTTGAATTAGGGTTTTGGGTTAAAAATAGGGTTTTGGGTTAGAATTAGGGTTTTGGGTCAGAATTTGGGTTTTGGGTCAAAATTAGTGCTCTGGGTTATAATTTGGGTTTTGGGTCAAAATTTCGGTTTTGGCTCAAAATCAGGGTTTAGGGTTTGAATTAGGGTTTTGGGTTAAAATTCGGGTTTTGGATTAAAATTCTGGGTCAAATTTAGGGTTTTGGGTCAACATTAGGGTTTAGGATTTGAATTAGATGTTTGGGTCAAAATTACGGTTTTGGGTCAGAATTAGGGTTTTGGGTCTAAATTAGGGTTTTGGGTCTAAATTAGGGTTCTGTGTTAAATTTAGGGTTTAGAGTCAAAATTTAGGGTTTTGGATTAAAATTAGGGTTTTGGGTCAAAAATAGGGTTCTGGGTCAAATTTAGGGTTTTGGGTCAAAAAAAGGGTTCGAATTAGGGTTTTGGATCAGAATTAGGGCTTTGGGTTATTTTGGGTCAAAATGTCGGTTTTGGGTCAAAATTAGGGTTTAGGGTTTCAATTACGGTTTTTAGTAAAGAATTGGGTTTTGGGTCAAAAATTGGGTTAGAATTAGCGTTTTGGGTCTAAATTTGGGTTTTGGGTCAAAATTAAGGTGTCGGGTTTGGAGTTAAAAAAAGGGTTTTGGGAGAAAAATAGGGTTAGAATAAGGGTTTTTGTGTCTAAATTAGGTTTTGGGTCTAAATTAGGGTTATGGGTCAAATTTAGGGTTCTGGGTTAAATTTAGGGTTTAGGGTCAAAATTTTGGGGTTTGGATTAAAATTAGGGTTCTGGGTTAAATTTAGGGTTTTGGGAAAAAAATAGGGTTAGAATTAGGGTTTTGGTTCAAATTTAGGGTTTAGGATCAAAACTAGGGTTTAGGGTTAAAATTAGGGTTTAGGCTTTGAATTAGGATTTTTGGTTTAAAATAAGGTTTTGTGTCCAAATTAGGGTTTTGCGTCAGAATTAGGGTTTTGGGTAAAAATTAGGACTCTGGGTTATAATTTGGGTTTTGGGTCAAATTTTCGGTTTTCGGTCAAAATTAGGGTTTCGGGTTTGAATTAGGGTTTTGGATCAAAATTCGGGTTTTGGGTCAACATTAGGGTTTAGGGTTTTGGGTCAAAAATAAGGTTAGAATTAAGTTTTTGCGTTAAAATTATGGTTTTGGGTTAAAAATAGGGTTGTGTCAAATTTAGGGTTTTGGGTCAAAAATAGGGTTCGAATTAGGGTTTTGTGTCTAAATTAGGGTTTTTGGGTCAAAATTAGGGCTTTGGGTTATTTTGGGTCAAAATTTAGGCTTTGGATCCAAATTAGGGTTTTCGGTCAAAATTAGGGTTTAGGGTTTGAATTAGGGTTTTGAGTAAAAAATAGGGGTTTGGGTCAAAAATAGGGTTAGAATTAGGGTTTTTGGGTCTAAATTAGAGTCTTGGGTCAAAATTAGGGTTCCTGGTTAAATTTAAGGTTTTGGGTCAAAATTTACGGTTTTGGATTAAAATTAGGGTTTAGGGTCAAAATTAGGGTTTAGGCTTTGAATTAGGGTTTTGGGTTAAAAATAGGGTGTTGTGTCTAAATTAGGGTTTTGGGTCAGAATTATGGTTTTAGGTCAAAATTTCGGGTTTGGCTCAAAATTAGGGTTTAGGGTTTGAATTAGGGTTTTTGGTAAAAATTAGGGTTCTGGGTCAAATTTAGGGTTTTGGGTCAATATTAGGGTTTAGGGTTTGAATTTGGGTTTTGAGTTAAAAATAGGGTTTTGTGTCAAAAATAGGGTTAGAATTCGGGTTTTGTTTTAAAATTAGGCTTTTGGGTCGAAAATAGGGTTCTTGGACAAATTTAGGGTTTAGGGTAAAAAATAGGGTTCGAATTAAGGTTTTGGATCAGAATTAGGGTTTTGGGTCTAAATTAGGGTTTTGGGGTCAGGATTAGGGTTTTCGGTCAAAATTAGGGCTTTGGGTTATTTTGGGTCAAAATTACGGTTTTGGGTCCAAATTAGGGTTTTTGGTCTAAATTAGGGTTTAGGTTTTGGGTCAAAAATAAGGTGTCGGCTTTTGAGTTAAAAAATGGGTTTTGGGACAAAAATAGGGTTAGAATTAGGGTTTTTGGGTCTAAATTAGGTTTTGGGTCAAAATTAGGGCTCTAGGTACTAGGTTAAAATTAGGGTTCAGGGTCAAAATTTAGGGTTTTGAATTAAAATTGGGGTTCTTGGTTAAATTTAGGGTTTTGGGACAAAAATAGGGTTAGAATTAGGGTTTTGGTTCAAATTTAGGGTTTAGGGTTAAAATTAGGGTTTAAGCTTTGAATTCGGGTTTTTGGTTTAAAATAGGGTTTTGTGTCTAAATTAGGGTTTCGGGTCAGAATTAAGGTTTTGGGTCAAAATTAGGGCTCTGGGTTATAGTTTGGGTTTTGGGTCAAAATTTCGGTTTTGGGTCAAAATTAGGGTTTGAATTAGGGTTTTGGGTCAAAATTCGGGTTTTGGGTCAAAATTAGGGTTCTGGGTCAAAATTAGGGTTCTGGGTCAACATTAGGGTTTAGGGTTTGAATTTGGCTTTTGAGTCAAAAATAGGGTTAGAA
This sequence comes from Sophora flavescens, assembly GCA_030762895.1. Taxonomy (NCBI): domain Eukaryota; kingdom Viridiplantae; phylum Streptophyta; class Magnoliopsida; order Fabales; family Fabaceae; genus Sophora; species Sophora flavescens. The sequence goes on from CM061066.1 coordinate 10,320,527, forward strand.
TTAAGGTTTTGCGTTAAAATTAGGGTTTAGGGTCAAAAATAGGGTTCTGGGTCAAAAATAGGGTTCATATTAGGGTTTTGTGTAAAGAATTGGGTTTTGGGACAAAAATAGGGTTAGAATTAGGGATTTGGTTCAAATTTAGGGTTTAGGGTTAAAATTTAGGGTTTTGGGACAAATTTAGGGTTTAGGGTTAAAATTAGGGTTTAGGCTTTTAATTAGGATTTTGGGTTTAAAATAGGGTTTTGTGTCTAAATTAGGGTTTTGGGTCAAAATTATGATTCTGGATTATAATTTGGGTTTGAGGTCAAACTTTTGGTTATTAGTCAAAATTAGGGTTTCGGGTTTGAATTAGGGTTTTGGGTCAAATTTCGGGTTTTGGGTCAAATTTAGGGTTTTGGGATACATTAGGGTTTAGGGTCAAAATAGGGTGAGAATTAAGTTTTTGCGTTAAAATTAGGGTTTAGGGTCAAAAATAGGGTTCTGGGTCAAATTTAGGGTTTGAATTAGGATTTTGGATCAGAATTAGGGTTTTGGGTCTAAATTAGGGTTTTGGGGTCAGAATTAGGGTTTTGGGTCAAAATTTGGGCTTTGGGTTATGGATCAAAATTAGGGTTTAATGTTTGAATTAAGGTTTTGAGTAAAAAATAGGGTTGTGGGACAAAAATAGGGTTAGAATTAGGTTTTTTGGGTCTAAATTAGAGTCTTGGGTCAAAATTAGGGTTCCTGGTTAAATTTAGGGTTTAGGGTCAAAATTTAGGGTTTTGGATTAAAATTAGGGTTCTGGGTTAAATTTAGGGTTTTGGGACAAAAATAGGGTTAGAATTAGGGTTTTGGTTCAAATTTAGGGTTTAGGATCAAAATTAGGGTTTTGGGTCAAAATTAGGGTTTATGCTTTGAATTAGGGTTTTGGGTTAAAAATAGGGTTTTGGGTCAAATTTAGGGTTCTGGGTTAAATTTAGGGTCTTGGGTCAAAAATAGGGTTCGTATTAGGGTTTTGGGGTCAGAATTAGGGTTTTGGGTCAAAATTAGGGTTTTGGGTCAAAATTAGGGCTTTGGGTTATTTTGGGTCAAAATTTCGGTTTTGGGTCCAAATTAGGGTTTTGGGTCAATATTAGGGTTTTGAGTAAAAAATAGGTTTTTGAGTAAAAAATAGGGTTTTGGGACAAAAATAGGGTTATAATTAGGGTTTTTGGGTCTAAATTAGGGTCTTGGGTCAAAATTAGTGTTATGGATCAAATTTAGGGTTCTCGGTTAAATTTTGGGTTTAGGATCAAAATTTAGGGGTTTGGATTAAAATTAGGGTTCTGGGTTAAATTTAGGGTTTAGGATCAAAATTAGGGTTTAGGATCAAAATTAGGGTTTAGGGTTAAAATTAGGGTTTAGGCTTTGAATTAGGATTTTGGGTTTAAAATAGGGTTTTTAGTAAAGAATTTATTTTTGGGATAAAAATTGGGTTAGAATTAGGGTTTTGGGTCAAAATTAGGGTTTTGGGTCAAAATTTGGGTTTTGGGTCAAAATTAAGGTGTTGGGACAAAAATAGGGTTAGAATTAGGGTTTTTGTGTTTAAATTTGGTTTTGGGTCTAAATTAGTGTCTTGGGTCAAAATTAGGGTTTGGGTCAAATTTAGGGTTTTGGGTTAAATTTAGGGTTTAGGGTAACAATTTAGGGGTTTGGATTAAAATTAGGGTTTTGGGAAAAAATAGGGTTGGAATTAGGGTTTTGGTTCAGATTTAGGGTTTAGGATCAAAACTAGGGTTTAGGGTTAAAATTAGGGTTTAGGCTTTGAATAGGGATTTTGGGTTTAAAATAAGGTTGTGTCTAAATTAGGGTTTTGGGTCAGAATTAGGGTTTTGTGTCAAAATTAGGACTCTGGGTTATAATTCGGGTTTTCTGTCAAATTTTCGGTTTTCGGTCAAAATTAAGGTTTCGGGTTTGAATTAGTGTTTTGGGTCAAAATTCGATTTTTGGGTCAAATTTAGGGTTTAGGGTCAACATTAGGGTTTTGGGTTTTGGGTCAAAATTAGGGTTAGAAATAAGTTTTTGCGTTAAAATTATGGTTTTGGGTCAAAATTAGGGTTCTGTGTAAAATTTAGGGTCTGGGGTCAAAAATAGGGTTCGGATTAGGGTTTTGGATCAGAATTAGGGTTTTGTGTCTAAATTAGGGTTTTTGGGTCAGAATTAGGGTTTTGGGTCAATATAAGGGCTTTGGGTTATTTTGGGTCAAAATTTAGGTTTTGGATCCAAATTAGGGTTTTGGGTCAAAATTAGGGATTAGGGTTTGAATTAGGGTGTTGAGTAAAAAATAGGGGTTTGGGACAAAAATTGGGTTAGAATTAGGGTTTTTGGGTCTAAATTAGAGTCTTGGGTCTAAATTGGGGTTCCTGGTTAAATTTAAGGATTTGGGTCAAAATATAGGGTTTTGGATTAAAATTAGGGTTTAGGGTCAAAATTAGGGTTTAGGCTTTGAATTAGGGTTTTGGGTTAAAAATAGGGTTTTGTGTCTAAATTAGGGTTTTGGGTCAGAATTTGGGTTTTGGGTCAAAATTAGGGCTCTGGGTTATAATTTGGGTTTTAGGTCAAAATTTCGGGTTTGACTCAAAATTAGGGTTTAGGGTTTGAATTAGGGTTTTGGATAAAAATTAGGGTTCTGGGTCAAATTTAGGGTTTTGGGTGAACATTAGGGTTTCGGGTTTGAATTTGGGTTTTGAGTTAAAAATAGGGTTTTGGGTCAAAAATTGGGTTAGAATTAGGGTTTTGCGTTAAAATTAGGGTTTTGGGTCGAAAATAAGGTTCTTGGTCAAATTTAGGGTTTAGGGTAAAAAATAGGGTTCGAATTAGGGTTTTGGATCAGAATTAGGGTTTTGGCTCTAAATTAGGGTTTTGGTGTCAGAATTAGGGTTTTGGGTCAAAATTACGGCTCTGGGTTATAATTTGGGTTTTGGGTCAAAATTTTTGTTTTGGGTCAAAATTAGGGTTTGAATTAGGGTTATGGGTGAAAATTAGGGTTCTGGGTCAAAATTAGGGTTCTGGGTCAACAATAGGGTTTAGGGTTTGAATTTGGCTTTTGAGTTAAAAATAGGTTTTTGGGTCAAAAATAGGGTTAGAATTAAGATTTTGCGTTAAAATTAGGGTTTAGGGTCAAAACTAGGGTTTAGGGTTACAATTAGGGTTTAGGCTTTGAATTAGGGTTTTGGGTCAAAATTAGGACTCTGGGTTATAATTTGGGTTTGGGGTCAAAATTTCGGTTTTCGGTCAAAATTAGGGTTTTGGGTCAAAATTCGGGTTTTGGGTCAACATTAGGGTTTAGGGTCAAAAATAGGGTTAGAATTAAGTTTTTGCGTTAAAATTAGGGTTTAAGGTCAAAAATAGGGTTCTGGGTCAAATTAAGGGTTCGAATTAGGGTTTTGGAACAGAAATAGGGTTTTGGGTCTAAATTAGGGTTTTTGGGTCAGAATTAGCATTTTGGGTCAAAATTAGGACTTTGGGTTATTTTGGGTCAAAATTTAGGTTTTGGTTCCAAATTAGGGTTTTGGGTCAAAATTAGGGTTTAGGGTTTGAATTAGGGTTTGGAGTAAAAAATAGGGTTTTGGGACAAAAATAGGGTTAGAATTAGGGTTTTTGGGTCTAAAATAGAGTCTTGGGTCAAAATTAGGGTTCCTGGTTAAATTTAGGGTTTAGGGTCAAAATTTATGGTTTTGGATTAAAATTAGGGTTCTGGGTTAAATTTAGGTTTTTGCGACAAAAATAGGGTTAGAATTAGGGTTTTGGTTCAAATTTAGGGTTGAGGATCAAAATTAGGGTTTTGGGTCAAAATTGGGGTTTATGCTTTGAATTCCGGTTTAGGGTGAAAATTGGGTTTTGTGTCAAATTTTGGGTTTTGGGTTAAATTTAGGGTCTTGGGTCAAAAATAGGGTTCGTATTAGGGTTTTGGGTCTAAATTAGGGATTTGGGGTCAGAATTAGGGCTTTGGGTCAAATTAAGGGTTCTCGGTTAAATTTAGGGTTTTGGGGACAAAATTTAGGGGTTTGGATTAAAATTAGGGTTTTGGGACAAAAATAGGGTTAGAATTATGGTTTTGGTTCAAATTTAGGGTTTAGGATCAAAATTAGGGTTTAGGGTTAAAATTAGGGTTTAGGCTTTGAATTAGGATTTTGGGTTTAAAATAAGGTTTTTTTGCCTAAATTAGGGTTTTGGGTCAAAATTAGGGCTCTGGGTTATAATTTGGGTTTTGGGTCAAAATTTGGGTTTTCGTTCAAAATTAGGGTTTCGGGTTTGAATTAGGATTTTGCGTCAAAATTCGGGTTTTTGGTCAAATTTAGGGTTTTGGGTTTGAATTTGGTTTTTGTGTTAAAAAGAGGTGTAATTTGGGTCAAAAATAGGGTTAGAATTAAGGTTTTGCGTTAAAATTAGGGTTTAGGGTCAAAAATAGGGTTCTGGGTCAAATTTAGGGTTTTGGGTCAAAAAAAGGGTTCGAATTAGGGTTTTGGATCAGAATTAGGGTTTTGGGTTTAAATTAGGGCTTTGGGTTATTTTGCGTCAAAATATCGGTTTTGGATCCAAATTAGGGTTTTGGGTCAAAATTAGGGTTTAGGGTTTGAATTAGGGTTTTGGGACAAAAATAGGGTTAGAATTAGGGTTTTTGGGTCTAAATTAGGGTTCTGGGTCAACATTAGGGTTTCGGGTTTGAATTTAGGGTTTTGGATTAAAATTAGGGTTCTGGGTTAAATTTAGGGTTTTGGGACAAAAATAGGGTTAGAATTAGGGTTTTGGTTCAAATTTAGGGTTTAGTGTCAAAATTAGGGTTTAGACTTTGAATTAGGGTTTAGGGTTAAAAATAGGGTTTCGGGTCAAATTTAGGGTTCTGGGTTAAATTTAGGGTTTAGGGTCAAAATTTAGGATTTTTGGGTTAAAAGTAGGGTTGTGTTAAATTTAGGGTTTATGGTCAAAATTTGGCTTTTGGGTTGAATTAGGGTTTTGAGTTAAAAATAGGGTTTTGGGACAAAAATAGAGCTAGAATTAGGGTTTTGGTTCAAATTTAGGGTTTAGGATATAAATTAGGGTTTAGGCTTTGAATTAGGGTTTTGGGTTAAAGTTAGGGTTTTGTGTCTAAATTAGGGTTTTGGGTCAAAATTTGGGTTTTGGGTCAAAATTAGTGCTCTGGGTTATAATTTGGGTTTTGGCACAAAATTTTGGTTTTGGCTCAAAATTAGGGTTTTGGGTTAAAATTCGGGTTTTGGATTAAAATTCTTGGTCAAATTTAGTGTTTTGGGTCAACATTAGGGTTTAGGATTTGAATTAGGTGTTTGGGGTCAAAATTACGGTTTTGGTTCAGAATTAGGGTTTTGGGTCTAAATTAGTGCTCTGGGTCTAAATTTGGGTTTTTGGTCAGAATTATGGGTTAGTGTCAAAATTAGGGATTTGGGTTAAAATTAGGGTTCTGGCGCAAAATTTCGGTTTTGGGTGAAAATTAGGGTTCAGGGTTTGAATTAGGGTTTGGACTACAAAATAGGGTCTTGGGTCAAAATTAGGTTTCCTGGTTAAATTTTGGGTTTAGGGTCAAAATTTAGGGTTTTGGATTAAAATTAGGGTTCTGGGTTAAATTTAGGGTTTTGGGACAAAAATAGGGTTAGAATTAGGGTTTTGGTTCAAATTTAGGGTTTAGGGTCAAAATTAGGGTTTAGGCTTTGAATTAGGGTTTAGGGTTAAAAATAGGGTTTCGAGTCAAATTTAGGGTTCTGGGTTAAATTTAGGGTTTTGGGTCAATATTTAGGATTTTGGGTTAAAAGTAGGGTTCTGTGTTAAATTAAGGGTTTAGGGTCAAAATTTGGGTTTTGGGTTGAATTAGGGTTTTGAGTTAAAAATAGGGTTTTGGGACAAAAATAACGTTAAAATTAGGGGTTTGATTCAAAATTAGGGTTCCTGGTTAAATTTAGGGTTTAGGGTCAAAATTTGGGTTTTGGGTTGAATTAAGGTTTTGAGTTAAAAATAGGGTTTTGGGACAAAAATAGAGTTAGAATTAGGGTTTTAGTTCAAATTTAGGGTGTAGGATCAAAATTAGGGTTTAGGCTTTGAATTAGGGTTTTGGGTTAAAAATAGGGTTTTGTGTCTAAATTAGGGTTTTGGGTCAGAATTTGGGTTTTGGGTCAAAATTAGTGCTCTGGGTTATAATTTGAGTTTTGGGTCAAAATTTCGGTTTTGGCTCAAAATTAGGGGTTAGGGTTTCAATTAGGGATTTGGGTTAAAATTCGGGTTTTGGATTAAAATTCTGGGTCAAATTTAGGGTTTTGGGTCAACATTAGGGATTAGGATTTGAATTCGGTGTTTGGGTCAAAATTACGGTTTTGGGTCAGAATTAGGGTTTTGGGTCAAAAATATGATTAGAATTAGGGTTTTGGGTCTAAATTAGGGTTAGAATTAGGTTTTGGGTCTAAATTAGGGTTTTGGGTTAAATTTAGGGTTCTGTGTTAAATTTAGGGTTTAGAGTCAAAATTTAGGGTTTTGGATTAAAATTAGGGTTTTGACTTCAATTTTGGGTTTTGGGACAAAAATAGGGTTAGAATTAGGGTTTTGGTTCAGATTTAGGGTTTTGGATTAAAATTAGGGTTTGGGTCAAAATTAGGGTTTAGGCTTTGAATTAGGATTTTGGGTTAAAAATTGGGTTTTGTGTCTAAATTAGGATTTTGGGTCAGAATTTGGGTTTTGGGTCAAAATTAGGGCTCTGGGTTATAATTTGGGTTTTGGGTCAAAATTTCGGGTTTGGCTCAAAATTAGGGTTTACGGTTTGAATTAGGGTTTTGGGTAAAAATTAGGGTTCTGGGTCAAATTTATGGTTTTGGGTCAACATTAGGGTTTAGGGTTTGAATTTGGGTTTTGAGTCAAAAATAGGGATTTGGGACAAAAATAGGGTTATAATTAGGGTTTGTGTTAAAATTAGGGTTTTGGGTCAAAAATAGGGTTCTTGGTCAAATTTAGGGTTTAGGGTAAAAAATAGGGTTCGAATTAGGGTTTTGGATCAGAATTAGGGTTTTGGGTCTAAATTATGGTTTTGGGGTCAGAATTAGGGTTTTTGGTCAAAATTAGGACTTTGGGTTATTTTGGGTCAAAATTACGGTTTAGGGTCCAAATTTGGGTTTTTGGTCTAAATTAGGGTTTAGGGTCCAAATTTGGGTTTTGGGTGAAAAATAAGGTGTCGACTTTTGAGTTAAAAATGGGTTTTGGGACAAAAATAGGGTTAGAATTAGGGTTTTTGGGTCTAAATTAGGTTTTGGGTCTAAATTGGGGTTTTGGGTCAAAATTAGGGCTCTGGGTTCTAGGTTAAATTTAGGGTTTTGAATTAAAATTAGGGTTCTTGGTTAAATTTAGGGTTTTGGGATAAAAATAGGGTTAGAATTAGGGTATTGGTTCAAATATAGGGTTTAGGGTTAAAATTAGGGTTTAAGCTTTGAATTAGGGTTTTTGATTAAAAATAGGGTTTTGTGTCTAAATTAGGGTTTCGGGTCAGAATTAGGGTCTTGGGTCAAAATTAGGGCTCTGGGTTATAATTTGGGTTTTGGGTCAAAATTTCGGTTTTGGGTCAAAATTAGGGTTTTGGGTCAAAATTCGGGTTCTGGGTCAACATTAGGGTTTAGGGTTTGAATTTGGCTTTTGAGTTAAAAATAGGGTTTTGGGTCAAAAATAGGGTTAGAATTAGGGTTTTCCGTTAAAATTAGGGTTTAGGGTCAAAAATAGGGTCCTGGGTCAAATTTAGGGTTTTGGGTCAAAAAAAGGGTTCGAATTAGGGTTTTGGATCAGAATTAGGGCTTTGGGTTATTTTGGGTCAAAATGTCGGTTTTGGGTCAAAATTAGGGTTTTGGGTCTAAATTAGGGTTTTGGGTCAAAATTTGGGTTTTGGGTCAAAATTAAGGTGTCGGGTTTTGAGTTAAAAAAAGGGTTTTGGGACAAAAATAGGGTTAGAATTAGGGTTTTTGGGTCTAAATTAGGTTTTGGGTCAAAATTAGGGTCTTGGGTCAAAATTAGGGTTATGGGTCAAATTTAGGGTTTACGGTCAAAATTTAGGGGTTTGGATTAAAATTAGGGTTCTGGGTTAAATTTTGGGTTTTGGGACAAAAATAGGTTTAGAATTAGGGTTTTGGTTCAAATTTAGGGTTTAGGATCAAAACTAGGGTTTAGGTTTAAAATTAGGGTTTAGGCTTTGAATTAGGATTTTGGGTTTAAAGTAGGGTTTTGTGTCTAAATTAGGGTTTTGGGTCAAAATTTGGGCTTTGGGTTATTTTGGGTCAAAATTACAGTTTTGGGTCCAAATTTGGGTTTTGGGTCAAAAATAAGGTGTCGGCTTTTGAGTTAAGAAATGGGTTTTGGGACAAAAATAAGGTTAGAATTAGGGTTTTGGGGTCTAAATTAGGTGTTGGGTCTAAATTGGGGTTTTGGGTCAAAATTAGGGCTCTGGGTTCTATGTTAAATTTAGGGTTTATGGTCAAAATTTAGAGTTTTGGATTAAAATTAGGGTTCTTGGTTAAATTTAGGGTTTTGGGACAAAAATAGGGTTAAAATTAGGGTTTCGGTTCAGATTTAGGGTTTTGGATTAAAAATTGGGTTTTGTGTCTAAATTAGGGTTTTGGGTCAAAATTAGGGCTCCGGGTTATAATTTGGGTTTTGGATCAAATTTTCGGGTTTGCCTCAAATTTAGGGTTTAGGGTTTGAATTAGGGTTCTGGGTCAAATTTAGGGTTTTGGGTCAACATTAAGGTTTAGGGTTTGAATTTGGGTTTTGAGTCAAAATAGGGATTTGGGTCAAAAATAGGGTTAGAAATAGGGTTTTGGGTTAAAATTAGGGTTTTGGGTCAAAAATAGGGTTCTTGGTTAATTTAGGGTTTAGGGTAAAAAATAGGGTTCGAATTAGGGTTTTGGATCAGAATTAGGGTTTTGGGTCTAAATTAGGGTTTTGGGGTCAGAATTAGGGTTTTGGATCAAAATTAGGACTTTGGGTTATTTTGGGTCAAAATTACGGTTTTGGGTCCAAATTAGGGTTTTGGGTCTAAATTAGGGTTTAGGGTCCAAATTTGGGTTTTGGGTCAAAAATAAGGTGTCGACTTTTGAGTTAAAAAATGGGTTTTGGGACAAAAATAGGGTTAGAATTAGGGTTTTTGGGTCTAAATTAGGTTTTGGGTCTAAATTGGGGTTTTGGGTCAAAATTAGGGCTCCCGGTTCTAGGTTAAATTTAGGGTTTTGAATTAAAATTAGGTTCTTGGTTAAATTTAGGGTTTTGGGACAAAAATAGGGTTAGAATTAGGTTTTGGTTCAAATTTAGGGTTTAGGGTTAAAATTAGGGTTGTAGGGTTACAAAGGGTTTTGGGTCAAATTAGGGTTTTAGGGTTTTGGAATTAGGAATTTAGGGTTTAAGGTTTGGGGTTAAGGTTAGGTTTGGGTTGAAAAGTAGGGTTTTGGGTCAAAAATTAGGGTTTTGAGTTAAAATTAGGGTTTTGGGTCAAAAATAGGGTTAGGTCAATTTAGGGTTTTGGATCAAAATTAGGGTTTTGGTGGTTAGGGTTTGGGTCCAAAATTTGGGTTTTTGATCAAATTATGTTTTGGGTCCAAATTAGGGTTTTGGGTCAAAATTAGGGTTTTGGGTTTGAATTAGGGTTTTGGAAAAATTAGGGTTGAATTAGGGTTTTGGGTCAAATTAGGGTTTTGGTCAAAATTAGGGTTTAGGGTTTTGAATTAGGGTTTTTTGGACAGGTTTAAGGTTAGAATTAGGTTTTGGGTTTAATTTAGGGTTTAGGGTAAAATTTAGGTTTTGGGTTAAAATTAGGGTTTGAGTTAAAATTTAGGGTTTGGGTCAAAATTTAGGATTTTGGGTTAAAATTAGGTTGTGTTAGATTTAGGGTTTTGGGTCAAAATTTAGAATTAGGGTTTTGAGTTAAAAATAGGGTTTTGGGATAAAAATAGAGTTAGAATTTAGGGTTTTGGTTCAAATTTAGGGTTTTGGGTTAAAATTAGGGTTTTTGGGTTGAATTAGGGTTTTGGTTTAAAATAGGGTTTATTTTGTGTCTTAAATTAGGGTTTTGAGTTAAAATTAGGGTTTTGGGTCAAAATTAGGGCTCTGGGTTATAATTTGGGTTTTGGGTCAAATTTAGGGTTTTGGGTCAAATTTTGGGTTTTGGGTCAAAATTAAGGTGTCGGGTTTTGTGTTAAAAAAAGTTTTTTGGGACAAAAATAGGGGGTTAGAATTAGGGTTATTGTGTCAAAATTAGGGCTCTGGGTCAAAATTAGGGTTATGGGTCAAATTTAGGGTTTTGGGTAAAATTTGGGGTTTAGGGTCAAAATTTGGGGGTTTTGATTAAAATTAGGGTTTGGGTTAAAATTTAGGGTTTTGGGACAAAAATAGGGTTAGAATTTGGGTTTTGGTTCAAATTTAGGGTTTAGGGTCAAATTTAGGGGGGTTAGAATTAGGGTTTAGGGTTAAAATTGGGGGTTTTGGGTTAAAATTAGGGTTGGGTTAAATTTAGGGTTTGGGACAAAAATAGGTTTGGGT
>CM061066.1:10331556-10431962 GCA_030762895.1 Sophora flavescens
AATTTGGGTTTTGGGTCAAATTTCGGGTTTGGCTCAAAATTAGGGTTGGGTTTGAGTTAGGGTTTGGGTAAGTAGGGTTACGGTCAAATTTAGGGTTTGGGTCAACATTTAGGTTTAGGGTTTGAATTTGGGTTTTTGAGTTAAGAAAATAGGGTTTGGGGCAAAAATAGGGTTAGAATTAGGGGTTTGCGTTAAAGTGGGGTTTTGGGTCCCGGCAGGGTTCTTGGTCAGAATTTAGGGTTTAGGGTTACGAATAGGGTTGGAGTGGGGTTTCGGATCGCAATTAGGAGGGTTTTGGGGTGAGAATTGGGGTTCAGGTCAAGTGGGGCTTTGGGTTATTTTTGGGTCAATTACGGTTTGGGTCCAAATTAGGGATTTGGGTCTAGAGTGGGAGTTTGGAGTTTAGGCTCCCAGAATTTGGGTTTTAGTCCGAAATAAGGTGTGAAGCTTTGAGTTAAAAAATGGGTTTTGGGAAAAAAATAGGGGTAGAATTAGGGTTTTTGGGTCTAAATTAGGGTTTTGGGTCCAAATTAGGGCTCTGGGTTCTAGGTTAAATTTAAGGTTTAGGGTCAAAATTTAGGGTTTTGAATTAAAATTAGGTTTCTTGGTTAAATTTAGGGTTTTGGGACAAAAATAGGGTTAGAATTAGGGCTTTGGTTCAAATTTAGGGTTTAGGGTGAAATTTAGGGTTTAAGATTTGAATTAGGGTTTTTGGTTAAAAATAGGGTTTTGGGTCTTAATTAGGGTTTCGGGTCAGAATTAGGGTTTTGGGTCAAAATTTTGTTTTTGGGTCAAAATTAGGGTTTTGGGTCAAAATTCGAGTTTTGGGTCAACATTAGGGTTTAGGGTTTGAATTTGGCTTTTGAGTTAAAAATAGGGTTAGAATTAAGGTTTTGTGTTAAAATTAGGGTGTAGGGTAAAAAATAGGGTTCTAGGTCAAATTTAGGGTATTGGGTCAAAAATAGGGTTCGTATTAGGGTTTTTGGGTTATAAATTAGGGTCTTGGGTCAAAATTAGGGTTCCTGGTTAAATTTAGGGTTTAGGGTCAAAATTTGGGTTTTGGGTTGAATTAGGGTTTTGAGTTAAAAATAGGGGTTTGGGACAAAAATATAGTTAGAATTAGGGTTTTGGTTCAAATTTAGGGTTTAGGATCAAAATTAGGGTTTAGGCTTTGAATTAGGGTTTTGGGTTAAAAATAGGGTTTTGTGTCTAAATTAGGGTTTTGGGTCAGAATTTGGCTTTTGGGTCAAGAATTAGTGCTCTGGGTTATAATTTGGTTTGGCACAAGAATTTAGGACACTGGCTGAAATTAGGGTTTATGGTTGGAATTAGGGTTTTGGGGTTAAATTCGGAGCTTTGGATTAAATTAAGGTCAAATTTAGGGTTTTGGAGTCCCAGCGCATTAGGGTTTAGGATTTGAATTAGGTGTTTGGGTCAAAATTACGGTTTGGATCAAAGTACGGTTTTGGGTCAAAAATAGCGATTAGGAGTAGAGGTTAGAATTAGGTTTTAGATCTAAATTAGGGTTTAGGTTAAATTTAGGGTTGTGTTAAATTTAGGGTTTCTGGGACAAAATTTAGGGTTTTGGATTAAAGTAGGGTTTGGGTTCAATTTGGGGTTTGGGACAAAATAGGGTTGGAGATGCGTTTGGTTCAGATTTAAGTTTTAGGTCAGGAAGTGGGGTTTAGGGTCCAAAGTGGGATTGGAAGCTTTGAATTAGGGTTTTGGGTTAAGAATTGGGTTTGTATCTAAATTAGGGTTTTGGGTAAGTGGGGTTTGGTTCAAGAATTAGGGCTCTAGGTTATAATTTGGGTTTAGGTCATTCAGGTTTTGGCTCAAAATTAGGGTTTATGGTTTCAATTAGGGTTTTGGGTAAAAGTGGGGTTACGTGTCCAAATTTAGCGTTTTGGGTCAACATTAGGGTTTAGGGTTTGAATTAGGGTTTGGGTTAAAAATAGGGTTTTGGGTCCAGAAATAGGGTTAGAATTAGGGTTTTACGTTAAAAATTAGGGTTTTGAATTAGAAAATAGGGTTCTTGGTCAGAATTTAGGGTTTAGGGTAAAAAATAGAGTTCGAATTAGGGTTTCGGTTTAGAATTAAGGTCTGGAGTCGAGTGGTTTTGGTCGCAATTAGGGCTTTGGGTTATTTTGGGTCAAGATTGCGGTTTTGGGTCAGAATTAGGGTTTTGGGTCTAGAAGTTAGGGTTTGGGGTCAAAATTTGGGTTTTGGGTCAAAATTAAGGTGTCTGCTTTTGAGTTAAAATATGGGTTTTGGCACAAAATTAGGGTTAGAATTAGGGTGTTTGGGTCTAGATTAGGTTTTGGGTCTAAATTGGGGTTTTGAATTAAATTGGGCTTTGGGTTCTAGGTTAAATTTAGGGTTTAGGGTCAAAATTTAGGGTTTTGAATTAAAATTAGGGTTCTTGGTTAAATTTCGGGTTTTGGGACAAAAATATTGTTAGAATTAGGGTTTTGGTTTAAATTTAGGGTTTAAGCTTTGAATTAGGGTTTTTGGTTAAAAATAGGGTTTTGTATCTAAATTAGGGTTTCGGGTCAAAATTATGGTTTTGGGTCAAAAATTAGGGTTAGAATTATGGTTTTGGTTCAAAATTCGGGTTTTGGGTCAAAATTAGGGTTCTGGGTCAAATTTAGGGTTCTGGGTCAACATTAGGGTTTAGGGTTTGAATTTGGCTTTTGAGTTAAAAATAGGGTTTTGGGCCAAAAATAGGGTTAGAATTAAGGTTTTGCGTTAAAATTAGGGTTTAGGGTCAAAAATAGGGTTCTGGGTCAAATTTAGGGTCTTAGGTCAAAAATAGGGTTCGTATTAGGGTTTTGGGTCTAAATTAGGGCTTTGGGTTATTTTGGGTCAAAATGTCGGGTTTGGGTCAAAATTAGGGTTTTGGGTCAAAATTAGGGTTTTTAGTGAAGAATCTATTTTTGGGATAAAAATAGGGTTAGAATTAGGGTTTTGGGTCAAAATTAGGGTTTTGGCTTTTAAGTTAAAAAAAGGGTTTTGGGACAAAAATAGGGTTAGAATTAGGGTTTTTGTGTCTAAATTAGGTTTTGGGTCTAAATTAGTGTCTTGGGTCAAAATTAGGGTTTGGGTCAAATTTAGGGTTTTGGGTTAAATTTAGGGTTTAGGAGATAACAATTTGAGGAGTTGGATTAAAATTAGGGTTTTGGGACAAAAATAGGGTTGGAATTAGGGTTTTGGTTCAGATTTAGGGTTTAGGACCAAAACTAGGGTTTAGGGTTAAAAATAGGGTTTAGGCTTTGAAAAGGGATTTTGGGTTTAAAATAGGGTTGTGTGTCTAAATTATGGTTTTGGGTCAGAATTAGGGTTTTGGGTCAAAATTAGGGCTCTGGGTTATAATTTGGGTTTTGGGTCAAAATTTCGGTTTTCGGTCAAAATTAGGGTTTCGGGTTTGAATTTGGTTTTGAGTTAAGGGTTTTGGGTCAAAAATAGGGGTTAGGAGTAGGTTTTGCGTTAGAGTAGGGTTTAGGGTTAAAAATAGGGTTGGGTCAGAATTTAGGGTTTTGGGTCGAGAAAAAGGGTTAGTGGGGTTTTGGATGAGGTGGGATTTTGGGTCTAAGTGGGTTTTGGGTGAAAATAGGGTTCTTGGTCAAATTTAGGGTTTAGGGTAAAAATAGGGTTCGAATTAGGGTTCGGATCGAATTAGGGTTTTGGGTCTAAATTAGGGTTTTGGGGGTGGAATTAGGGTGTTGGGTCAAATTAGGGCTTTGGGTTTTTTGGGTCAAGTGATTTGGGTCCAGAATTAGGGTTTGGGTCTAGAATTAGGGTTTGGGGTCAAGGGTGAGTTTTGGGTCAAAAATAGGTGTCGGTTTGAGTTTAAAAATGGGTTTTAGCACAAAAATAGGGTTAGAATTAGGGTTTTTGGGTCTAGATTAGGTTTTGGGTCTAAATTGGGGTTTTGGGTCAAAATTACGGCTCTGGGTTCTAGGTTAAATTTAGGGTTTAGGGTCAAAATTTAGGGTTTTGAATTGAAATTAGGGTTCTTGGTTAAATTTCGGGTTTTGGGACAAAAATATTGTTAGAATTAGGGTTTTGGTTCAAAATAGGGTTTTGTTTCTAAATTAGGGTTTCGGGTCAAAATTAGGGTTTTGGGTCAAAAATTAGGGTTTGAATTATGGTTTTGGGTCAAAATTCGGGTTTTGGATCAAAATTAGGGTTCTGGGTCAACATTAGGGTTTAGGTTTTGAATTTGGCTTTTGAGTTAAAAATAGGGTTTTGGGCCAAAAATAGGGTTGGAATTAAGGTTTTGCGTTAAAATTAGGGTTTAGGGTCAAAAATAGGGTTCTGGGTCAAATTTAGGGTCTTGGGTCAAAAATAGGGTTAAGTATTGGGTTTGGGTCTAAGTGGGGCTTTGGGTTATTTTAGATTCAAAATGTCGGGTTTGGATCAAAATTGGGTTTTGAGTCAATTGGGGTTTTAGTAAAGAATTTATTTTGGGATAAAAGTGGGTTAGAATTAGGGTTTTGGGTCAAGTGGGGTTTTGGGTCAAGAATTTGGGTTTTAGGTCAAGAATTAAGGTGTTGGGTTTTGAGTTAAAAAGGGTTTGGGACAAAAATGGGTTAAATTAGGGTTTTGTGTCTAGGAGTGGGTTTTGGGTCTAAATTAGTGTCTCGGGTCAAAATTAGGGTTTGGGTGGGTTAGGGTTTTGGGTTAGGGTAGGGTTTAGGGTAACAATTTAGGGGTTTGGATTAAAATTAGGTTTGGGACAAGTGGGTTTGGAATTAGGGTTTTGGTTGATTTAGGGTTTCGATCAAAACTAGCGTTAAGGGTTAAGTGGGGTTTAGGCTTTGAACAGTTTTGGGTTTAAATAAGGTTGTGTCTAAGTGGGGTTTTGGGTCGGGGAGTAGGGTTTTGTGTCAAAATTAGGATTACGGGTTATAATTTAGGTTTTCTGAATCAAATTTGGCTTTCGGTCAAGAGTAGGGTTGGTTTGAATTAGTGTTTTCGGTCAAGAATTCGATTTTGGGTCAAATTTAGGGTTTAGGGTCAACATTAGGGTTTGGGTTTGAATTCAAGTAGGGTTAGAAATAAGTTTTTGCTCAAAATTATGGTTTTGGGTCAAGTGGGGTTACGTGTAAAATTTAGAGTGCAGGGTCCAAAAATAGGAGGTTCGGATTAGGGTTTGGATGTGAATTAGGGTTTTGTGTCTAATTAGGGTTTTGAATTCGGAGTATGGTTTTGGGTCAAGTGGGATTTAGGTTATTTTGGGTCAAGGGTAGTTTTGGATCAGAATTAAGGTGTTGAGTCAAATTAGGGTTTAGGAGTTTGAATTAGGGTTTTGATTAAAAATAGGGGTTTGGGGCCAAATAGGGTTAGAATTAGGGTTTTGGGTCTAGAATTAGAGTCTTGGGTCAAAAATTAGGGTTCCTGGTTAAATTTAGGTTTTGGGTCAAAATATGGGTTTAGGGTTTTCAAAATTAGGAGTTTGACTTTGTTAGGGGTTTTGGGTCAAAAGTGGGCGGGTTATAATTTGGGTTTAGGTCAAATTGGTTTGGCTGGGTAGGGTTTAGGAGGGTTTGAATTAGGGTTTTGGGTAAAAATTAGGGTTATTGGACAAATTTAGGGTTTTGAGTCAACATTAGGGTTTTGGGTTTGAATTTGGGTTGTGTTAAAAATAAGGTTTTGGGTCAAAAATAGGGTTAGAATTAGGGTTTTTCTTTAAAATTAGGGTTTTGGGTCGAAAATAGGGTTCTTGGTCAATTTATGGTTTAGGGTAAAAAATAGGGTTCGAATTAGGGTTTTGGATCATAATTAGGGTTTTGGGGGGAATTCGGGGAGTGGGGTTTTGGGTCAAGAGTGGGGCTTTGGGTTTTTTGGGTCAAGTGGTTTTGGGTCCAGAATTGGGATTTTAGTCCCAAGTGGGGTTTGCGGTCCAGGAGGTGGGTTTTGAATTCAAAAATAAAGTGTCGCTTTGTGTTAAAGTGGGTTTTGGGACAAAAATAGGGTTAGAGTTAGGGGTTTTGGGTTAAATTTAGGGTTTGAGTCAGTGGGGTTCACGGTTCTGGGTTAAATTTGGGTTTGGTTCAGAATTGGGTGGGGGTTGAGGTGGGGTTTTGGGTAGATAGGTGTTGGGACAAATTTAGGGTTTTGGTTTTGAATTAGGGGTTTGGGTTCAGAATTGGGTTTGTGGTCTGGAGTGGGGTTTGTGGGGGGGTCAAAATTAGTGCTGGGTTATGAGTTGGGTTTTTGGGTTTAAATTCGGGTTGTTGGGTTTAGGGATTTTGGGTTTTGGGTAAAAGGGGGGTCTTTTTGGGTTAAAAAATTTAGGGTTTTGGGCCAAATTAGGGTTGGTTTGAATTGGTGTTTGGGTCTAAATTTGGGTTTAGGCTTTGAATTGGGTTTTTGGGTTAAGTTGGGTTTGTTTTTGGGGTTTTGGGTAAGTGGGTTTGGGTCAAGTGGGGCTCTAGGTTATAATTTGGGTTTTGGGTCAGAGTTGGGTTAGCTCCAAGGTGGGGTTTTGGGTTTGAATTAGGGTTTGGGTTAATTAGGGTTTGGGTACAATGGGTTTGGGGTTTTGGTTAAAGATTAGGGTGGAAATTGGTTTGGATTTGAGTGATGGTTTAGGTCAAATTTGGGTTTGGGGTTAAAAATAGGGTTTGGTCAAATTAGGGTTTGGGGTGGAATTTGTGTTGGGGTCAGAGTGGTTTGTAATTGGGGTTTTGGGTGGGGGTTAGGGTTTTGGGTCGAAATTAGGGCTTTGGGTTGGGGGTTTTGGGTCAAGTTTTTTGGATCAAATTGGGGTTTTGGGTCAAGTTAGGGTTTAGGGTTTGAATTAGGGTTTGAGTAAAAATAGGGGTTTGGGACAAAATAGGGTTAGAATTAGGGTTTTGGGTCTAGATAGGGTCTTGGGTCAAGAGTGGGGTTCTGGGTGGGGTTGAGGGTTTTGGGTCATATAGGGTTTAAATTTAGGGTTTGGGATCAAAATTAGGGTTTAGGCTTTGGGGGGGGTTTGGGTCAGAGGTTTGGGTTTGGGTCTAGGAGTTGGGTTTTGGTCGAGGTGGGGGTTTTGGGTCAAGTTTTGGGTTTGAGTGGGTTTTGTCAATTGGGGTTGGGCCTAGAGTGGTTAGGGTTTTGAATTAGGGTTTTGGGTAAAAATTGGGTTTTGGTCAAAGTTGGTTTGGGTCAAAATTAGGGTTTAGGGTTTGAATTTGGGTTTTGAGTTAAAAATAGGGTTTTGGATCAAAAATAGGGTTAGAATTAAGGTTTTGCGTTAAAGTGAGGGTTTAGGGTCGAAAATAGGGTTCTTGGTCAAATTTAGGGTTTGGGTCCAAGTGGGTTGAGGGGGTTTGGATGGAAGTGGGTTTTGGGTCTAAATTAGTGTTTGGGTTATTTTGGGTGAAAATTTTGGTTTTGGGTCGAAATTAGGGTTTTGGGTCCAGAGGTGTGGTTTAGGTTGAATTAGGGTTTTGAGTCAAATTTGGGTTTTGGGACAAAAATGGGTTCGAATTTGGGTTAAAAATTGGGTTTGGGTCAAAAAAGAGGAGGGTTAAAATTAGGGTTTTGGTCAAATTTAGGGTTTTGGGTTAAATTGGGGTTTTGGGTCAAAATTTAGGTTTTGGGTTAAAATTAGGGTTAGAATTTGGGGTTGGGTCAAAATTTGGGGTTGGGTTGAATTAGGGTTTTGGTTAAATAGGGTTTTGGGAGAAAAATGGAGTTAGAATTGGGGTTTTGGTTCAAGTTTAGGGTTTGGGTTTGGGGTTTGGAACTTTGAATTGGGGTTTTGGGTTTAAAATAGGGTTTTGTGTCTAGATTAGGGTTTTGGGTGAGTTGGGTTTTGGGTTAGGGTTGGTGTTGGTTATATTGGGTTTTGGCAAGGTAGGGTTTTGGTCAAAAGGGTTTAGGGTTTGAATTTGGGTTTGGGTCAAAATTCGGGGTTGGTCAAAATTAGGGTTTGGAGTCTAAATTAGGGTTTAGGTGAATTGGCTTTTGGGTCAAATTAGGGTTTGGGTTTGAATTAGGTTTTGGGTTAAAAATTGGGTTTTGGGTTAGAATTAGGGTTTTGGGTGAAAATTAGGGTTTGAGTCAGAATTGGGTTTTGGAGTCAGAGTTGGGGTTTGGGTCCAAATTTAGGGTTGAATTTGGTTTGGGTTTAAGTTAGGGTTTTGGGAAGGGTTTGGAATTTGGGGTTTGCGTTAGAATTGGGGTTTTGGGTCAAAATTAGGTTTTGGTTAAAATTAGGGTTTGGGTGGGCAAAATAGGGTTGGAGTAAATTGGGTTTTGGGTTAGAATTAGGGTTTGGCAAAATTGGGGTTTTGGGTTAGAATTAGGGTTTTGTGTAAAAAGTGGGGTTTGGGTTATTTAGGGTTTTGGGTGAAAAGTAGGGTTTGGTTTGAATTAGGTTTGGGTTAAGAGTAGGGTTTGGGTTAATATAGGGGTAGAATTAGGGTTTTGGGTTAAAATTAGGGTTTTGGGTCAGAGTTTGGGTTTGGGTTAAAGTGAGGGTTTGGGGTATAGGGTTTGGTTAAGGGGTGGGGTTTGGGATAAGTTAGGTTTGGGTAAAATTAGGGTTTTGGGTCAAAATAGGGTTTGGGAGGTTGGTCAAAATTTGGGTTTTGGGTCGAAATTGGGGTTTGGGTGAGAATTAGGTGTGGAGTTTTGGGTTGAAATATGGGTTTGGGAGAAATTGGGTTTAGGGTTTGAATTGGGGTTTTGGGTTTAAATTTGGGTTTGGGTCAAATTTAGGGTTTTTGGTTTGAATTTGGGTTGAGATTAAAAGGGTTTTGGGTCAAAAGTAGGGTTAGAATTGGGTTTTGGGTTTAATTTAGGGTTTAGGTTAAATTTAGGGTTTTGGGTCAAATTTAGGGTTTGGGTTAAAGTTGGGTTTGTGTCGAATTGGGGTTTTGGGTCGGGAGTTTGGGTTTTGGGTGTAAATTAGGGCTTTGGGTTATGTTGGGGATGGGGGGTCAAAATGTGGGTTTTGGGTCAAAATTAGGGTTTGGGTTGAATTGGGGTTTGAGTAAGAGTAGGGTTTTGGGTCAAAAATTGGGTTAGAATTGGGGTTTGGTTGAAAATTAGGGTTTGGGGTTAAAATTGGGGTTTAGGGTTAGAATTAGGGTTTTGGGTCAAAATTGGGTTTGGGTTAAATTTAGGGTTTTGGGTGTGGGGTAGGGGTTTGGGTTTGAATTAGGGTTGTGTTAAATTTAGGGTTTTGGGACAAAAATTGGGTTTTGAGGAAGGGTTTTGAGTTCAGATTTAGGGTTTTGGGACAAAATAGGTTAGAATTAGGGGTTTGGGTCAAATTTGGGTTTTGGGCGAATTAGGGTTTGGCTTTGAATTGGGGTTTTGGGTTACAAATTAGGGTTTGTGTCTAGAGTGGGGTTTTGGGTTTGAAGTGGGGTTTTGGGTCAGAGTTGGGGTGTGTGGGTTATAATTTGGGTTTTGGTTAAATTTAGGGTTTGGGACAAAATTAGGGTTGTAGGGGTTGAATTTGGGTTTGGGTCAGGGTTAGGGTTTAGGGTTTGGGTTAGGGTTTGGGTTAAAAATAGGGTTGATTAGGGTTTTGGGGGGGTTAGAATTAGGGTTTTGGGTGTAAATTTTTTGGGTTAGATAGGGTTTGGTTAAGTTTGGGGTTTAGGATAAAATTTGGTTTGAATTAGGGTTTTGGTTAGGAGTTGGGGTTTTGGACAGAGGTGGGGTTTGGAATTGAGGGTTTTGGTTCGAATTTGGGTTTTGGGGTCAAAATTAGGGGTTAGGTTTGAATTAGGGTTTTGGGTTAAAGTGGGGGTTTGGGGTCTAAATTAGGGTTTGGGGTTTGAATTGGGGGTTTGGGTCAGTTAGGGCTTGGGTTATAATTTGGGTTTTGGGTCAAAATTTAGGTTTGGCTCAAAGTGGGTTTTAGGGTTGAATTTGGGTTTTGGGTAGAAGGTGGGTTTTGGTCAGATTTAGGGTTTTGGGCAAAATTAGGGTTTTGGGTTGGAATTGGGTGAGTTTGAAATAGGGTTTTGGGTCTAAATTAGGGTTAGAATTAGGGTTTGGGTTGAAGTAGGGTTTTGGGTGAAGTGGGTTTGGTTTAGGGTTTGGGGGTTGAATAGGGTTTTGATCAAAATTAGGGTTTTGGGTGGATTAGGGTTTTGGGTCAAGTAGGGCTTTGGGTTATTTTGGGGGGAAATTAGGGTTTTGGGTTAAAAATGGGTGTTGGGTGAGGGTTGGGAAAAAATAGGGGTTTGGGTTTGAATTAGGATTTTGGGTCAAAATTGGGTTTTGGTCAAATTTGGGGTTTGTGTTTGTGGGTTGGTTAGGGTTGGGTCAAAAATAGGGTTAGAATTAGGGTTTTGCGTTAAAGTTAGGGTTTAGGGTCAAAATAGGGTTGGTCAAATTTAGGGTTTTGGGTAAAATAGGGTTCGAAGTAGGGTTTTGGTCAGAATTGGGGTTTGGGTCTAAGTGAGGGCTTTGGGTATTTTGAGTCAATTGGTTGGCCAAATTAGGTTTGGGTCAAAAGTGGGGTTTAGGGTTTGAATAGGGTTTGGTAAAAATAGGGGTTGGGACAAAAATAGGGTTAGAATTGGGGTTTGGGTCAAATTTGGGTTTGGCTTTGAATTAGGGTTTAGGGTTAAAAATAGGGTTTGGTCAAATTTAGGGTTTAGGTTAAATTTAGGGTTTTGGGTCAAATTGGTTTTGGGTTAAGGGGTTAAATTTAGGGTTAGGGTCAAATTTGGGTTTGGGTTGAATTAGGGTTTGAGTTAAAAAGGGTTTTGGGACAAAAATAGGTTAGAATTGGGGTTTTGGTTCGAATTTGGGTTTTAGGATCAGGTTGGGGTTTAGGCTTTGAATTGGGGTTTGGGTTAAAATTGGGTTTGTGTCAATTAGGGTTTTGGGTCATAATTTGGGTTTTGGGTCAAATTAGGGTTCTGGGTAATAAGTTGGGTTGGGTCAAATTAGGGTTTTGGGTCAACATGAGGGTTTAGGATTTGAATAGGTGTTTGGGTCAAGTACGGTTTTGGTCGAAATTAGGTTTTGGGTCAAAAATAGGGTTAGAATTAGGGTTTTGGGTCTAAGTTGGGGTTAGAAGTAGGTTTGGGTCTAAAGTAGGGTTTTGGGTTAAATTTAGGGTTACGGGTTAAATTTGGGTTTAGAGCTTGGGTTTGGGTTAAAATTAGGGTTTTGGACAAAAATAGGGTTAGAATTAGGGTTTTGGTTCAGATTTGGGTTTTGATTAAATTAGGGTTTGGTAAAAGGGTTTAGGCTTTGAATTAGGGTTTGGGTCCAAATTGGTTTTGCTCAAGATTAGGGTTTAGGGTTTGAATTAGTGTTTGTGTCAGTAGGGCTGAGTTATAATTTGGGTTTTGGGTCAAAATTTGGGTTTTGGCTCAAGTAGGTTTAGGGTTTGAATTAGGGTTTGGGTAAAAATTGGGGTTGGGTCAAATTTAGGGTTTTGGGTCAGCATTAGGGTTTAGGGTTTGAATTTGGGTTGAGTTTAAAATAGGGTTTTGGGTCAAAAATAGGGTTAGAATTAGGGTTTCGTAAATTAGGGTTTTGGGTGAAAATAGGGTTCTTGGTCAAATTTAGGGTTTGGGTAGGGTTCATAGGGTTTGGGTCAATTGGGTTTGGGTCGAATTAGGGTTTTGGGTCAAGAGTGGGGCTTTGGGTTATTTTGGGTCAAGATTTTTGGCAAATTAGGGTTTTGGGTCAAAAATAGGTGTCGACTTTGAGTGAGAAATGGGTTTTGGGACAAAAATAGGGTTCGAGTTTGATTACGATTTTGGGTCAAGTTAGGGTTTTGGTCAAATTTAGGGTTTTGGTTGAATTTGGTTTTGAGTTAAAAAGGTTTGGGAAAATAGGGTTAGAATTAGGTTTGCGTTAAATTGGGTTTAGCAAAGGGTTTGGGCAAATTTGGGTTGGTCAAATTAGGGTTTGGATCAGAATTAGGGGTTGGGTCTAAATTAGGCTTGGTTATTGCAAAATTTGTTGAAAGGGGTTGGCAAAATAGGGTTTAGGGTTGAATTGGGTTGGTAAAAATAGGGTTTGGGACAAAAATAGGGTTAGAATTAGGGTTTCGGTCAAATTTGGGTTTGGTTAATTAGGGTTTAGGGTTAAAAATAGGGTGGCAAATGGGGTTGTTAATTTAGGGTGGGCAAAATAGGTTTGGGTTAAGGGTTGGTTAAATTAGGGTTTGGATGGGTTGGGTTGAAGGGTTGGTTAAAAAAAGGTTTTGGGACAAAATAGAGTTAGAATTAGGGTTTTGGTTCAAATTTAGGTTTGAGGATCAAAATTAGGGTTTAGGCTTTGAATTAGAGTTTTGGGTTAAAATTCGGTTTGTGTCTAAGTTGGGTTTTGGGTCGAATTTGGGTTTTGGGTCAAGATTAGTGCTCTGGGTAATAAGTTGGGTTAGGTCAGATTTAGGGTTTTGGGTCAACATTAGGGTTTGGATTGAATTCGGTGTTTGGGTCAAAATTGCGGTTTTGGGTCGAATTAGGGTTTTGGGTCAAAAATAGGGTTAGAATTAGGGTTTTGGGTCTAAGTTAGGGTTAGAGTAGGGTTTGGGTCTAAAGTAGGGTTTTGGGTTAAATTTAGGGTTAGGTTAAATTTGGGTTTAGAGTCAAAATTAGGTTTTGGTAAATTAGGGTTTTGGACAAAAATAGGGTTAGAATTAGGGTTTTGGTTGATTTAGGGTTTGTTAAATAGGGTTTAGGGTCAAAATTAGGGTTTAGGCTTTGAATTAGGGTTTTGGGTCAAAATTGGTTTGCTCAAGAGTAGGGTTTAGGGTTTGAATTAATGTTTGTGTCGAATAGGGCTCTGGTTATAATTTGGGTTTTGGGTCAAAATTTGGGGTTTGGCTCAAAGTGGGTTTTAGGAGTTTGAATTAGGGTTTTGGGTAAAAATTAGGGTTAGGGTCAAATTTAGGGTTTGGGTCAACGTTAGGGTTTAGGGTTTGAATTTGGGTTGAGTTTAAAATAGGGTTTTGGGTCAAAAATAGGGTTAGAGTTAGGGTTTTGCGTTAAGGTTAGGGTTTTGGGTGAAAATAGGGTTCTTGGTCAAATTTAGGGTTTAGGGTAAAAAATAGGGTTGAATTAGGGTTTGGGACAAATGGGTTTGGGAGGTTAGGGCTTTGGGTTAGGGCAATTACGGTTGGAAATAGGGTTTTGGGTAAAATAGGTGTCGACTTTTGAGTTGAAAATGGGTTTTGGGACAAAATAGGGTTTGGGTTGAATACGATTTTGGGTCAAAATTTGGGTTTTGGGTCAAATTGGGTTTTGGGTTTGAATTTGGTTTTGAGTTAAAGGGTTTGGGTCAAAAATAGGGTTAGAATTGGGTTTTGCGTTAAAATTAGGGTTTAGGTTCAAAATAGGGTTAGGTCAAATTTGGGTTTTGGGTCAAAAAGGGGTTGATTAGGGTTTTGGATCGATTGGGTTTTGGGTCTAAATTGGGGCTTTGGGTTATTTTGCGTCAAAATTTGGTTTTGGACAAATTAGGGTTTTGGGTCAGAAGTGGGGTTTAGGGTTTGAATTAGGGTTTTGAGTAAAAAATAGGGTTTTGTGTCAAAATTTGGGTTAGAATTAGGGTTTCGGTTCAAAATTAGGGTTTAGTCTTTGAATTAGGGTTTAGGGTTAAAAATAGGGTTTGGGGTCAAATTTAGGGTTAGGGTTAAATTTGGGTTTTGGGTCAGAATTTAGGTTTTCGGTTAAGATTGGGTTAGGTTAAATTTAGGGTTTAGGGTCAAAATTGGGTTTAGGGTTGAATTAGGGTTTGGGTTAAAAGGTTTTGGGACAAAAATAGAGTTAGAATTAGGGTTTTGGTTCAAATTTGGGTTTAGGATCAAATTGGGTTTAGGCTTTGAATTAGAGTTTGGGTTAAAAATTCGGTTTTGTGTCTAAATTAGGGTTTTGGGTCAGAATTTGGGTTTTGGGTCAAAATTAGTGCTCTGGGTAATAAGTTGGGTTCTGGGTCAAATTTAGGGTTTTGGGTCCACATTAGGGTTTAGGATTTGAATTCGGTGTTTGGGTCAGAATTACGGTTTTGGGTCAGAATTAGAGTTTTGGGTCAAAAATAGGGTTAGAATTAGGGTTTTGGGTCTAAATTAGGGTTAGAATTAGGTTTTGGGTCTAAATTAGGGTTTTGGGTTAAATTTAGGGTTGTGTTAAATTTAGGGTTTAGAGTCAAAATTTAGGGTTTTGGATTAAAATTAGGGTTTTTGGACAAAAATAGGGTTAGGGGGTGATTTAGGGTTTTGGTTAAAATTGGGTTTAGGGTCAAAATTAGAGTTTAGGCTTTGAATTAGGGTTTTGGGTCAAAATTTGGGTTTTGCTCAAGATTGGGGTTTAGGGTTTGAATTAATGTTTTGTGTCGGATTGGGGCTCTGGGTTATAATTTGGGTTTTGGGTCAAAATTTGGGTTTGGCTCAAAGTTAGGTTTTAGGAGTTTGAATTAGGGTTTTGGTTCAAAAATTAGGGTTCTGGGTCAAAATTAGGGTTTTGGGTCAACATTAGGGTTTAGGGTTTGAATTTGGGTTGAGTTTAAAATAGGATTTTAGGTCAAAAATAGGGTTCGAATTAGGGTTTTGCGTTAGGATTGGGGTTTTGGGTGAAAATAGGGTTCTTGGTCAAATTTAGGGTTTAGGGTAAAAATAGGGTTGAATTAGGGTTTGGGATATTGGGTTTGGGTCGAATTAGGGTTTTGGGTCAAGATTAGGGCTTTGGGTTATTTTGGGTCGAGATTACGGTTTTGGGTCCAAATTAGGGTTTTGGGTCAAAAATAGGTGTCGACTTTGAGTTGAAAAATGGGTTTTGGGACAAAAATAGGGTTTCGGGTTTGAATTACGATTTTGGGTCAAAATTGGGTTTTGGGTCAAATTTAGGGTTTTGTGTTTGAATTTGGTTTTGAGTTAAAGAGGGTTTTGGGTCAAAAATAGGGTTAGAATTAGGTTTTGCGTTAAAATTAGGGTTTAGGTTCAAAATAGGGTTAGGGTCAAATTTAGGGTTTTGGGTCAAAGGGTTCGAATTAGGGTTTGGATCGAGTTAGGGTTTTGGGTCTAAGTTAGGGCTTTGGGTTATTTTGCGTCAAAATTTCGGTTTTGGATCAAGTTGGGGTTTTGGGTCAAAATTAGGGTTTAGGGTTTGAATTAGGGTTTTGAGTAAAAAATAGGGTTTTGGGACAAAAATAGGGTTAGAATTAGGGTTTCGGTTCAAATTTAGGGTTTAGGCTTTGAATTAGGGTTTAGGGTTAAAAATAGGGTTTAGGTTCAAATTTAGGGGTATGGGTTATATTTAGGGTTTGGGTCAAAATTTAGGGTTTGGGTTAAATTAGGGTTAGTGTTAAATTTAGGGTTTAGGGTCAAGAATTTGGGTTTCGGGTTGAATTAGGGTTTGAGTTAAAAAGGGTTTTGGGACAAAAATAGAGTTAGAATTAGGGTTTTGGTTCAAATTTAGGTTTAGGATCAAGATTAGGGTTTAGGCTTTGAATTAGAGTTTTGGGTTAAGAATTCGGTTTGTGTCTAAATTAGGGTTTTGGGTCAGAATTTGGGTTTTGGGTCAAAATTAGTGCTCTGGGTAATAAGTTGGGTTCTGGGTCAAATTTAGGGTTTTGGGTCAACATTAGGGTTTAGGATTTGAATTCGGTGTTTGGGTCAAAATTACGGTTTTGGGTCAGAATTAGAGTTTTGGGTCAAAAATAGGGTTAGAATTAGGGTTTTGGGTCTAAATTAGGGTTAGAATTAGGTTTTGGGTCTAAATTAGGGTTTTGGGTTAAATTTAGGGTTAGGTTAAATTTAGGGTTTAGAGTCAAAATTTAGGGTTTTGGTAAATAGGGTTTGGACAAAAATAGGGTTAGAATTAGGGTTTTGGTTGATTTAGGGTTTTGATTAAAATTAGGGTTTAGGGTCAAATTTTAGGCTTTGAATTAGGGTTTTGGGTCAAAATTTGGTTTTGCTCAAAAGTAGGGTTTAGGGTTTGAATTAATGTTTGTGTCGGATTAGGGCTCAGGTTATAATTTGGGTTTTGGGTCAAAATTTCGTGTTTGGCTCAAAATTAGTTTTTAGGGTTTGAATTAGGGTTTTGGGTAAAAATTAGGGTTCTGGGTCAAATTTAGGGTTTTGGGTCAACATTAGGGTTTAGGGTTTGAATTTGGGTTGAGTTTAAAATAGGGTTTTGGGTCAAAAATAGGGTTAGAATTAGGGTTTTGCGTTAAAATTAGGGTTTTGGGTCGAAAATAGGGTTCTTGGTCAAATTTAGGGTTTAGGGTAAAAATAGGGTTCGAATTAGGGTTTGGGATCAAAATTAGGGTTTTGGGTCAGAATTAGGGTTTTCGGTCAAAATTAGGGCTTTGGGTTATTTTGGGTCAAGATTACGGTTTTGGGTCCAAATTAGGGTTTTGGGTCAAAAATAGGTGTCGACTTTTGAGTTGAAAAATGGGTTTTGGGACAAAAATAGGGTTTCGGGTTTGAATTACGATTTTGGGTCAAAATTCGGGTTTTGGGTCAAATTTAGGGTTTTGTGTTTGAATTTGGTTTTTGAGTTAAAAAGAGGGTTTTGGGTCAAAAATAGGGTTAGAATTAAGGTTTTGCGTTAAAATTAGGGTTTAGGTTCAAAATAGGGTTCTGGGTCAAATTTAGGGTTTTGGGTCAAAAAAAGGGTTCGAATTAGGGTTTTGGATCAGAATTAGGGTTTTGGGTCTAAATTAGGGCTTTGGGTTATTTTGCGTCAAAATTTCGGTTTTGGATCCAAATTAGGGTTTTGGGTCAAAATTAGGGTTTAGGGTTTGAATTAGGGTTTTGAGTAAAAAATAGGGTTTTGGGACAAAAATAGGGTTAGAATTAGGGTTTCGGTTCAAATTTAGGGTTTAGGCTTTGAATTAGGGTTTAGGGTTAAAAATAGGGTTTCGGGTCAAATTTAGGGTTCTGGGTTAAATTTAGGGTTTTGGGTCAAAATTTAGGTTTTTCGGTTAAAATTAGGGTTCTGTGTTAAATTTAGGGTTTAGGGTCAAAATTTGGGTTTCGGGTTGAATTAGGGTTTTGAGTTAAAAAAAAGGGTTTTGGGACAAAAATAGAGTTAGAATTAGGGTTTTGGTTCAAATTTAAGGTTTAGGATCAAAATTAGGGTTTAGGCTTTGAATTAGAGTTTTGGGTTAAAAATTCGGTTATGGGTAAAAATTAGGGTTTTGGGTCAGAATTAGGGTTTTGGGTCAAAATTAGTGCTCTGGGTAATAAGTTGGGTTACGGGTCAAATTTAGGGTTTTGGGTCAACATTAGGGTTTAGGATTTGGAGTCGGTGTTTGGGTCAAGATTACGGTTTTGGGTCGAATTAGGTTTTTGGTCAAAAATAGGGTTAGAATTAGGGTTTTGGGTCTAAATTAGGGTTAGAATTAGGTTTTGGGTCTAAATTAGGGTTTTGGGTTAAATTTAGGGTTACGTGTTAAATTTAGGGTTTAGAGTCAAAATTTAGGGTTTGGATTAAAATTAGGGTTTTGGACAAAAATAGGGTTAGAATTAGGGTTTTGGTTGATTTAGGGTTTTGATTAAAATTAGGGTTTAGGGTCAAAATTAGGGTTTAGGCTTTGAATTAGGGTTTTGGGTCAAAATTTGGTTTTGCTCAAGATTAGGGTTTAGGGTTTGAATTAATGTTTTGTGTCGAGTTAGGGCTCTGGGTTATAATTTGGGTTTTGGGTCAAAATTTGGGTTTGGCTCAAAATTAGGTTTTAGGGTTTGAATTAGGGTTTTGGGTAAAATTAGGGTTAGGTCAAATTTAGGGTTTTGGGTCAACATTAGGGTTTAGGGTTTGAATTTGGGTTGAGTTTAAAATAGGGTTTTGGGTCAAAAATAGGGTTAGAATTAGGGTTTTGCGTTAAAATTAGGGTTTTGGGTGAAAATAGGGTTCTTGGTCAAATTTAGGGTTTAGGGTAAAAATAGGGTTGAATTAGGGTTTGGGATCAAAATTGGGTTTGGGTCAGAATTAGGGTTTTGGGTCAAAATTGGGGCTTTGGGTTATTTTGGGTCAAGATTCGGTTTTGGGTCAAATTAGGGTTTTTGGTCAAATTTAGTTGTCGACTTTTGAGTTGAATAATGGGTTTTTGTACAAATATAGGGTTTCGGTTTTGTCGTAGGATTTTTGGTCAAAATTTGGGTTTTGGGTCAAATTTAGGGTTTTGTGTTTGAATTTGGTTTTGAGTTAAAAAGGGTTTTGGGTCAAAAATAGGGTTAGAATTAAGGTTTTGCGTTAAAATTAGGGTTTAGGTTCAAAATAGGGTTAGGTCAAATTTAGGGTTTTGGGTCAAGGAGTTGAATTAGGGTTTGGATCGAATTAGGGTTTTGGGTCTAAGTTAGGGCTTTGGGTTATTTTGCGTCAAAATTTGGTTTTGGATCCAAATTAGGGTTTTGGGTCAAAATTAGGGTTTAGGGTTTGAATTAGGGTTTGAGTAAAAATAGGGTTTTGGGACAAAAATAGGGTTAGAATTAGGGTTTGGTTCAAATTTAGGGTTTAGGCTTTGAATTAGGGTTTAGGGTTAAAAATAGGGTTTGGGTCAAATTTAGGGTTAGGTTAAATTTAGGGTTTTGGGTCAAAATTTAGGTTTTTGGGTTAAAATTAGGGTTTAGTGTTAAATTTAGGGTTTAGGGTCAAAATTTGGGTTTCGGGTTGAATTAGGGTTTGAGTTAAAAAGGGTTTTGGGACAAAAATAGAGTTAGAATTAGGGTTTTGGTTCAAATTTAGGTTTAGGATCAAAATTAGGGTTTAGGCTTTGAATTAGAGTTTTGGGTTAAAAATTCGGTTTGTGTCTAAATTAGGGTTTTGGGTCAATTGGGTTTTGGGTCAAAATTAGTGCTCTGGGTAATAAGTTGGGTTAAGGGTCAAATTTAGGGTTTTGGGTCAACATTAGGGTTTAGGATTTGAATTCGGTGTTTGGGTCAAAATTACGGTTTTGGGTCGAAGTAGGGATTTGGGTCAAAAATAGGGTTAGAATTAGGGTTTTGGGTCTAAATTAGGGTTAGAATTAGGTTTTGGGTCTAAATTAGGGTTTTGGGTTAAATTTGGGGTTACGTGTTAAATTTAGGGTTTAGAGTCAAAATTAGGGTTTGGAAAAGGGTTTTGGACAAAAATAGGGTTAGAATTAGGGTTTTGGTTCGATTTAGGGTTTTGATTAAAATTAGGGTTTAGGGTCAAAATTAGGGTTTAGGCTTTGAATTAGGGTTTTGGGTCAAAATTTGGTTTTGCTCAAAATTAGGGTTTAGGGTTTGAATTAATGTTTTGTGTCGAGTTAGGGCTCAGGGTTATAATTTGGGTTTTGGGTCAAAATTTGGGTTTGGCTCAAAATTAGGTTTAGGAGTTTGAATTAGGGTTTTGGTAAAATTAGGGTTAAGGTCAAATTTAGGGTTTTGGGTCAACATGAGGGTTTAGGGTTTGAATTTGGGTTGAGTTAAAAATAGGGTTTGGGGTCAAAAATAGGGTTAGAATTAGGGTTTTGCGCTAAAATTAGGGTTTTGGGTCGAAAATAGGGTTCTTGGTCAAATTTAGGGTATAGGGTAAAAAATAGGGTTCGAATTAGGGTTTTGGATCAGAATTAGGGTTTTGGGTCGGATTAGGGTTTTGGGTCAAAATTAGGGCTTTGGGTTATTTTGGGTCAAGATTACGGTTTTGGGTCCAAATTAGGGTTTTGGGTCAAAAATAGGTGTCGACTTTTGAGTTGAAAAATGGGTTTTGGGACAAAAATAGGGTTTCGGGTTTGAATTACGATTTTGGGTCAAAATTCGGGTTTTGGGTCAAATTTAGGGTTTTGTGTTTGAATTTGGTTTTTGAGTTAAAAAGAGGGTTTTGGGTCAAAAATAGGGTTAGAATTAAGGTTTTGCGTTAAAATTAGGGTTTTGGGTCAAAATAGGGTTATGGGTCAAATTTAGGTTTGGGTCAAAAAGGGTTAATTAGGGTTTTGGATCGGAATTAGGGTTTTGGGTCTAAATTAGGGCTTTGGGTTATTTTGCGTCAAAATTTGGTTTTGGATCCAATTAGGGTTTTGGGTCAAAATTAGGGTTTAGGGTTTGAATTAGGGTTTGGTAAAAATAGGGTTTGGGACAAAAATAGGGTTAGAATTAGGGTTTGGTTCAAATTTAGGGTTTAGGCTTTGAATTAGGGTTTAGGGTTAAAAATAGGGTTTGGTCAAATTTAGGGTTAGGTTAAATTTAGGGTTTTGGGTCAAAATTTAGGTTTTGGTTAAATTAGGGTTAGTGTTAAATTTAGGGTTTAGGGTCAAAATTTGGGTTTCGGGTTGAATTAGGGTTTGAGTTAAAAGGGTTTTGGGACAAAAATAGAGTTAGAATTAGGGTTTTGGTTCAAATTTAGGTTTAGGATCAAAATTAGGGTTTAGGCTTTGAATTAGAGTTTTGGGTTAAAAATTCGGTTTGTGTCTAAGTTAGGGTTTTGGGTCAAATTGGGTTTGGGTCAAAATTAGTGCTCTGGGTAATAAGTTGGGTTAGGTCAAATTTAGGGTTTTGGGTCAACATTAGGGTTTAGGATTTGAATTCGGTGTTTGGGTCAAGATTAGGTTTGGGTCGATAGGGTTTTGGGACAAAAATAGGGTTAGAATTAGGGTTTTGGGTCTAAATTAGGGTTAGAATTAGGTTTTGGGTCTAAATTAGGGTTTTGGGTCAAATTTAGGGTTATGTGTTAAATTTAGGGTTTAGGGTCAAAATTGAGGGTTTGGGATTAAAATTAGGGTTTTGGACAAAAATAGGGTTAGAATTAGGGTTTTGGTTATGTTTTAGGGTTTTGATTAAAATTAGGGTTTAGGGTCAAAATTAGGGTTTAGGCTTTGAATTAGGGTTTTGGGTCAAAATTTCGGTTTTTGCTCAAAATTAGGGTTTAGGGTTTGAATTAATGTTTTGTGTCAGAATTAGGGCTCTGGGTTATAATTTGGGTTTTGGGTCAAAATTTCGGTTTTGGCTCAAAATTAGGTTTAGGGTTTGAATTAGGGTTTGGGTAAAATTAGGGTTAGGTCAAATTTAGGGTTTTGGGTCAACATTAGGGTTTAGGGTTTGAATTTGGGTTGAGTTTAAAATAGGGTTTGGGTCAAAAATAGGGTTAGAATTAGGGTTTTGCGTTAAAATTAGGGTTTTGGGTGAAAATAGGGTTCTTGGTCAAATATAGGGTTTAAGGTAAAAAATAGGGTTGAATTAGGGTTTGGGATCAAAATTAGGGTTTGGGTGTGAATTAGGGTTTTGGGTCAAAATTAGGGCTTTGGGTTATTTTGGGTCAAGATTACTGTTTTGGGTCCAAATTAGGGTTTTGGGTCAAAAATAGGTGTCGACTTTTGATTTGAGAAATGGGTTTTGGGACAAAAATAGGGTTTCGGGTTTGAATTACGATTTTGGGTCAAAATTCGGGTTTTGGGTCAAATTTTGGGTTCTGTGTTTGCATTTGGTTTTTGTGTTAAAAAGAGGGTTTTGGGTCAAAAATAGGGTTAGAATTAAGGTTTTGCGTTAAAATTAGGGTTTAGGTTCAAAATAGGGTTCTGGGTCAAATTTAGGGTTTTATGTCAAAAAAGGGGTTCGAATTAGGGTTTTGGGTCTAAATTAGGGCTTTGGGTTATTTTACGTCAAAATTTCGGTTTTGGATCCAAATTAGGGTTTTGGGTCAAAATTAGGGTTTAGGGTTTGAATTAGGGTTTTGAGTAAAAAATAGGGTTTTGGGACAAAAATAGGGTTAGAATTAGGGTTCCGGTTCAAATTTAGGGTTTAGGCTTTGAATTAGGGTTTAGGGTTAAAAATAGGGTTTCGGGTCAAATTTAGGGTTCTGGGTTAAATTTAGGGTTTTGGGTCAAAATTTAGGTTTGTTAAAATAGGGTTATGTTAAATTTAGGGTTTAGGGTCAAAATTTGGGTTTGGGTTGAATTAGGGTTTTGAGTTAAAAGGGTTTTGGGACAAAAATAGAGTTAGAATTAGGGTTTTGGTTCAAATTTAGGTTTAGGATCAAAATTAGGGTTTAGGCTTTGAATTAGAGTTTTGGGTTAAAAATTCGGTTTGTGTCTAAATTAGGGTTTTGGGTCATATGGGTTTTGGGTCAAAATTAGTGCTCTGGGTAATAAGTTGGGTTAGGTCAAATTTAGGGTTTTGGGTCAACATTAGGGTTTAGGATTTGAATTCGGTGTTTGGGTCAAGATTACGGTTTGGTGTCAGAATTAGAGTTTTGGGTCAAAAATAGGGTTAGAATTAGGGTATTGGGTCTAAATTAGGGTTAGAATTAGGTTTTGGGTCTAAATTAGGGTTTTGGGTTAAATATAGGGTTCTGTGTTAAATTTAGGGTTTAGAGTCAAAATTAGGGTTTTAGAACAAAAATAGGGTTAGAATTAGGGTTTGGTTGATTTAGGGTTTTGATTAAAATTAGGGTTTAGGGTCAAAATTAGGGTTTAGGCTTTGAATTAGGGTTTTGGGTCAAAATTTGGTTTTGCTCAAGATTAGGGTTTAGGGTTTGAATTAATGTTTTGTGTCGGATTAGGGCTCAGGGTTATAATTTGGGTTTTGGGTCAAAATTTGGGTTTGGCTCAAATTAGGTTTTAGGGTTTGAATTAGGGTTTTGGTAAAATTAGGGTTAGGGTCAAATTTAGGGTTTGGGTCAACATTAGGGTTTAGGGTTTGAATTTGGGTTGAGTTTAAAATAGGGTTTTGGGTCAAAAATAGGGTTAGAATTAGGGTTTTGAGTTTAAATTAGGTTTTTGAGTGAAAATAGGGTTCTTGGTCAAATTTAGGGTTTAGGGTAAAAAATAGGGTTGAATTAGGGTTTGGGATCAAAATTAGGGTTTGGGTCGATTAGGGTTTTGGGTCAAATTAGGGCTTTGGGTTATTTTGGGTCAAGATTCGGTTTTGGGTCCAAATTAGGGTTTTGGGTCAAAAATAGGTGTCGACTTTGAGTTGAAAAATGGGTTTTGGGACAAAAATAGGGTTTCGGTTTATAAATAAGATTTTGGGTCAATATTGTTGTATTGGGTCAAATTTAGGGTTTTGTGTTTGAATTTGGTTTTTGAGTTAAAAAGAGGGTTTTGGGTCAAAAATAGGGTTAGAATTAAGGTTTTGTGTTAAAATTAGGGTTTAGGTTCAAAATAGGGTTCTGGGTCAAATTTAGGGTTTTGGGTCAAAAGTGTTCGAATTAGGGTTTTGGATCAGAATTAGGGTTTTGGGTCTAAATTAGGGCTTTGTGTTATTTTGCGTCAAAATTTTTGTTTTGGATCCAAATTAGGGTTTTGGGTCAAAATTAGGGTTTAGGGTTTGAATTAGGGTTTTGAGTAAAAAAAATAGGGTTTTGGGACAAAAATAGGGTTAGAATTAGGGTTTCGGTTCAAATTTAGGGTTTAGGCATTGAATAAGGGTTTAGGGTTAAAAATAGGGTTTGGTCAAATTTAGGGTTAGGGTTAAATTTAGGGTTTGGGTCAAAATTTAGGTTTTGGTTAAATTAGGGTTAGTGTTAAATTTAGGGTTTAGGGTCAAAATTTGGGTTTCGGGTTGAATTAGGGTTTTGAGTTAAAAGGGTTTTGGGACAAAAATAGAGTTAGAATTAGGGTTTTGGTTCAAATTTAGGTTTAGGATCAAAATTAGGGTTTAGGCTTTGAATTAGAGTTTTGGGTTAAAAATTCGGTTTGTGTCTAAATTAGGGTTTTGGGTCAAATTTGGGTTTTGGGTCAAAATTAGTGCTCTGGGTAATAAGTTGGGTTAGGTCAAATTTAGGGTTTTGGGTCAACATTAGGGTTTAGGATTTGAATTCGGTGTTTGGGTCAAGGTACGGTTTGGGTCGATTAGGTTTTGGGTCAAAAATAGGGTTAGAATTAGGGTTTTGGGTCTAAATTAGGGTTAGAATTAGGTTTTGGGTCTAAATTAGGGTTTTGGGTTAAATTTAGGGTTACGTGTTAAATTTAGGGTTTAGAGTCAAAATTTAGGGTTTGGTTAAAAGGGTTTTGGACAAAAATAGGGTTAGAATTAGGGTTTTGGTTGATTTAGGGTTTTGATTAAAATTAGGGTTTAGGGTCAAAATTAGGGTTTAGGCTTTGAATTAGGGTTTTGGGTCAAAATTTGGTTTTGCTCAAGTTGGGTTTAGGGTTTGAATTAATGTTTTTTGTCAGAATTAGGGCTCAGGGTTATAATTTGGGTTTTGGGTCAAAATTTCGGTTTTTGCTCAAAATTAGGTTTTATGGTTTTAATTAGGGTTTTGGGTAAAAATTAGGGTTCTGGGTCAAATTTAGGGTTTTGGGTCAACATTAGGGTTTAGGGTTTGAATTTGGGTTGAGTTTAAAATAGGGTTTTGGGTCAAAAATAGGGTTAGAATTAGGGTTGTGCGTTAATATTAGGGTTTTGGGTCGAAAATAGGGTTCTTGGTCAAATTTAGGGTTTAGGGTAAAAAATAGGGTTCGAATTAGGGTTTGGGATCAAAATTAGGGTTTTGGGTCAGAATTAGGGTTTTGGGTCAAAATTAGGGCTTTGGGTTATTTTGGGTCAAGATTACTGTTTTGGGTCCAAATTAGGGTTTTGGGTCAAAAATAGGTGTCGACTTTTGATTTGAGAAATGGGTTTTGGGACAAAAATAGGGTTTCGGGTTTGAATTACGATTTTGGGTCAAAATTCGGGTTTTGGGTCAAATTTTGGGTTCTGTGTTTGCATTTGGTTTTTGTGTTAAAAAGAGGGTTTTGGGTCAAAAATAGGGTTAGAATTAAGGTTTTGCGTTAAAATTAGGGTTTAGGTTCAAAATAGGGTTCTGGGTCAAATTAGGGTTTTGGATCAGAATTAGGGTTTTGGGTCTAAATTAGGGCTTTGGGTTATTTTGCGTCAAAATTTCGGTTTTGGATCCAAATTAGGGTTTTGGGTCAAAATTAGGGTTTAGGGTTTGAATTAGGGTTTTGAGTAAAAAATAGGGTTTTGGGACAAAAATAGGGTTAGAATTAGGGTTTCGGTTCAAATTTAGGGTTTAGGCTTTGAATTAGGGTTTAGGGTTAAAAATAGGGTTTCGGGTCAAATTTAGGGTTCTGGGTTAAATTTAGGGTTTTGGGTCAAAATTTAGGATTTGGTTAAATTAGGGTTAGTGTTAAATTTAGGGTTTAGGGTCAAAATTTGGGTTTCGGGTTGAATTAGGGTTTTGAGTTAAAAGGGTTTTGGGACAAAAATAGAGTTAGAATTAGGGTTTTGGTTCAAATTTAGGTTTAGGATCAAAATTAGGGTTTAGGCTTTGAATTAGAGTTTTGGGTTAAAAATTCGGTTTGTGTCTAAATTAGGGTTTTGGGTCATAATTGGGTTTTGGGTCAAAATTAGTGCTCGGTAATAAGTTGGGTTAGGGTCAAATTTAGGGTTTTGGGTCAACATTAGGGTTTAGGATTTGAATTCGGTGTTTGGGTCAAGTACGGTTTGGGTGAATAGGTTGGGTCAAAAATAGGGTTAGAATTAGGGTTTTGGGTCTAAATTAGGGTTAGAATTAGGTTTTGGGTCTAAATTAGGGTTTTGGGTTAAATTTAGGGTTAGTGTTAAATTTAGGGTTTAGAGTCAAATGGTGGTAATAGGGTTTTGGACAAAAATAGGGTTAGAATTAGGGTTTGGTTGATTTAGGGTTTTGATTAAAATTAGGGTTTAGGGTCAAAATTAGGGTTTAGGCTTTGAATTAGGGTTTTGGGTCAAAATTTGTTTTGCTCAAATTAGGGTTTAGGGTTTGAATTAATGTTTTGTGTCGAATTAGGGCTCGGGTTATAATTTGGGTTTTGGGTCAAAATTTGGGTTTGGCTCAAAATTAGGTTTAGGAGTTTGAATTAGGGTTTTGGTAAAATTAGGGTTAGGTCAAATTTAGGGTTTTGGGTCAACATTAGGGTTTAGGGTTTGAATTTGGGTTGAGTTTAAAATAGGGTTTTGGGTCAAAAATAGGGTTAGAATTAGGGTTTGCGTTAAAATTAGGGTTTTGGGTGAAAATAGGGTTCTTGGTCAAATTTAGGGTTTAGGGTAAAAATAGGGTTGAATTAGGGTTTGGGACAAAATTAGGGTTTTGGGTCAGAATTAGGGTTTTGGGTCAAATTGGGCTTTGGGTTATTTTGGGTCAAGATTACGGTTTTGGGTCCAAATTAGGGTTTTGGGTCAAAATAGGTGTCGACTTTTGAGTTGAAAAATGGGTTTTGGGACAAAAATAGGGTTTCGGGTTTGAATTACGATTTTGGGTCAAAATTCGGGTTTTGGGTCAAATTTAGGGTTTTGTGTTTGAATTTGGTTTTTGAGTTAAAAAGAGGGTTTTGGGTCAAAAATAGGGTTAGAATTAAGGTTTTGCGTTAAAATTAGGGTTTAGGTTCAAAATAGGGTTCTGGGTCAAATTTAGGGTTTTGGGTCAAAAAAAGGGTTCGAATTAGGGTTTTGGATCAGAATTAGGGTTTTGGGTCTAAATTAGGGCTTTGGGTTATTTGCGTCAAAATTTGGTTTTGGATCCAAATTAGGGTTTTGGGTCAAAATTAGGGTTTAGGGTTTGAATTAGGGTTTTGAGTAAAAAATAGGGTTTTGGGACAAAAATAGGGTTAGAATTAGGGTTTCGGTTCAAATTTAGGGTTTAGGCTTTGAATTAGGGTTTAGGGTTAAAAATAGGGTTTCGGGTCAAATTTAGGGTTCTGGGTTAAATTTAGTGTTTTGGGTCAAAATTTAGGATTTTGGGTTAAAATTAGGGTTAGTGTTAAATTTAGGGTTTAGGGTCAAAATTTGGGTTTCGGGTTGAATTAGGGTTTGAGTTAAAAGGTTTTGGGACAAAAATAGAGTTAGAATTAGGGTTTTGGTTCAAATTTAGGTTTAGGATCAAAATTAGGGTTTAGGCTTTGAATTAGAGTTTTGGGTTAAAAATTCGGTTTGTGTCTAAGTTAGGGTTTTGGGTCAAATTTGGGTTTTGGGTCAAAATTAGTGCTCTGGGTAATAAGTTGGGTTAGGTCAAATTTAGGGTTTGGGTCAACATTAGGGTTTAGGATTTGAATTCGGTGTTTGGGTCAAGATTACGGTTTGGGTCGAAGTAGGTTTTGGGTCAAAAATAGGGTTACAATTAGGGTTTTGGGTCTAAATTAGGGTTAGAATTAGGTTTTGGGTCTAAATTAGGGTTTTGGGTTAAATTTAGGGTTACGTGTTAAATTTAGGGTTTAGAGTCAAAATTAGGGTTGGAAATAGGGTTTGGACAAAAATAGGGTTAGAATTAGGGTTTTGGTTGATTTAGGGTTTTGATTAAAATTAGGGTTTAGGGTCAAAATTAGGGTTTAGGCTTTGAATTAGGGTTTTGGGTCAAAATTTGGTTTGCTCAAAATGGGTTTAGGGTTTGAATTAATGTTTTGTGTCGAGTGGGGCTCAGGTTATAATTTGGGTTTTGGGTCAAAATTTGGGTTTGGCTCAAAATTAGGTTTTAGGGTTTGAATTAGGGTTTTGGGTAAAATTAGGGTTAGGGTCAAATTTAGGGTTTTGGGTCAACATTAGGGTTTAGGGTTTGAATTTGGGTTGAGTTTAAAATAGGGTTTTGGGTCAAAAATAGGGTTAGAATTAGGGTTTTGCGTTAAAATTAGGGTTTTGGGTCGAAAATAGGGTTCTTGGTCAAATTTAGGGTTTAGGGTAAAAAATAGGGTTGAATTAGGGTTTGGGATCAAAATTAGGGTTTGGGTCGAATTAGGGTTTTGGGTCAGAATTAGGGTTTTGGGTTATTTTGGGTCAAGATTACGGTTTTGGGTCCAAATTAGGGTTTTGGGTCAAAAATAGGTGTCGACTTTTGAGTTGAAAAATGGGTTTTGGGACAAAAATAGGGTTTGGGTTTGAATTACGATTTTGGGTCAAAATTGGGTTTTGGGTCAAATTTAGGGTTTGTGTTTGAATTTGGTTTTGAGTTAAAAGAGGTTTTGGGTCAAAAATAGGGTTAGAATTAAGGTTTTGCGTTAAAATTAGGGTTTAGGTTCAAAATAGGGTTAGGGTCAAATTTAGGGTTTGGGTCAAGGGTTGAATTAGGGTTTGGATCGAATTAGGGTTTTGGGTCTAAATTAGGGCTTTGGGTTATTTTGCGTCAAAATTTGGTTTTGGATCAAATTAGGGTTTTGGGTCAAAATTAGGGTTTAGGGTTTGAATTAGGGTTTGAGTAAAAATAGGGTTTGGGACAAAAATAGGGTTAAATTAGGGTTTGGGTTCAAATTTAGGGTTTAGGCTTTGAATTAGGGTTTAGGGTTAAAAATAGGGTTTGGGTCAAATTTAGGGTTAGGTTAAATTTAGGGTTTTGGGTCAAAATTTAGGTTTTGGTTAAATAGGGTTATGTTAAATTTAGGGTTTAGGGTCAAAATTTGGGTTTGGGTTGAATTAGGGTTTGAGTTAAAAGGTTTTGGGACAAAAATAGAGTTAGAATTAGGGTTTTGGTTCAAATTTAGGTTTAGGATCAAAATTAGGGTTTAGGCTTTGAATTAGAGTTTTGGGTTAAAAATTCGGTTTGTGTCTAAATTAGGGTTTTGGGTCAATTGGGTTTTGGGTCAAAATTAGTGCTCTGGGTAATAAGTTGGGTTAGGTCAAATTTAGGGTTTGGGTCAACATTAGGGTTTAGGATTTGAATTCGGTGTTTGGGTCAAAGTTACGGTTTGGGTCGAGTAGAGTTTTGGGTCAAAAATAGGGTTAGAATTAGGGTTTTGGGTCTAAATTAGGGTTAGAATTAGGTTTTGGGTCTAAATTAGGGTTTTGGGTTAAATTTAGGGTTACGTGTTAAATTTAGGGTTTAGAGTCAAAATTAGGTTGGAAAGGGTTTTGGACAAAAATAGGGTTAGAATTAGGGTTTTGGTTCATTTAGGGTTTTGATTAAAATTAGGGTTTAGGGTCAAAATTAGGGTTTAGGCTTTGAATTAGGGTTTTGGGTCAAAATTTGGTTTTGCTCAAGTTAGGGTTTAGGGTTTGAATTAATGTTTTGTGTCGAGTAGGGCTCAGGGTTATAATTTGGGTTTTGGGTCAAAATTTGGGTTTGGCTCAAAATTAGGTTTAGGAGTTTGAATTAGGGTTTTGGGTAAAATTAGGGTTAGGGTCAAATTTAGGGTTTTGGGTCAACATTAGGGTTTAGGGTTTGAATTTGGGTTGAGTTTAAAATAGGGTTTTGGGTCAAAAATAGGGTTAGAATTAGGGTTTTGCGTTAAAATTAGGGTTTTGGGTGAAAATAGGGTTCTTGGTCAAATTTAGGGTTTAGGGTAAAAAATAGGGTTCGAATTAGGGTTTGGGATCAAAATTAGGGTTTTGGGTGAATTAGGGTTTTGGGTCAAAATTAGGGCTTTGGGTTATTTTGGGTCAAGATTACGTTTTGGGTCCAAATTAGGGTTTTGGGTCAAAAATAGGTGTCGACTTTGAGTTGAAAAATGGGTTTTGGGACAAAAATAGGGTTTGGGTTTGAATTACGATTTTGGGTCAAAATTGGGTTTTGGGTCAAATTTAGGGTTTGTGTTTGAATTTGGTTTTGAGTTAAAAAGGGTTTTGGGTCAAAAATAGGGTTAGAATTAGGTTTTGCGTTAAAATTAGGGTTTAGGTTCAAAATAGGGTTAGGGTCAAATTTAGGGTTTTGGGTCAAGGGTTGAATTAGGGTTTTGGATCGAATTAGGGTTTTGGGTCTAAATTAGGGCTTTGGGTTATTTTGCGTCAAAATTTGGTTTTGGATCAAGTTAGGGTTTTGGGTCAAAATTAGGGTTTAGGGTTTGAATTAGGGTTTGAGTAAAAATAGGGTTTTGGGACAAAAATAGGGTTAGAATTAGGGTTTCGGTTCAAATTTAGGGTTTAGGCTTTGAATTAGGGTTTAGGGTTAAAAATAGGGTTTGGGTCAAATTTAGGGTTAGGTTAAATTTAGGGTTTGGGTCAAAATTTAGGTTTTCGGTTAAATTAGGGTTAGTGTTAAATTTAGGGTTTAGGGTCAAAATTTGGGTTTCGGGTTGAATTAGGGTTTGAGTTAAAAGGGTTTTGGGACAAAAATAGAGTTAGAATTAGGGTTTTGGTTCAAATTTAGGTTTAGGATCAAAATTAGGGTTTGGGCTTTGAATTAGAGTTTTGGGTTAAAAATTCGGTTTGTGTCTAAATTAGGGTTTTGGGTCAAGGGTTTGGGTCAAAATTAGTGCTATGGGTAATAAGTTGGGTTAAGGGTCAAATTTAGGGTTTTGGGTCAACATTAGGGTTTAGGATTTGAATTCGGTGTTTGGGTCAAAATTACGGTTTGGGTGAATAGAGTTTTGGTCAAAAATAGGGTTAGAATTAGGGTTTTGGGTCTAAATTAGGGTTAGAATTAGGTTTTGGGTCTAAATTAGGGTTTTGGGTTAAATTTAGGGTTAGTGTTAAATTTAGGGTTTAGAGTCAAAATTAGGGTAAAAGGGTTTTGGACAAAAATAGGGTTAGAATTAGGGTGGTTCGATTTAGGGTTTTGATTAAATTAGGGTTTAGGGTCAAAATTAGGGTTTAGGCTTTGAATTAGGGTTTTGGGTCAAAATTTGGTTTGCTCAAATTAGGGTTTAGGGTTTGAATTAATGTTTGTGTCGAATTAGGGCTCTGGTTATAATTTGGGTTTTGGGTCAAAATTTGGGTTTGGCTCAAATTAGGTTTTAGGGTTTGAATTAGGGTTTGGGTAAAATTAGGGTTAGGTCAAATTTAGGGTTTTGGGTCAACATTAGGGTTTAGGGTTTGAATTTGGGTTGAGTTTAAATAGGGTTTTGGGTCAAAAATAGGGTTAGAATTAGGGTTTGCGTTAAATTAGGGTTTGGGTGAAAATAGGGTTCTTGGTCAAATTTAGGGTTTAGGGTAAAAATAGGGTTGAATTAGGGTTTGGGATCAAAATTAGGGTTTGGGTCGAATTAGGGTTTTGGGTCAAAATTAGGGCTTTGGGTTATTTTGGGTCAAGATTAGTTTTGGGTCAGAATTAGGGTTTTGGGTCAAAAATAGGTGTCGACTTTTGAGTTGAAAAATGGGTTTGGGACAAAAATAGGGTTTCGGGTTTGAATTACGATTTTGGGTCAAAATTGGGTTTTGGGTCAAATTTAGGGTTTGTGTTTGAATTTGGTTTTGAGTTAAAAGAGGTTTTGGGTCAAAAATAGGGTTAGAAGTAGGTTTTGCGTTAAATTAGGGTTTAGGTTCAAAATAGGGTTAGGGTCAAATTTAGGGTTTTGGGTCAAGGGTTAATTAGGGTTTGGATCATAGGGTTTTGGGTCTAAATTAGGGCTTTGGGTTATTTTGCGTCAAAATTTGGTTTTGGATCCAAATTAGGGTTTTGGGTCAAAATTAGGGTTTAGGGTTTGAATTAGGGTTTGAGTAAAAATAGGGTTTTGGGACAAAAATAGGGTTAGAATTAGGGTTTCGGTTCAAATTTAGGGTTTAGGCTTTGAATTAGGGTTTAGGGTTAAAAATAGGGTTTGGTCAAATTTAGGGTTAGGTTAAATTTAGGGTTTTGGGTCAAAATTAGGTTTTGTTAAAATAGGGTTAGTGTTAAATTTAGGGTTTAGGGTCAAAATTTGGGTTTGGGTTGAATTAGGGTTTGAGTTAAAGGGTTTTGGGACAAAAATAGAGTTAGAATTAGGGTTTTGGTTCAAATTTAGGTTTAGGATCAAAATTAGGGTTTAGGCTTTGAATTAGAGTTTTGGGTTAAAAATTCGGTTTGTGTCTAAATTAGGGTTTGGGTCAAATTTGGGTTTTGGGTCAAAATTAGTGCTCTGGGTAATAAGTTGGGTTAGGTCAAAATTTCGGTTTTGGGTCAACAATAGGGTTTAGGATTTGAATTAGGTGTTTGGGTCAAAATTACGGTTTTGGGTCAGAATTAGGGTTTTGTGTCAAAAATAGTGTTAGAATTAGGGTTTTGGTTTTAAATTAGGGTTAAAATTAGGTTTTGGGTCTAAATTAGGGTTTTGGGTTAAATTTAGGGTCGTGTTAAATTTAGGGTTTTGGGTAAAAATTAGGGTTTTGGGACAAAAATAGGGTTAGAATTAGGGTTTTGGTTCAAATTTAGGGTTTAGGATCTAAATTAGGGTTTTGAGTCAAATTTAGGGTTTAGGCTTTGAATTAGGGTTTTGGGTCAAAATTTGGTTTTGCTCAAAATTAGGGTTTAGGGTTTGAATTAATGTTTGTGTCGTTAGGGCTCAGGGTTATAATTTGGGTTTTGGGTCAAAATTTGGGTTTGGCTCAAAATT
This sequence comes from Sophora flavescens, assembly GCA_030762895.1. NCBI lineage: Eukaryota > Viridiplantae > Streptophyta > Magnoliopsida > Fabales > Fabaceae > Sophora > Sophora flavescens. Next base: position 10,363,648 of record CM061066.1, read on the forward strand.
AGGTTTAGGGTTTGAATTAGGGTTTGGTAAAGTTAGGGTTGGGTCAAATTTAGGGTTTGGGTCAACATTAGGGTTTAGGGTTGAATTTGGGTTGAGTTTAAAATAGGGTTTTGGGTCAAAAATAGGGTTAGAATTAGGGTTTTGCGTTAAAATTAGGGTTTGGGTGAAAATAGGGTTCTTGGTCAAATTTAGGGTTTAGGGTAAAAAATAGGGTTGAATTAGGGTTTGGGATCAAAATTAGGGTTTGGGTCGATAGGGTTTTGGGTCAAAATTAGGGCTTTGGGTTATTTTGGGTCAAGATTAAGTTTATGGGTCCAAATTAGGTTTTTGTGATAAAAATAGTTGTCGACTTTTGAGTTGAAAAATGGGTTTTGGGACAAAAATAGGGTTTGGGTTTGAATTACGATTTTGGGTCAAAATTGGGTTTTGGGTCAAATTTAGGGTTTGTGTTTGAATTTGGTTTTGAGTTAAAAAGGGTTTGGGTCAAAAATAGGGTTAGAATTAAGGTTTTGCGTTAAAATTAGGGTTTAGGTTCAAAATAGGGTTAGGTCAAATTTAGGGTTTTGGGTCAAGGGTTGAATTAGGGTTTGGATCGAATTAGGGTTTTGGGTCTAAATTAGGGCTTTGGGTTATTTTGCGTCAAAATTTGGTTTGGATCAAATTAGGGTTTTGGGTCAAAATTAGGGTTTAGGGTTTGAATTAGGGTTTGAGTAAAAATAGGGTTTTGGGACAAAAATAGGGTTAAATTAGGGTTTGGTTCAAATTTAGGGTTTAGGCTTTGAATTAGGGTTTAGGGTTAAAAATAGGGTTTGGGTCAAATTTAGGGTTAGGTTAAATTTAGGGTTTTGGGTCAAAATTTAGGTTTTGGTTAAAAGGGTTGTGTTAAATTAGGGTTTAGGGTCAAAATTTGGGTTTGGGTTGAATTAGGGTTTGAGTTAAAAGGGTTTGGGACAAAAATAGAGTTAGAATTAGGGTTTTGGTTCAAATTTAGGTTTAGGATCAAAATTAGGGTTTAGGCTTTGAATTAGAGTTTTGGGTTAAAAATTCGGTTTGTGTCTAAATTAGGGTTTGGGTCATTTGGGTTTGGGTCAAATTAGTGCTCTGGGTAATAAGTTGGGTTAGGTCAAATTTAGGGTTTGGGTCAACATTAGGGTTTAGGATTTGAATTCGGTGTTTGGGTCAAATTACGGTTTGGGTCGAGATTAGAGTTTTGGGTCAAAAATAGGGTTAGAATTAGGGTTTTGGGTCTAAATTAGGGTTAGAATTAGGTTTTGGGTCTAAATTAGGGTTTTGGGTTAAATTTAGGGTTAGTGTTAAATTTAGGGTTTAGAGTCAAAATTAGGGTTTGGAAAAGGGTTTTGGACAAAAATAGGGTTAGAATTAGGGTTTGGTTGATTTAGGGTTTGATTAAATTAGGGTTTAGGGTCAAAATTAGGGTTTAGGCTTTGAATTAGGGTTTTGGGTCAAAATTTTGGTTTTGCTCAAATTAGGGTTTAGGGTTTGAATTAATGTTTTGTGTCGAATAGGGCTCAGGGTTATAATTTGGGTTTTGGGTCAAAATTTGGGTTTGGCTCAAAATTAGGTTTAGGGTTTGAATTAGGGTTTTGGTAAAATTAGGGTTAAGGTCAAATTTAGGGTTTGGGTCAACATTAGGGTTTAGGGTTTGAATTTGGGTTGAGTTTAAAATAGGGTTTGGGTCAAAAATAGGGTTAGAATTAGGGTTTTGCGTTAAAATTAGGGTTTTGGGTGAAAATAGGGTTCTTGGTCAAATTTAGGGTTTAGGGTAAAAATAGGGTTGAATTAGGGTTTGGGATCAAAATTAGGGTTTGGGTCGATTAGGGTTTTGGGTCAAAATTAGGGCTTTGGGTTATTTTGGGTCAAAATTACGGTATTGTGAACAAATTATGGTTTTGGGTCAAAAATATGTGTCGACTTTTGAGTTGAAAAATGGGTTTTGGGACAAAAATAGGGTTTGGGTTTGAATTACGATTTTGGGTCAAAATTCGGGTTTTGGGTCAAATTTAGGGTTTGTGTTTGAATTTGGTTTTGAGTTAAAAGGGGTTTGGGTCAAAAATAGGGTTAGAATTAGGTTTTGCGTTAAATTAGGGTTTAGGTTCAAAATAGGGTTAGGTCAAATTTAGGGTTTTGGGTCAAAAGGTTGAATTAGGGTTTTGGATCTTAGGGTTTGGGTCTAAATTAGGGCTTTGGGTTATTTTGCGTCAAAATTTAGTTTGGATCCAAATTAGGGTTTTGGGTCAAAATTAGGGTTTAGGGTTTGAATTAGGGTTTGAGTAAAAATAGGGTTTTTGGACAAAAATAGGGTTAGAATTAGGGTTTCGGTTCAAATTTAGGGTTTAGGCATTGAATAAGGGTTTAGGGTTAAAAATAGGGTTTCGGGTCAAATTTAGGGTTCTGAGTTAAATTTAGAGTTTTGGGTCAAAATTTAGGTTTTTGGGTTAAAATTAGGGTTTTGTGTTAAATTTAGGGTTGAGGGTCAAAATTTGGGTTTCGGGTTGAATTAGGGTTTGAGTTAAAAGGGTTTTGGGACAAAAATAGAGTTAGAATTAGGGTTTTGGTTCAAATTTAGGTTTAGGATCAAAATTAGGGTTTAGGCTTTGAATTAGAGTTTTGGGTTAAAAATTCGGTTTGTGTCTAAATTAGGGTTTGGGTCAAATGGGTTTTGGGTCAAAATTAGTGCTCAGGGTAATAAGTTGGGTTAGGGTCAAATTTAGGGTTTTGGGTCAACATTAGGGTTTAGGATTTGAATTCGGTGTTTGGGTCAAAATTACGGTTTGGGGTCGAATAGATTTTGGGTCAAAAATAGGGTTAGAATTAGGGTTTTGGGTCTAAATTAGGGTTAGAATTAGGTTTTGGGTCTAAATTAGGGTTTTGGGTTAAATTTAGGGTTAGTGTTAAATTTAGGGTTTAGAGTCAAAATTAGGAAAAGGGTTTGGACAAAAATAGGGTTAGAATTAGGGTTTTGGTTCGATTTAGGGTTTTGATTAAATTAGGGTTTAGGGTCAAAATTAGGGTTTAGGCTTTGAATTAGGGTTTTGGGTCAAAATTTGGGTTGCTCAAAATTAGGGTTTAGGGTTGAATTAATGTTTTGTGTAATTAGGGCTCAGGGTTATAATTTGGGTTTTGGGTCAAAATTTGGGTTTGGCTCAAAATTAGGTTTAGGAGTTTGAATTAGGGTTTTGGGTAAAATTAGGGTTAGGTCAAATTTAGGGTTTGGGTCAACATTAGGGTTTAGGGTTTGAATTTGGGTTGAGTTTAAAATAGGGTTTTGGGTCAAAAATAGGGTTAGAATTAGGGTTTGCGTTAAATTAGGGTTTTGGGTGAAAATAGGGTTCTTGGTCAAATTTAGGGTTTAGGGTAAAAATAGGGTTGAATTAGGGTTTGGGATCAAAATTAGGGTTTTGGGTCGATTAGGGTTTTGGGTCAAATTGGGCTTTGGGTTATTTTGGGTCAAGATTCGGTTTTGGGTCCAAATTAGGGTTTTGGGTCAAAAATAGTTGTCGACTTTTGAGTTGAAAAATGGGTTTTGGGACAAAAATAGGGTTTAGGGTTTGAATTACGGTTTTTGGTCAAAAATAGGGTTTTGGGTCAAATTTAGGGTTTGTGTTTGAATTTGGTTTGAGTTAAAAAGGGTTTTGGGTCAAAAATAGGGTTAGAATTAAGGTTTTGCGTTAAATTAGGGTTTAGGTTCAAAATAGGGTTAGGGTCAAATTTAGGGTTTTGGGTCAAAGGGTTGAATTAGGGTTTTGGATCAGTTAGGGTTTGGGTCTAAGTTAGGGCTTTGGGTTATTTTGCGTCAAAATTTGGTTTTGGATCCAAATTAGGGTTTTGGGTCAAAATTAGGGTTTAGGGTTTGAATTAGGGTTTTGAGTAAAAATAGGGTTTTTGGACAAAAATAGGGTTAGAATTAGGGTTTCGGTTCAAATTTAGGGTTTAGGCATTGAATAAGGGTTTAGGGTTAAAAATAGGGTTTGGGTCAAATTTAGGGTTAGGTTAAATTTAGGGTTTTGGGTCAAAATTTAGGTTTTGGTTAAAATTAGGGTTAGTGTTAAATTTAGGGTTTAGGGTCAAAATTGGGTTTGGGTTGAATTAGGGTTTGAGTTAAAAGGGTTTTGGGACAAAAATAGAGTTAGAATTAGGGTTTTGGTTCAAATTTAGGTTTAGGATCAAAATTAGGGTTTAGGCTTTGAATTAGAGTTTTGGGTTAAAAATTCGGTTTGTGTCTAAATTAGGGTTTTGGGTCAAATTTGGGTTTTGGGTCAAAATTAGTGCTCTGGGTAATAAGTTGGGTTAGGGTCAAATTTAGGGTTTGGGTCAACATTAGGGTTTAGGATTTGAATTCGGTGTTTGGGTCAAATTACGGTTTGGTCGAATGAGATTTGGGTCAAAAATAGGGTTAGAATTAGGGTTTTGGGTCTAAATTAGGGTTAGAATTAGGTTTTGGGTCTAAATTAGGGTTTTGGGTTAAATTTAGGGTTAGTGTTAAATTTAGGGTTTAGAGTCAAAATAGGAAAGGGTTTTGGACAAAAATAGGGTTAGAATTAGGGTTTGGTTGATTTAGGGTTTTGATTAAAATTAGGGTTTAGGGTCAAAATTAGGGTTTAGGCTTTGAATTAGGGTTTTGGGTCAAAATTTGGTTTTGCTCAAATTAGGGTTTAGGGTTGAATTAATGTTTGTGTCGAATGGGCTCAGGGTTATAATTTGGGTTTTGGGTCAAAATTTGGGTTTGGCTCAAAAAGGTTTAGGAGTTTGAATTAGGGTTTGGTAAAATTAGGGTTAGGGTCAAATTTAGGGTTTTGGTCAACATTAGGGTTTAGGGTTTGAATTTGGGTTGAGTTTAAAATAGGGTTTGGGTCAAAAATAGGGTTAGAATTAGGGTTTGCGTTAAAATTAGGGTTTGGGTGAAAATAGGGTTCTTGGTCAAATTTAGGGTTTAGGGTAAAAATAGGGTTGAATTAGGGTTTGGGATCAAAATTAGGGTTTGGGTGGAATTAGGGTTTTGGGTCAAAATTAGGGCTTTGGGTTATTTTGGGTCAAGATTAGTTTGGGTCAAATTAGGGTTTTGGGTCAAAAATAGGTGTCGACTTTGAGTTGAAAAATGGGTTTTGGGACAAAAATAGGGTTTCGGGTTTGAATTACGATTTTGGGTCAAAATTCGGGTTTTGGGTCAAATTTAGGGTTTGTGTTTGAATTTGGTTTTGAGTTAAAAAGGGTTTTGGGTCAAAAATAGGGTTAGAAGTAAGGTTTTGCGTTAAAATTAGGGTTTAGGTTCAAAATAGGGTTAGGGTCAAATTTAGGGTTTTGGGTCAAAAGGGTTCGAATTAGGGTTTGGATCGAATTAGGGTTTTGGGTCTAAATTAGGGCTTTGGGTTATTTGCGTCAAAATTTGGTTTTGGATCCAAATTAGGGTTTTGGGTCAAAAGTAGGGTTTAGGGTTTGAATTAGGGTTTGAGTAAAAATAGGGTTTGGGACAAAAATAGGGTTAAATTAGGGTTTCGGTTCAAATTTAGGGTTTAGGCTTTGAATTAGGGTTTAGGGTTAAAAATAGGGTTTGGTCAAATTTAGGGTTAGGTTAAATTTAGGGTTTTGGGTCAAAATTTAGGTTTTGGTTAAATAGGGTTTGTTAAATTTAGGGTTTAGGGTCAAAATTTGGGTTTCGGGTTGAATTAGGGTTTGAGTTAAAAGGGTTTTGGGACAAAAATAGAGTTAGAATTAGGGTTTTGGTTCAAATTTAGGTTTAGGATCAAAATTAGGGTTTAGGCTTTGAATTAGAGTTTTGGGTTAAAAATTCGGTTTGTGTCTAAATTAGGGTTTTGGGTCATAATGGGTTTTGGTCAAATTAGTGCTCTGGGTAATAAGTTGGGTTGGGTCAAATTTAGGGTTTGGGTCAACATTAGGGTTTAGGATTTGAATTCGGTGTTTGGGTCAAAATTACGGTTTGGGTGATAGAGTTTGGGTCAAAAATAGGGTTAGAATTAGGGTTTGGGTCTAAATTAGGGTTAGAATTAGGTTTTGGGTCTAAATTAGGGTTTTGGGTTAAATTTAGGGTTAGTGTTAAATTTAGGGTTTAGAGTCAAAATAGGGTTGAAAGGGTGGACAAAAATAGGGTTAGAATTAGGGTTTTGGTTGATTTAGGGTTTTGATTAAAATTAGGGTTTAGGGTCAAAATTAGGGTTTAGGCTTTGAATTAGGGTTTGGGTCAAAATTTGGTTTGCTCAAATTAGGGTTTAGGGTTTGAATTAATGTTTGTGTCGAATAGGGCTCAGGTTATAATTTGGGTTTTGGGTCAAAATTTGGGTTTGGCTCAAAATTAGGTTTAGGGTTTGAATTAGGGTTTTGGTAAAATTAGGGTTAGGTCAAATTTAGGGTTTGGGTCAACATTAGGGTTTAGGGTTTGAATTTGGGTTGAGTTTAAAATAGGGTTTTGGGTCAAAAATAGGGTTAGAATTAGGGTTTTGCGTTAAAATTAGGGTTTTGGGTGAAAATAGGGTTCTTGGTCAAATTTAGGGTTTAGGGTAAAAAATAGGGTTGAATTAGGGTTTGGGATCAAAATTAGGGTTTGGGTCGAATTAGGGTTTTGGGTCAAAATTAGGGCTTTGGGTTATTTTGGGTCAAGATTCGGTTTTGGGTCCAAATTAGGGTTTTGGGTCAAAAATAGGTGTCGACTTTTGAGTTGAAAAATGGGTTTGGGACAAAAATAGGGTTTGGGTTTGAATTACGATTTTGGGTCAAAATTCGGGTTTTGGGTCAAATTTAGGGTTTGTGTTTGAATTTGGTTTTGAGTTAAAAAGGTTTTGGGTCAAAAATAGGGTTAGAATTAGGTTTTGCGTTAAAATTAGGGTTTAGGTTCAAAATAGGGTTAGGTCAAATTTAGGGTTTTGGTCAAGGGTTGAATTAGGGTTGGATTGGGTTTGGGTCTAAATTAGGGCTTTGGGTTATTTTCGTCAAAATTTGGTTTTGGATCAAATTAGGGTTTTGGGTCAAATTAGGGTTTAGGGTTTGAATTAGGGTTTGGTAAAAATAGGGTTTGGGACAAAAATAGGGTTAGAATTAGGGTTGGTTCAAATTTAGGGTTTAGGCTTTGAATTAGGGTTTAGGGTTAAAAATAGGGTTTGGTCAAATTTAGGGTTAGGTTAAATTTAGGGTTTGGGTCAAAATTTAGGTTTGGTTAAAATTAGGGTTATGTTAAATTTAGGGTTTAGGGTCAAAATTTGGGTTTGGGTTGAATTAGGGTTTGAGTTAAAGGGTTTTGGGACAAAAATAGAGTTAAATTAGGGTTTTGGTTCAAATTTAGGTTTAGGATCAAAATTAGGGTTTAGGCTTTGAATTAGAGTTTTGGGTTAAAAATTGGTTTGTGTCTAAATTAGGGTTTTGGGTCAAATTTGGGTTTTGGGTCAAAATTAGTGCTCTGGGTAATAAGTTGGGTTAGGGTCAAATTTAGGGTTTGGGTCAACATTAGGGTTTAGGATTTGAATTCGGTGTTTGGGTCAAAATTACGGTTTGGGTCGAATAGAGTTTGGGTCAAAAATAGGGTTAGAATTAGGGTTTGGGTCTAAATTAGGGTTAGAATTAGGTTTGGGTCTAAATTAGGGTTTTGGGTTAAATTTAGGGTTACGTGTTAAATTTAGGGTTTAGAGTCAAAATTGGTTGTAAAAGGGTTTTGGACAAAAATAGGGTTAGAATTAGGGTTTGGTTGATTTAGGGTTTTGATTAAAATTAGGGTTTAGGGTCAAAATTAGGGTTTAGGCTTTGAATTAGGGTTTTGGGTCAAAATTTGGTTTGCTCAAAGTAGGGTTTAGGGTTTGAATTAATGTTTTGTGTCGAATTAGGGCTCAGGGTTATAATTTGGGTTTTGGGTCAAAATTTGGGTTTGGCTCAAATTAGGTTTAGGGTTTGAATTAGGGTTTGGTAAAATTAGGGTTAGGTCAAATTTAGGGTTTGGGTCAACATTAGGGTTTAGGGTTTGAATTTGGGTTGAGTTTAAAATAGGGTTTGGGTCAAAAATAGGGTTAGAATTAGGGTTTGCGTTAAAATTAGGGTTTTGGGTGAAAATAGGGTTCTTGGTCAAATTTAGGGTTTAGGGTAAAAATAGGGTTGAATTAGGGTTTGGGATCAAAATTAGGGTTTGGGTCTGGGTTTTGGTCAAATTGGGCTTTGGGTTATTTTGGGTCAAGTTCGTTTTGGGTCCAAATTAGGGTTTTGGGTCAAAAATAGGTGTCGACTTTGAGTTGAAAATGGGTTTTGGGACAAAAATAGGGTTGGGTTGATTACGATTTTGGGTCAAAATTGGGTTTTGAGTCAAATTTAGGGTTTGTGTTTGAATTTGGTTTGAGTTAAAAGGGTTTTGGGTCAAAAATAGGGTTAGAATTAGGTTTTGCGTTAAATTAGGGTTTAGGTTCAAAATAGGGTTAGGGTCAATTTAGGGTTTGGGTCAAAGGTTGAATTAGGGTTTGGATCTTAGGGTTTTGGGTCTAAATTAGGGCTTTGGGTTATTTTGCGTCAAAATTTGGTTTGGATCCAAATTAGGGTTTTGGGTCAAAATTAGGGTTTAGGGTTTGAATTAGGGTTTGAGTAAAAATAGGGTTTGGGACAAAAATAGGGTTAGAATTAGGGTTTGGTTCAAATTTAGGGTTTAGGCTTTGAATTAGGGTTTAGGGTTAAAAATAGGGTTTGGGTCAAATTTAGGGTTAAGGTTAAATTTAGGGTTTTGGGTCAAAATTTAGGTTTTGGTTAAATTAGGGTTATGTTAAATTTAGGGTTTAGGGTCAAAATTTGGGTTTCGGGTTGAATTAGGGTTTGAGTTAAAAGGGTTTTGGGACAAAAATAGAGTTAGAATTAGGGTTTTGGTTCAAATTTAAAGTTTAGGATCAAAATTAGGGTTTAGGCTTTGAATTAGAGTTTTGGGTTAAAAATTCGGTTGTGTCTAAATTAGGGTTTTGGGTCATAATTTGGGTTTTGGGTCAAAATTAGTGATATGGGAAATAAGTTGGGTTAGGTCAAATTTAGGGTTTGGGTCAACATTAGGGTTTAGGATTTGAATTCGGTGTTTGGGTCAAAATTACGGTTTTGGGTCAGAATTAGAGTTTTGGGTCAAAAATAGGGTTAGAATTAGGGTTTTGGGTCTAAATTAGGGTTAGAATTAGGTTTTGGGTCTAAATTAGGGTTTTGGGTTAAATTTAGGGTTCTGTGTTAAATTTAGGGTTTAGAGTCAAAATTAGGGTTTTGAAATTAGGGTTTGGACAAAAATAGGGTTAGAATTAGGGTTTTGGTTCGATTTAGGGTTTTGATTAAATTAGGGTTGAGGGTCAAAATGCGGGTGTCGGCTTTGAATTAGGGTTTTGGGTCAAAATTTGGTTTGCTCAAAAGTAGGGTTTAGGGTTTAATTAATGTTTGTGTCAATAGGGCTCAGGGTTATAATTTGGGTTTTGGGTCAAAATTTGGGTTTGGCTCAAATTAGGTTTAGGGTTTGAATTAGGGTTTTGGTAAAATTAGGGTTAGGTCAAATTTAGGGTTTGGGTCAACATTAGGGTTTAGGGTTTGAATTTGGGTTGAGTTTAAAATAGGGTTTTGGGTCAAAAATAGGGTTAGAATTAGGGTTTTGCGTTAAAATTAGGGTTTTGGGTGAAAATAGGGTTCTTGGTCAAATTTAGGGTTTAGGGTAAAAATAGGGTTGAATTAGGGTTTGGGATCAAAATTAGGGTTTTGGGTGAATTAGGGTTTGGGTCAAAATTAGGGCTTTGGGTTATTTTGGGTCAAATTACGGTTTTGGGTCCAAATTAGGGTTTTGGGTCAAAAATAGGTGTCGACTTTGAGTTGAAAAATGGGTTTTGGGACAAAAATAGGGTTTGGGTTTGAATTCGATTTTGGGTCAAAATTCGGGTTTTGGGTCAAATTTAGGGTTTGTGTTTGAATTTGGTTTTGAGTTAAAAAGGGTTTTGGGTCAAAAATAGGGTTAGAATTAAGGTTTTGCGTTAAATTAGGGTTTAGGTTCAAAATAGGGTTAGGGTCAAATTTAGGGTTTTGGGTCAAGGGTTGAATTAGGGTTTGGATCTTGGGTTTTGGGTCTAAATTAGGGCTTTGGGTTATTTTGCGTCAAAATTTGGTTTTGGATCCAAATTAGGGTTTTGGGTCAAAATTAGGGTTTAGGGTTTGAATTAGGGTTTGAGTAAAAATAGGGTTTTGGGACAAAAATAGGGTTAGAATTAGGGTTTGGTTCAAATTTAGGGTTTAGGCTTTGAATTAGGGTTTAGGGTTAAAAATAGGGTTTGGGTCAAATTTAGGGTTAGGTTAAATTTAGGGTTTTGGGTCAAAATTTAGGTTTTCGGTTAAAATTAGGGTTAGTGTTAAATTTAGGGTTTAGGGTCAAAATTTGGGTTTCGGGTTGAATTAGGGTTTGAGTTAAAAAAGGTTTTGGGACAAAAATAGAGTTAGAATTAGGGTTTTGGTTCAAATTTAGGTTTAGGATCAAAATTAGGGTTTAGGCTTTGAATTAGAGTGTTGGGTTAAAAATTCGGTTTTGTGTCTAAATTAGGGTTTTGGGTCAGAATTTGGGTTTTGGGTCAAAATTAGTGGTCTGGGTAATAAGTTGGGTTAGGGTCAAATTTAGGGTTTGGGTCAACATTAGGGTTTAGGATTTGAATTGGGTGTTTGTGTCTAAATTAGCGGTTTGGGTCAGAATTAGTGTTTTGGGTCAAAAATAGGGTTAGAATAAGGGTGTTGGGTCTAAATTAGGGTTAGAATTAGGTTTTGGGTCTTAATTAGGGTTTTGGGTTAAATTTAGGGTTACGTGTTAAATTTAGGGTTTAGAGTCAAAATTTGGGTTGTTAAAAGGGTTTTGGACAAAAATAGGGTTAGAATTAGGGTTTTGGTTGATTTAGGGTTTTGATTAAAATTAGGGTTTAGGGTCAAAATTAGGGTTTAGGCTTTGAATTAGGGTTTTGGGTCAAAATTTGGTTTGCTCAAGGTAGGGTTTAGGGTTTGAATTAATGTTTGTGTCGAATAGGGCTCAGGGTTATAATTTGGGTTTTGGGTCAAAATTTGGGTTTGGCTCAAAATTAGGTTTAGGGTTTGAATTAGGGTTTGGTAAAATTGGGTTAGGTCAAATTAGGGTTTTGGGTCAACATTAGGGTTTAGGGTTTGAATTTGGGTTGAGTTTAAAATAGGGTTTGGGTCAAAAATAGGGTTAGAATTAGGGTTTGCGTTAAAATTAGGGTTTGGGTGAAAATAGGGTTCTTGGTCAAATTTAGGGTTTAGGGTAAAAATAGGGTTGAATTAGGGTTTGGGATCAAATTAGGGTTTGGGTCGATTAGGGTTTTGGGTCAAAATTAGGGCTTTGGGTTATTTTGGGTCAAGATTACGTTTTGGGTCAAATTAGGGTTTTGGGTCAAAATAGGTGTCGACTTTGAGTTGAAAAATGGGTTTTCGGACAAAAATATGGTTTCGGTTTTGAATTACGATTTTGGGTCAAAATTAGGGTTTTGGTTAAAATTTAGGGTTTGTGTTTGAATTTGGTTTTGAGTTAAAAAGGGTTTTGGGTCAAAAATAGGGTTAGAAGTAAGGTTTTGCGTTAAAATTAGGGTTTAGGTTCAAAATAGGGTTAGGGTCAAATTTAGGGTTTTGGGTCAAAGTTGAATTAGGGTTTGGATCGAATTAGGGTTTTGGGTCTAAATTAGGGCTTTGGGTTATTTTGCGTCAAAATTTGGTTTTGGATCAAATTAGGGTTTTGGGTCAAAATTAGGGTTTAGGGTTTAATTAGGGTTTGAGTAAAAATAGGGTTTTGGGACAAAAATAGGGTTAAATTAGGGTTTCGGTTCAAATTTAGGGTTTAGGCTTTGAATTAGGGTTTAGGGTTAAAAATAGGGTTTGGGTCAAATTTAGGGTTAAGTTAAATTTAGGGTTTTGGGTCAAAATTTAGGTTTGGTTAAATAGGGTTAGTTAAATTTAGGGTTTAGGGTCAAAATTTGGGTTTGGGTTGAATTAGGGTTTGAGTTAAAGGGTTTTGGGACAAAAATAGAGTTAGAATTAGGGTTTTGGTTCAAATTTAGGTTTAGGATCAAATTAGGGTTTAGGCTTTGAATTAGAGTTTTGGGTTAAAAATTCGGTTTGTGTCTAAATTGGGTTTTGGGTCAAATTTGGGTTTTGGGTCAAAATTAGTGCTCTGGGTAATAAGTTGGGTTAGGGTCAAATTTAGGGTTTTGGGTCAACATTAGGGTTTAGGTTTGAATTAGGTGTTTGGGTCAAATTACGGTTTGGGTGAATAGGTTGGGTCAAAAATAGGGTTGGAATTAGGGTTTTGGGTCTAAATTAGGGTTAGAATTAGGTTTTGGGTCTAAATTAGGGTTTTGGGTTAAATTTAGGGTTAGTGTTAAATTTAGGGTTTAGAGTCAAAATTGGGTTTTGGTTAAATTAGGGTTTTGGACAAAAATAGGGTTAGAATTAGGGTTTTGGTTGATTTAGGGTTTTGATTAAATTAGGGTTTAGGGTCAAATTAGGGTTTAGGCTTTGAATTAGGGTTTTGGGTCAAAATTTGGTTTTGCTCAAAATTAGGGTTTAGGGTTTGAATTAATGTTTTGTGTCGAATTGGGCTCTGGGTTATAATTTGGGTTTTGGGTCAAAATTTGGGTTTGGCTCAAGTAGGTTTAGGGTTTGAATTAGGGTTTTGTGTAAAATTAGGGTTAGGGTCAAATTTAGGGTTTTGGGTCAACATTAGGGTTTAGGGTTTGAATTTGGGTTGAGTTTAAAATAGGGTTTTGGGTCAAAAATAGGGTTAGAATTAGGGTTTTGCGTTAAAATTAGGGTTTGGGTGAAAATAGGGTTCTTGGTCAAATTTAGGGTTTAGGGTAAAAAATAGGGTTGAATTAGGGTTTGGGATCAAAATTAGGGTTTGGGTCGAATTAGGGTTTGGGTCAAATTAGGGCTTTGGGTTATTTTGGGTCAAGATTACGGTTTTGGGTCCAAATTAGGGTTTTGGGTCAAAAATAGGTGTCGACTTTTGAGTTGAAAAATGGGTTTTGGGACAAAAATAGGGTTTGGGTTTGAATTACGATTTTGGGTCAAAATTGGGTTTTGGGTCAAATTTAGGGTTTTGTGTTTGAATTTGGTTTTGAGTTAAAGAGGTTTTGGGTCAAAAATAGGGTTAGAATTAGGTTTTGCGTTAAATTAGGGTTTAGGTTCAAAATAGGGTTAGGTCAAATTTAGGGTTTGGGTCAAAAGGGTTGAATTAGGGTTTGGATCGATTAGGGTTTGGGTCTAAATTAGGGCTTTGGGTTATTTTGCGTCAAAATTTGGTTTTGGATCAAATTAGGGTTTTGGGTCAAGTTAGGGTTTAGGGTTTGAATTAGGGTTTGAGTAAAAATAGGGTTTGGGACAAAAATAGGGTTAAATTAGGGTTTCGGTTCAAATTTAGGGTTTAGGCTTTGAATTAGGGTTTAGGGTTAAAAATAGGGTTTGGTCAAATTTAGGGTTAGGTTAAATTTAGGGTTTTGGGTCAAAATTTAGGTTTTGGGTAAAAGGGTTGTGTTAAATTTAGGGTTTAGGGTCAAAATTTGGGTTTGGGTTGAATTAGGGTTTGAGTTAAAAGGGTTTTGGGACAAAAATAGAGTTAGAATTAGGGTTTTGGTTCAAATTTAGGTTTAGGATCAAAATTAGGGTTTAGGCTTTGAATTAGAGTTTTGGGTTAAAAATTCGGTTTTGTGTCTAAATTAGGGTTTGGGTATAATTGGGTTTGGGTCAAAATTAGTGCTCTGGGTAATAAGTTGGGTTAGGGTCAAATTTAGGGTTTTGGGTCAACATTAGGGTTTAGGATTTGAATTCGGTGTTTGGGTCAAGTTACGGTTTGGGTCGAAGTAGAGTTTTGGGTCAAAAATAGGGTTAGAATTAGGGTTTTGGGTCTAAATTAGGGTTAGAATTAGGTTTTGGGTCTAAGTTAGGGTTTGGGTTAATTTAGGGTTAGTTTAAATTTAGGGTTTAGAGTCAAAATTAGGGTTTGAAATTAGGGTTGGACAAAAATAGGGTTAGAATTAGGGTTTTGGTTCGATTTAGGGTTTGATTAAAATTAGGGTTTAGGGTCAAAATTAGGGTTTAGGCTTTGAATTAGGGTTTTGGGTCAAAATTTGGTTTTGCTCAAAGTAGGGTTTAGGGTTTGAATTAATGTTTGTGTGTAGGGCTCAGGGTTATAATTTGGGTTTTGGGTCAAAATTTGGGTTTGGCTCAAAATTAGGTTTAGGAGTTTGAATTAGGGTTTTGGGTAAAATTAGGGTTAGGTCAAATTTAGTAGTTTGGGTCAACATTAGGGTTTAGGGTTTGAATTTGGTTGAGTTTAAAATAGGGTTTTGGGTCAAAAATAGGGTTAGAATTAGGGTTTTGCATTAAAATTAGGGTTTTGGGTCGAAAATAGGGTTCTTGGTCAAATTTAGGGTGTAGGGTAAAAATAGGGTTCGAATTAGGGTTTGGGATCAAAATTAGGGTTTTGGGTCAGAATTAGGGTTTTGGGTCAAAATTAGGGCTTTGGGTTATTTTGGGTCAAGATTACGGTTTTGGGTCCAAATTAGGGTTTTGGGTCAAAAATAGGTGTCGACTTTTGAGTTGAAAAATGGGTTTTGGGACAAAAATAGGGTTTCGGGTTTGAATTACGATTTTGGGTCAAAATTCGGGTTTTGGGTCAAATTTAGGGTTTTGTGTTTGAATTTGGTTTTTGAGTTAAAAAGAGGGTTTTGGGTCAAAAATAGGGTTAGAATTAAGGTTTTGCGTTAAAATTAGGGTTTAGGTTCAAAATAGGGTTCTGGGTCAAATTTAGGGTTTTGGGTCAAAAGGGTTGATTAGGGTTTTGGATCGAGTGGGTTTTGGGTCTAAATTAGGGCTTTGGGTTATTTTGCGTCAAAATTTGGTTTTGGATCAAATTAGGGTTTTGGGTCAAATTAGGGTTTAGGGTTTGAATTAGGGTTTGAGTAAAAATAGGGTTTTGGGACAAAAATAGGGTTAGAATTAGGGTTTCGGTTCAAATTTAGGGTTTAGGCTTTGAATTAGGGTTTAGGGTTAAAAATAGGGTTTGGGTCAAATTTAGGGTTAAGGTTAAATTTAGGGTTTTGGGTCAAAATTTAGGTTTTCGGTTAAAATTAGGGTTAGTGTTAAATTTAGGGTTTAGGGTCAAAATTTGGGTTTGGGTTGAATTAGGGTTTGAGTTAAAAAAGGGTTTTGGGACAAAAATAGAGTTAGAATTAGGGTTTTGGTTCAAATTTAGGTTTAGGATCAAAATTAGGGTTTAGGCTTTGAATTAGAGTTTTGGGTTAAAAATTCGGTTTGTGTCTAAATTAGGGTTTGGGTCAATTTGGGTTTTGGGTCAAAATTAGTGCTCTGGGTAATAAGTTGGGTTAGGTCAAATTTAGGGTTTTGGGTCAACATTAGGGTTTAGGATTTGAATTCGGTGTTTGGGTCAAGGTTACGGTTTGGGTCGAGTTAGGGTTTTGGGTCAAAAATAGGGTTAGAATTAGGGTTTTGGGTCTAAATTAGGGTTAGAATTAGGTTTTGGGTCTAAATTAGGGTTTTGGGTCAAATTTAGGGTTACGTGTTAAATTTAGGGTTTAGAGTCAAAATTAGGGGGTTAAAAGGGTTTTGGACAAAAATAGGGTTAGAATTAGGGTTTGGTTGATTTAGGGTTTTGATTAAAATTAGGGTTTAGGGTCAAAATTAGGGTTTAGGCTTTGAATTAGGGTTTTGGGTCAAAATTTGGGTTTGCTCAAAATTAGGGTTTAGGGTTTGAATTAATGTTTGTGTCGATTAGGGCTCAGGGTTATAATTTGGGTTTTGGGTCAAAATTTGGGTTTGGCTCAAGATTAGGTTTTAGGAGTTTGAATTAGGGTTTTGGGTAAAATTAGGGTTAGGTCAAATTTAGGGTTTTGGGTCAACATTAGGGTTTAGGGTTTGAATTTGGGTTGAGTTTAAAATAGGGTTTTGGGTCAAAAATAGGGTTAGAATTAGGGTTTGCGTTAAAATTAGGGTTTTGGGTGAAAATAGGGTTCTTGGTCAAATTTAGGGTTTAGGGTAAAAAATAGGGTTCGAATTAGGGTTTGGGATCAAAATTAGGGTTTTGGGTCGATTAGGGTTTTGGGTCAAATTAGGGCTTTGGGTTATTTTGGGTCAAGATTACGGTTTTGGGTCCAAATTAGGGTTTTGGGTCAAAATAGGTGTCGACTTTTGAGTTGAAAAATGGGTTTTGGGACAAAAATAGGGTTTGGGTTTGAATTACGATTTTGGGTCAAAATTCGGGTTTTGGGTCAAATTTAGGGTGTGTGTTTGAATTTGGTTTTGAGTTAAAAAGGGTTTTGGGTCAAAAATAGGGTTAGAATTAAGGTTTTGCGTTAAAATTAGGGTTTAGGTTCAAAATAGGGTTAGGGTCAAATTTAGGGTTTGGGTCAAAGGGTTGAATTAGGGTTTTGGATAGTAGGGTTTTGGGTCAAAATTAAGGCTTTGGGTTATTTTGGGTCATAATTTCGGTTTCGGGTCCAAATTAGGGTTTTGGGTCAAAATTAGGGTTTAGGGTTTGAATTAGGGTTGAGTAAAAAAGAGGGTTTTGGGACAAAAATAGGGTTAGATTAGGGTTTTGGGTCAAAATTAGGGTTTAGTCTTTGGATTTGGGTTTAGGGTTAAAAATTGGGTTTTGGTTCAAATTTAGGGTTCTGGGTTAAATTTAGGGTTTTGGGTCAAAATTTATGATTTTGGTTTAAATTAGGGTTAGTGTTAAATTTAGGGTTTAGGGTCAAAATTTGGGTTTCGGGTTGAATTAGGGTTTTGAGTTAAAAAGGTTTTGGGACAAAAATAGAGTTAGAATTAGGGTTTTGGTTCAAATTTAGGTTTAGGATCAAAATTAGGGTTTAGGCTTTGAATTAGAGTTTTGGGTTAAAAATTGGTTTGTGTCTAAGTTAGGGTTTTGGGTCAAATTTGGGTTTTGGGTCAAAATTAGTGCTCGGGTAATAAGTTGGGTTAGGTCAAATTTAGGGTTTTGGGTCAACATTAGGGTTTAGGATTTGAATTCGGTGTTTGGGTCAAGAGTACGGTTTTGGTCGAGTAGAGTTTTGGGTCAAAAATAGGGTTAGAATTAGGGTTTTGGGTCTAAATTAGGGTTAGGAAATTAGGTTTTGGGTCTAAATTAGGGTTTTGGGTTAAATTTAGGGTTA
Source organism: Sophora flavescens (assembly GCA_030762895.1). Classification (NCBI taxonomy): domain Eukaryota; kingdom Viridiplantae; phylum Streptophyta; class Magnoliopsida; order Fabales; family Fabaceae; genus Sophora; species Sophora flavescens. Next base: position 10,380,837 of record CM061066.1, read on the forward strand.
CGTGTTAAATTTAGGGTTTAGAGTCAAAATTAGGGTTTGGTAAGGGTTTGGACAAAAATAGGGTTAGAATTAGGGTTTTGGTTGATTTAGGGTTTTGATTAAAATTAGGGTTTAGGGTCAAAATTAGGGTTTAGGCTTTGAATTAGGGTTTTGGGTCAAAATTTGGTTTTGCTCAAGGTTAGGGTTTAGGGTTTGAATTAATGTTTTGTGTCGAGTTAGGGCTCTGGGTTATAATTTGGGTTTTGGGTCAAAATTATGGTTTTGTGTCAAAATTAGGTTTTAGGGTTTGAATTAGGGTTTTGTGTAAAAATTAGGGTTCTGGGTCAAATTTAGGGTTTTGGGTCAACATTAGGGTTTAGGGTTTGAATTTGGGTTGAGTTTAAAATAGGGTTTTGGGTCAAAAATAGGGTTAGAATTAGGGTTTTGCGTTAAAATTAGGATTTTGGGTCGAAAATAGGGTTCTTGGTCAAATTTAGGGTTTAGGGTAAAAAATAGGGTTCGAATTAGGGTTTGGGATCAAAATTAGGGTTTTGGGTCAGAATTAGGGTTTTGAGTCAAAATTAGGGCTTTGGGTTATTTTGGGTCAAGTTTTGGTTCCAAATTAGGGTTTTGGGTCAAAATAGGTGTCGACTTTTGAGTTGAAAAATGGGTTTTGGGACAAAAATAGGGTTTGGGTTTGAATTACGATTTTGGGTCAAAATTGGGTTTGGGTCAAATTTAGGGTTTGTGTTTGAATTTGGTTTTGAGTTAAAAATAGGGTTTTGGGTCAAAAATAGGGTTAGAATTAAGGTTTTGCGTTAAAATTAGGGTTTAGGTTCAAAATAGGGTTATGGGTCAAATTTAGGGTTTTGGGTCAAAAGGTTGAATTAGGGTTTTGGATCGGATTAGGGTTTTGGGTCTAAATTAGGGCTTTGGGTTTTTTTGCGTCAAAATTTAGGTTTTGGTTCCAAATTAGGGTTTTGGGTCAAAATTAGGGTTTAGGGTTTGAATTAGGGTTTTGAGTAAAAATAGGGTTTTGGGACAAAAATAGGGTTAGAATTAGGGTTTCGGTTCAAATTTAGGGTTTAGGCTTTGAATTAGGGTTTAGGGTTAAAAATAGGGTTTCGGGTCAAATTTAGGGTTCTGGGTTAAATTTAGGGTTTTGGGTCAAAATTTAGGTTTTTCGGTTAAAATTAGGGTTCTGTGTTAAATTTAGGGTTTAGGGTCAAAATTTGGGTTTCGGGTTGAATTAGGGTTTTGAGTTAAAAAAAAGGGTTTTGGGACAAAAATAGAGTTAGAATTAGGGTTTTGGTTCAAATTTAAGGTTTAGGATCAAAATTAGGGTTTAGGCTTTGAATTAGAGTTTTGGGTTAAAAATTCGGTTTTGTGTCTAAATTAGGGTTTTGGGTCAGAATTTGGGTTTTGGGTCAAAATTAGTGCTCTGGGTAATAAGTTGGGTTCTGGGTCAAATTTAGGGTTTTGGGTCAACATTAGGGTTTAGGATTTGAATTCGGTGTTTGGGTCAAAATTACGGTTTTGGGTCAGAATTAGAGTTTTGGGTCAAAAATAGGGTTAGAATTAGGGTTTTGGGTCTAAATTAGGGTTAGAATTAGGTTTTGGGTCTAAATTAGGGTTTTGGGTTAAATTTAGGGTTCTGTGTTAAATTTAGGGTTTAGAGTCAAAATTTAGGGTTTGGTTAAAATTAGGGTTTTGGACAAATATAGGGTTAGAATTAGGGTTTTGGTTCAGATTTAGGGTTTTTGATTAAAATTAGGGTTTAGGGTCAAAATTAGGGTTTAGGCTTTGAATTAGGGTTTTGGGTCAAAACTTCGGTTATTGCTCAAAATTAGGGTTTAGGGTTTGAATTAATGTTTTGTGTCAGAATTAGGGCTCTGGGTAATAAGGTGGGTGTTGGGTCAAAATTTGGGTTTGGCTCAAAATTAGGTTTTAGGGTTTGAATTAGGGTTTTGGGTAAAATAGGTTCTGGGTCAAATTTAGGGTTTTGGGTCAACATTAGGGTTTAGGGTTTGAATTTGGGTTGAGTTTAAAATAGGGTTTTGGGTCAAAAATAGGGTTAGAATTAGGGTTTTGCGTTAAAATTAGGGTTTTGGGTCGAAAATAGGGTTCTTGGTCAAATTTAGGGTTTAGGGTAAAAAATAGGGTTCGAATTAGGGTTTGGGATCAAAATTAGGGTTTTGGGTCAGAATTAGGGTTTTGGGTCAAAATTAGGGCTTTGGGTTATTTTGGGTCAAGATTACGGTTTTGGGTCCAAATTAGGGTTTTGGGTCAAAAATAGGTGTCGACTTTTGAGTTGAAAAATGGGTTTTGGGACAAAAATAGGGTTTTGTGTTTGAATTACGGTTTTGGGTCAAAATTCGGGTTTTGGGTCAAATTTAGGGTTTGTGTTTGAATTTGGTTTTGAGTTAAAAAGGGTTTTGGGTCAAAAATAGGGTTAGAAGGAAGGTTTTGCGTTAAAATTAGGGTTTAGGTTCAAAATAGGGTTAGGTCAAATTTGGGTTTTGGGTCAAAAGGGTTGAATTAGGGTTTTGGATCAGAATTAGGGTTTTGGGTCTAAATTAGGGCTTTGGGTTATTTTGCGTCAAAATTTGGTTTTGGATCAAATTAGGGTTTTGGGTCAAAATTAGGGTTTAGGGTTTGAATTAGGGTTTTGAGTAAAAAATAGGGTTTTGGGACAAAAATAGGGTTAGAATTAGGGTTTCGGTTCAAATTTAGGGTTTAGGCTTTGAATTAGGGTTTAGGGTTAAAAATAGGGTTTCGGGTCAAATTTAGGGTTTTGGGTCAAAATTTAGGTTTTTCGGTTAAAATTAGGGTTCTGTGTTAAATTTAGGGTTTAGGGTCAAAATTTGGGTTTCGGGTTGAATTAGGGTTTTGAGTTAAAAAAAGGGTTTTGGGACAAAAATAGAGTTATAATTAGGTTTTTGGATCAAAATTATGGTTTAGAATATAAATTAGTGTTTAGGCTTTGAATTAGCGTTTAGTGTTAAAAATTCGGTTTGTGTCTAAGTTAGGGTTTTGGGTCAAATTGGGTTTTGGGTCAAAATAGTGCTCTGGGTAATAAGTTGGGTTCTGGGTCAAATTTAGGGTTTTGGGTCAACATTAGGGTTTAGGATTTGAATTCGGTGTTTGGGTCAAAATTACGGTTTTGGGTCAGAATTAGAGTTTTGGGTCAAAAATAGGGTTAGAATTAGGGTTTTGGGTCTAAATTAGGGTTAGAATTAGGTTTTGGGTCTAAATTAGGGTTTTGGGTTAAATTTAGGGTTCTGTGTTAAATTTAGGGTTTAGAGTCAAAATTAGGGTTTTTGGACAAAAATAGGGTTAGAATTAGGGTTTTGGTTCAGATTTAGGGTTTTTGATTAAAATTAGGGTTTAGGGTCAAAATTAGGGTTTAGGCTTTGAATTAGGGTTTTGGGTCAAAATTTCGGTTTTTGCTCAAAATTAGGGTTTAGGGTTTGAATTAATGTTTTGTGTCAGAATTAGGGCTCTGGGTTATAATTTGGGTTTTGGGTCAAAATTTCGGGTTTGGCTCAAAATTAGGTTTTAGGGTTTGAATTAGGGTTTTGGGTAAAAATTAGGGTTCTGGGTCAAATTTAGGGTTTTGGGTCAACATTAGGGTTTAGGGTTTGAATTTGGGTTGAGTTTAAAATAGGGTTTTGGGTCAAAAATAGGGTTAGAATTAGGGTTTTGCGTTAAAATTAGGGTTTTGGGTCGAAAATAGGGTTCTTGGTCAAATTTAGGGTTTAGGGTAAAAAATAGGGTTCGAATTAGGGTTTGGGATCAAAATTAGGGTTTTGGGTCAGAATTAGGGTTTTGGGTCAAAATTAGGGCTTTGGGTTATTTTGGGTCAAGATTACGGTTTTGGGTCCAAATTAGGGTTTTGGGTCAAAAATAGGTGTCGACTTTTGAGTTGAAAAATGGGTTTTGGGACAAAAATAGGGTTTCGGGTTTGAATTACGATTTTGGGTCAAAATTCGGGTTTTGGGTCAAATTTAGGGTTTTGTGTTTGAATTTGGTTTTTGAGTTAAAAAGAGGGTTTTGGGTCAAAAATAGGGTTAGAATTAAGGTTTTGCGTTAAAATTAGGGTTTAGGTTCAAAATAGGGTTCTGGGTCAAATTTAGGGTTTTGGGTCAAAAAAAGGGTTCGAATTAGGGTTTTGGGTCTAAATTAGGGCTTTGGGTTATTTTGCGTCAAAATTTCGGTTTTGGATCCAAATTAGGGTTTTGGGTCAAAATTAGGGTTTAGGGTTTGAATTAGGGTTTTGAGTAAAAAATAGGGTTTTGGGACAAAAATAGGGTTAGAATTAGGGTTTCGGTTCAAATTTAGGGTTTAGGCTTTGAATTAGGGTTTAGGGTTAAAAATAGGGTTTCGGGTCAAATTTAGGGTTCTGGGTTAAATTTAGGGTTTTGGGTCAAAATTTAGGTTTCGGGTTGAATTAGGGTTCTGTGTTAAATTTAGGGTTTAGGGTCAAAATTTGGGTTTTGGGTTGAATTAGGGTTTTGAGTTAAAAAAAGGGTTTTGGGACAAAAATAGAGTTAGAATTAGGGTTTTGGTTCAAATTTAAGGTTTAGGATCAAAATTAGGGTTTAGGCTTTGAATTAGAGTTTTGGGTTAAAAATTCGGTTTTGTGTCTAAATTAGGGTTTTGGGTCATAATTTGGGTTTTGGGTCAAAATTAGTGCTCTGGGTAATAAGTTGGGTTAGGGTCAAATTTAGGGTTTGGGTCAACATTAGGGTTTAGGATTTGAATTCGGTGTTTGGGTCAAGTTACGGTTTTGGGTCGAGTAGGATTTGGGTCAAAAATAGGGTTAGAATTAGGGTTTTGGGTCTAAGTTAGGGTTAGGATTAGGTTTTGGGTCTAAGTTAGGGTTTTGGGTTAAATTTAGGGTTAGTGTTAAATTTAGGGTTTAGAGTCAAAATTTGGGTTTGGTAAATAGGGTTTTGGACAAAAATAGGGTTAGAATTAGGGTTTTGGTTGAGTTTAGGGTTTTGATTAAATTAGGGTTTAGGGTCAAAATTAGGGTTTGAGGCTTTGAATTAGGGTTTTGGGTCAAAATTTGGTTTTGCTCAAATTAGGGTTTAGGGTTTGAATTAATGTTTGTGTCAGTTAGGGCTCTGGGTTATAATTTGGGTTTTGGGTCAAAATTTGGGTTTGGCTCAAATTAGGTTTAGGGTTTGAATTAGGGTTTTGGGTCAAAAATAGGGTTAGAAATTTAGGGTTTTGGGTCAACATTAGGGTTTAGGGTTTGAATTTGGGTTGAGTTTAAAATAGGGTTTTGGGTCAAAAATAGGGTTATAATTAGGGCTTTGCGTTAAAATTAGGGTTTTGGGTCGAAAATAGGGTTCTTGGTCAAATTTAGGGTTTAGGGTAAAAAATAGGGTTCGAATTAGGGTTTGGGATCAAAATTAGGGTTTTGGGTCAGATATAGGGTTTTGGGTCAAAATTAGGGCTTTGGGTTATTTTGGGTCAAGATTACGGTTTTGGGTCCAAATTAGGGTTTTGGGTGAAAAATAGGTGTCGACTTTTGAGTTGAAAAATGGGTTTTGGGACAAAAATAGGGTTTCGGGTTTGAATTACGATTTTGGGTCAAAATTCGGGTTTTGGTCAAATTTAGGGTATTGTGTTTGAATTTGGTTTTTGAGTTAAAAAGATGGTTGTGGGTCAAAAATAGGGTTAGAATTAAGGTTTTGCGTTAAAATTAGGGTTTAGGTTCAAAATAGGGTTCTGGGTCAAATTTAGGGTTTTGGGTCAAAAAGGGTTGAATTAGGGTTTTGGATCGAATTAGGGTTTTGGGTCTAAGTTGGGGCTTTGGGTTATTTTGCGTCAAAATTTGGTTTTGGATCAAATTAGGGTTTTGGGTCAAAATTAGGGTTTAGGGTTTGAATTAGGGTTTTGAGTAAAAATAGGGTTTTTGGACAAAAATAGGGTTAGAATTAGGGTTTCGGTTCAAATTTAGGGTTTAGGCATTGAATAAGGGTTTAGGGTTAAAAATAGTGTTTGGGTCAAATTTAGGGTTAAGGTTAAATTTAGGGTTTTGGGTCAAAATTTAGGTTTCGGTTAAATAGGGTTAGTGTTAAATTTAGGGTTTAGGGTCAAAATTTGGGTTTTGGGTTGAATTAGGGTTTGAGTTAAAAGGGTTTTGGGACAAAAATAGAGTTAGAATTAGGGTTTTGGTTCAAATTTAGGTTTAGGATCAAAATTAGGGTTTGGGCTTTGAATTAGAGTTTTGGGTTAAAAATTCGGTTTGTGTCTAAATTAGGGTTTTGGGTCATAATTTGGGTTTTGGGTCAAAATTAGTGCTCTGGGTAATAAGTTGGGTTGGGTCAAATTTGGGTTTTGGGTCAACATTAGGGTTTAGGATTTGAATTCGGTGTTTGGGTCAAGTTACGGTTTGGGTCGAGTAGGGTTTTGGGACAAAATTAGGGTTAGAATTAGGTTTTTGGGTCAGAATTAGGGTTAGAATTAGGTTTCGGGTCGAAATTAGGGTTTTGGGTTAAATTTAGGGTTACGTGTTAAATTTAGGGTTTAGAGTCAAAATTTAGGGTTTTGGAAAAGGGTTTTGGACAAAAATAGGGTTAGAATTAGGGTTTTGGTTCGATTTAGGGTTTTGATTAGGATTAGGGTTTAGGGTCAAAATTAGGGTTTAGGCTTTGAATTAGGGTTTTGGGTCAAAATTTGGTTTTGCTCAAAAGTAGGGTTTAGGGTTTGAATTAATGTTTTGTGTCGAATTAGGGCTCTGGGGTTATAATTTGGGTTTTGGGTCAAAATTTGGGTTTGGCTCAAAATTAGGTTTTAGGGTTTGAATTAGGGTTTTGGGTAAGATTAGGGTTAGGTCAAATTTAGGGTTTTGGGTCAACATTAGGGTTTAGGGTTTGAATTTGGGTTGAGTTTAAAATAGGGTTTTGGGTCAAAAATATGGATAGAATTAGGGTTTGCGTTAAGATTAGGGTTTTGGGTGAAAATAGGGTTCTTGGTCAAATTTAGGGTTTAGGGTAAAAATAGGGTTGAATTAGGGTTTGGGATCAAAATTAGGGTTTTGGGTCGAATTAGGGTTTTGGGTCAAAATTAGGGCTTTGGGTTATTTTGGGTCAAGATTCGTTGGGTCCAAATTAGGGTTTTGGGTCAAAAATAGGTGTCGACTTTTGAGTTGAAAAATGGGTTTTGGGACAAAAATAGGGTTTGGGTTTGAATTACGATTTTGGGTCAAAATTGGGTTTTGGGTCAAATTTGGGTTTGTGTTTGAATTTGGTTTTGAGTTAAAAGGGTTTTGGGTCAAAAATAGGGTTAGAATTAAGGTTTTGCGTTAAAATTAGGGTTTAGGTTCAAAATAGGGTTGGGTCAAATTTGGGTTTTGGGTCAAAAAAAGGGTTCGAATTAGGGTTTTGGATCAGAATTAGGGTTTTGGGTGTAAATTAGGGCTTTGGGTTATTTTGCGTCAAAATTTCGGTTTTGGATCCAAATTAGGGTTTTGGGTCAAAATTAGGGTTTAGGGTTATAATTAGGGTTTTGAGTAAAAAATAGTGTTTTGGGACAAAAATAGGGTTAGAATTAGGGTTTCGGTTCAAATTTAGGGTTTAGGCTTTGAATTAGGGTTTAGGGTTAAAAATAGGGTTTCGGGTCAAATTTAGGGTTCTGGGTTAAACTTAGGGTTTTGGGTCAAAATTTAGGTTTTTCGGTTAAAATTAGGGTTCTGTGTTAAATTTAGGGTTTAGGGTCAAAATTTGGGTTTTGGGTTGAATTAGGGTTTTGAGTTAAAAAAAGGGTTTTGGGACAAAAATAGAGTTAGAATTAGGGTTTTGGTTCAAATTTAAGGTTTAGGATCAAAATTAGGGTTTAGGCTTTGAATTTGTGTTTTGGGTTAAAAATTCGGTTTGTGTCTAAGTTAGGGTTTTGGGTCAAATTTGGGTTTTGGGTCAAAATTAGTGCTCTGGGTAATAAGTTGGGTTAGGGTCAAATTTAGGGTTTTGGGTCAACATTAGGGTTTAGGATTTGAATTCGGTGTTTGGGTCAAGGTTACGGTTTTGGGTCGAATTAGGTTTTGGGTCAAAAATAGGGTTAGAATTAGGGTTTTGGGTCTAAATTAGGGTTAGAATTGGGTTTTGGGTCTAGAATTAGGGTTTTGGGTTAGATTTGGGGTTACGTGTTAAATTTAGGGTTTAGAGTCAAAATTTAGGGTTGGTAGGGTTTTGGACAAAAATAGGGTTAGAATTAGGGTTTTGGTTCGATTTAGGGTTTTGATTAAAGTTGGGTTTAGGGTCAAAATTAGGGTTTAGGCTTTGAATTAGGGTTTTGGGTCAAAATTTCGGTTTTGCTCAAGTTAGGGTTTAGGGTTTGAATTGTGTTTGTGTCGGGTGGGCTCTGGGTTATAATTTGGGTTTTGGGTCAAAATTTGGGTTTGGCTCAAGATTAGGTTTTAGGAGTTTGAATTAGGGTTTTGGGTAAAATTAGGGTTAGGTCAAATTTGGGTTTGGGTCAACATTAGGGTTTAGGGTTTGAATTTGGGTTGAGTTTAAAATAGGGTTTTGGGTCAAAAATAGGGTTAGAATTAGGGTTTTGCGTTAAAATTAGGGTTTAGGTTCGAAATAGGGTTCTTGGTCAAATTTAGGGTTTAGGGTAAAAATAGGGTTGAATTAGGGTTTGGGATCAAAATTAGGGTTTTGGGTCGAATTAGGGTTTGGGTCAAGATTAGGGCTTTGGGTTATTTTGGGTCAAGTTGGTTTTGGGTCCAAATTAGGGTTTTGGGTAAAATAGGTGTCGACTTTTGAGTTGAAAAATGGGTTTTGGGACAAAAATAGGGTTTCGGGTTAGAATTACGTTTTTTGGTCAAGTTCGGGTTTTGGGTCAAATTTAGGGTTTTGTGTTTGAATTTGGTTTTTGAGTTAGAAAGAGGGTTTTGGGTCAAAAATAGGGTTAGAATTAAGGTTTTGCGTTAAAATTAGGGTTTAGGTTCAAAATAGGGTTCTGGGTCAAATTAGGGTTTTGGATCAGAATTAGGGTTTTGGGTCTAAATTAGGGCTTTTGGTTATTTTGCGTCAAAATTTCGGTTTTGGATCCAAGTGGGGTTTTGGGTCAGGATTAGGGTTTAGGGTTTGAATTAGGGTTTTGAGTAAAAAATAGGGTTTTGGGACAAAAATAGGGTTAGAATTAGGGTTTCGGTTCAAATTTAGGGTTTAGGCTTTGAATTAGGGTTTAGGGTTAAAAATAGGGTTTCGGGTCAAATTTAGGGTTCTGGGTTAAATTTAGGGTTTTGGGTCAAAATTTAGGGTTTCGGTTGAATTAGGGTTATGTGTTAAATTTAGGGTTTAGGGTCAAGATTTGGGTTTTGGGTTGAATTAGGGTTTTGAGTTAAAAAGGGTTTTGGGACAAAAATAGAGTTAGAATTAGGGTTTTGGTTCAAATTTAGGTTTAGGATCAAAATTAGGGTTTAGGCTTTGAATTAGAGTTTTGGGTTAAGAATTCGGTTTGTGTGCTAAATTAGGGTTTTGGGTCAGAATGGGTTTTGGGTCAAAATTAGTGCTACAGGTAATAAGTTGGGTTTTGGGTCATAATTAGGGTTTTGGGTCCACATTAGGGTTTAGGATTTGAATTCGGTGTTTGGGTCAAAATTACGGTTTTGGGTCAGAATTAGAGTTTTGGGTCAAAAATAGGGTTAGAATTAGGGTTTTGGGTCTAAATTAGGGTTAGAATTAGGTTTTGGGTCTAAATTAGGGTTTTGGGTTAAATTTAGGGTTCTGTGTTAAATTTAGGGTTTAGAGTCAAAATTTAGGGTTTTGGATTAAAATTAGGGTTTTTGGACAAAAATAGGGTTAGAATTAGGGTTTTGGTTCGATTTAGGGTTTTGATTTAAAAATTGGGTTTTGGGTCAAAAATAAGGTTTAGGCTTTGAATTAGGGTTTTGGGTCAAAATTTCGGTTTTTGCTCAAAATTAGGGTTTAGGGTTTGAATTAATGTTTTGTGTCAGAATTAGGGCTCTGGGTTATAATTTGGGTTTTGGGTCAAAATTTCGGGTTTGGCTCAAAATTAGGTTTTAGGGTTTGAATTAGGGTTTTGGGTAAAATTTAGGGTTCTGGGTCAAATTTAGGGTTTTGGGTCAACATTAGGGTTTAGGGTTTGAATTTGGGTTGAGTTTAAAATAGGGTTTTGGGTCAAAAATAGGGTTAGAATTAGGGTTTTGCGTTAAAATTAGGGTTTTGGGTCGAAAATAGGGTTCTTGGTCAAATTTAGGGTTTAGGGTAAAAAATAGGGTTCGAATTAGGGTTTGGGATCAAAATTAGGGTTTTGGGTCGAGTTAGGGTTTTGGGTCAGGATTAGGGCTTTGGGTTATTTTGGGTCAAGATTACTGTTTTGGGTCCAATAGGGTTTTGCGTCAAAAATAGGTGTCGACTTTTGAGTTGAAAAATGGGTTTTGGGACCAAAATAGGGTTTTGGTTTGAATTACGATTTTGGGTCAAAATTGGGTTTTGGGTCAAATTTGGGGTTTTGTGTTTGAATTTGGTTTTGAGTTAAAAAGAGGGTTTTGGGTCAAAAATAGGGTTAGAAGTAAGGTTTTGCGTTAAAATTAGGGTTTAGGTTCAAAGTAGGGTTGAGGTCAAATTTAGGGTTTTGGGTCAAAAAAGGGTTCGAATTAGGGTTTTGGATCAGTTAGGGTTTTGGGTCTAAGTTAGGGCTTTGGGTTATTTTGCGTCAGAATTTGGTTTTGGATCCAAATTAGGGTTTTGGGTCAAAATTAGGGTTTAGGGTTTGAATTAGGGTTTTGAGTAAAAATAGGGTTTTGGGACAAAAATAGGGTTAGAATTAGGGTTTCGGTTCAAATTTAGGGTTTAGGCTTTGAATTAGGGTTTAGGGTTAAAAATAGGGTTTGGGTCAAATTTGGGTTGAGGTTAAATTTAGGGTTTGGGTCAAAATTTAGGTTTTTGGTTAAAATTGGGGTTACGGTAAATTTGGGGTTTAGGGTCAAAATTTGGGTTTGGGTTGAATTAGGGTTTTGAGTTAAAGGGTTTTGGGACAAAAATAGAGTTAGAATTAGGGTTTTGGTTCAAATTTGGGGTTTAGGATCAAAATTAGGGTTTGGGCTTTGAATTAGAGTTTTGGGTTAAGAATTGGGTTTTGTGTCTAGATTGGGTTTTGGGTGAGTGGGTTTTGGGTCAAGGTTAGTGCTGCAGGTAATAAGTTGGGTTAGGGTCAAATTTAGGGTTTTGGGTCAACATTAGGGTTTAGGTTTGAATTTGGTGTTTGGGTCAAAATTACGGTTTTGGGTCGAGAATTAGGTTTTGGGTCAAAAATAGGGTTAGAATTAGGGTTTTGGGTCTAAATTAGGGTTAGAATTAGGTTTTGGGTCTAAGTTAGGGTTTTGGGTTAAATTTGGGGTTACTGTTAAATTTGGGGTTTGAGTCAAATTTAGGGTTTTGGGTTAAAATTGGGGTTTTGGGCAAAAATAGGGTTAGAATTAGGGTTTTGGGTCGATTTAGGGTTTTGATTAAAATTGGGTTTAGGGTCAAATTAGGGTTTAGGCTTTGAATTAGGGTTTTGGGTCAAAATTTGGGTTTTGTGTCTAGATTAGGGTTTGGGTTTGAGTTAATGTTTTTGGGTCGAAAATTGGGGCTCAGGTTATAATTTGGGTTTGGGTCAAATTGGGTTTGGCTCAAGTTAGGTTTTAGGGTTTGAATTAGGGTTTTGGGTAAGAATTGGGGTTTGGTCAAATTTAGGGTTTTGGGTCAACATTAGGGTTTAGGGTTTGAATTTGGGTTGAGTTTAAAATAGGGTTTTGGGTCAAAAATAGGGTTAGAATTAGGGTTTTGCGTTAAAATTAGGGTTTTGGGTGAAAATGGGTTCTTGGTCAAATTTAGGGTTTAGGGTAAAAAATAGGGTTGAATTAGGGTTTGGGATCAAAATTGGGGGTTTGGGTCGAGATTAGGGTTTTGGGTCAAAAGTAGGGCTTTGGGTTATTTTGGGTCAAGATTACGGTTTGGGTCCAAATTAGGGTTTTGGGTCAAAAATAGGTGTCGACTTTGAGTTGAAATGGGTTTTGGGACAAAAATAGGGTTTGGGTTTGAATTAGGATTTTGGGTCAGATCGGGTTTTGGGTCAAATTTGGGGTTTTGGGTTTGAATTTGGTTTTTGAGTTAAAAAGAGGGTTTTGGGTCAAAAGTAGGGTTAGAATTGAGGTTTTGCGTTAGAATTGGGGTTTAGGTTCAAAATAGGGTTAAGGTCAAATTTGGGGTTTGGGTCAGGAGGGTTGTTCGATTAGGGTTTTGGATGAGAATTAGGGTTTTGGGTCTAAATTAGGGCTTTGGGTTATTTTGCGTCAGAATTTGGTTTTGGATCCAAATTAGGGTTTTGGGTCAAAATTAGGGTGTAGGGTTTGAATTAGGGTTTTGAGTAAAAAATAGGGTTTGGGGACAAAAATAGGGTTAGAATTAGGGTTTTGGTTCAAATTTGGGGTTTAGGCTTTGAGTTAGGGTTTAGGGTTAAAAATAGGGTTTTGGGTCAAATTTAGGGTTCTGGTTGAATTTAGGGTTTGGGTCAAAATTTAGGATTTGGGTTAAGAGTAGGGTTAGTGTTAAATTTAGGGTTTAGGGTCAAAATTTGGGTTTGGGTTGAATTAGGGTTTTGAGTTAAAAAAGGGTTTTGGGACAAAAATAGAGTTAGAATTAGGGTTTTGGTTCAAATTTGGGTTTAGGATCAAAATTAGTGTTTGGGCTTTGAATTAGAGTTTTGGGTTAGAATTCGGTTTTGTGTCTAGAGTGGGTTTTGGGTGGTAGGGTTTTGGGTCAGGTTGTGGTTTGGGTTATAAGTTGGGTTTGGGCAAATTTAGGGTTTGGGTCAACATTAGGGTTTAGGATTTGAATTAGGTGTTTGGGTCAAGTGGTTTTGGGTCGGGATTGGGTTTTGGGTCAAAAATGGGTTAGAATTAGGGTTTTGGGTCTAAATTAGGGTACAGGTTTTGGGTCTAAATTGGGGTTTTGGGTTAGATTTAGGGTTACGTGTTAAATTTAGGGTTTAGAGTCAAAATTTAGGGTTTGGGTTCAATTTAGGGTTTGGGACAAAAATAGGGTTAGGAATTGGGGTTTTGGTTGATTTAGGGTTTGGAATAAAATTAGGGTTTGGGGTTGAATTAGGGTTGAGGCTTTGAATTAGGTTTTGGGTGAAGAGGGGGGGGGAGAGGGTTAAAATAGGGCTTGGGTTAGAATTTGGGTTTTGGGTCGAAATTTCGGGTTTGGCTCAAGTTAGGGTTTAGGGTTTGGAGGGGGTTTGGGTAAAATTAGGGTTAGGTCAAATTTGGGGTTTTGGGTCAACATTAGGGTTTAGGGTTTGAATTTGGGTTGAGTTTAAAATAGGGTTTTGGGTCAAAAATAGGGTTAGAATTAGGTTTTGCGTTGAAATTAGGGTTTTGGGTGAAAATAGGGTTCTTGGTCAAATTTAGGGTTTAGGGTAAAAATAGGGTTGAGTTAGGGTTTGGGATCAAATTAGGGTTTGGGTCGAATTAGGGTTTTGGGTCAAAGTTAGGGTTTGGGTTGATTGGGTTTGGTCAAAATTAGGGTTTTGAGTCCAAATTTGGGTTTTGGGTCAAAATAGGTGTCGACTTTTGAGTTGAAAAATGGGTTTTGGGACAAAAATAGGGTTTGAATTAGGGTTTGGATTAGATTTGTTGGGTCTAAATTTGGGTTTTGGGTTAAATTTGGGTTTTGGGTTGGAATTGGGGTTTTGGTTAAATTTAGGGTTTTGGGACAAAATGGGGTTGAATTTAGGGTTTGCGTTAAGTTAGGGTTTTGGCAAATTAGGGTTTAGGGTTGGGTCAAATTTGGGGTTTGGGTAAAAAATTGGGTTTGGAGTAAAATTGGGGTTTGGATCAAATTAGGGTTTTGGGTCAAAGTGGGGCTTGGGTTAAATTTGGGTTTGGGTAAATTTGGGTTTGGATTGAATTGGGGTTTTGGGTCAGAATTTGGGTTTAGGAGTTGGAATTAGGGTTTTGGTTAAAATAGGGTTTTGGGACAAAAATTTGGGTTAGAATTAGGGTTTGGGGTTCAAATTTTGGGTTTAGGTTTGAATTGGGGTTTAGGGTTAAAATAGGGTTTTGGGTCAAATTTAGGGTTTTGGGTTAAATTTAGGGTTTGGGTCAAAATTTAGGTTTTGGGTTAAAAGTGGGGTTTGGGTTAAATTTAGGGTTTAGGGTCTAAATTTGGGTTTTGGGTTGAATTAGGGTTTTGAGTTAAAGTAGGGTTTTGGGACAAAAATAGAGTTAGAATTAGGGTTTTGGACAAAATTTAGGGTTTTGGAGAAGGGGGGGTTTGGGCTGAATTGGGTTTTGGGTTTGAAGTAGGTTTGGTGTCTAAAGTAGGGTTTTGGGTCAAAGTGTTGGGTTTAATTTGGGTTTTGGCACAAATTTCGGTTTTGGTTCAAATTAGGGTTTGGGTTTGAAAGAGTTTTGGTTAAATTAGGGTTTTGGTTTGAATTTGGGTTTGGGTCAAATGGGGTTTGGGATTTGAATTAGGGTTTGGGTCAAATTTAGGGTTAGTTGGGTTTGGGTCAAAATAGGGTTAGAATTAGGTTTTGGGTCTAAGTTGGGTTTGGGTAAATTGGGGTTTTGGGTTAAATTTGGGTTTTGGAGTCAAAATTGGGTTTGGGTTCAATATTAGGGTTTTGGGTTTAGAATTAGGGTTTGGGATTTAGGGTTTTGGATTAAATTGGGGTTTAGGGTCAAAGTTAGGGTTTGGTTTTGAATTAGGGTTTTGGGTTAGAGTTGGGTTTTGTGTCAGAATTGGGGTTTGGGCGAATTAATGGTGGGTTTGATTAGGGTTTGGGTTTAATTTAGGGTTTTGAGTAAGATTGGGGTTTTGGGTTAAAATGGGTTTAGAAAATTAGGGTTTTGGGTCTAAATTGGGGTTTGGGGAATTGGGGTTTGGGTCAGAGTGGGTTTGGGTTTGAGTTGGGTTTTGGGGTTGGATTAGGGTTTGGGTCAAAAGGGGGTTTGGGGTTAGAATTAGGGTTTGGGAGGTGAAAATTGGGTTTTGGGTCAAGATTAGGGTTTTGGGTTTGGGTCGAATTGGGTTTTGGGTCAAAGTGGGGTTTGGGTTAACTTGGGTAGGTTTGAATTAGGGTTTGGTGTCAAAGTGGGTTTTGGGTTAAATTTGGGTTTGGGTGAAATTGGGGTTTGGGTCGAAAATTTGGGTTTGGTATTAATTTTGGGTTAAATTTTGGGTTTGGGTCAGAGTTAGGGTTTAGGGTTGAATTGGGGGTTTGGGTAAAATAGGGTTTGGGCCAAAGTGGGTTTGGAAAGGTTTTGGGTAGAGTTGGGGTTTGGGGTCAAAATTGGGTTGGGGTCAAATTGGGTTTGAGTTGGAAATTGGGGTTTGGGACAAATTGGGGTTTGGATTAGGGTTTTGGGTTTAGAGAGGTTTTGGGTAAAAATTTGGGTTTAGGTTAAAATTGGGTTTTGGGATTCAAATGGGTTTGGGGTCAAATTTGGGGTTTGGGTTAGAATTAGGGTTTGGGTTTGTTAGGGTTTGGTCAAATTTAGGGTTGATTGGGTTTTGGTTAAATTTGGGGTTTGGGTTGGAATTAGGGTTTTGGTTTGAATTAGGGTTTTGTAAGAATAGGGTTTGGTCAAATTGGGGTTGGGTCAGAGTAGTGTTTTGGGTTATGTTTGGGTTTGGGTCAAATTTGGGTTTTGTAAATTGGGGTTTGGGTCAAAATTTGGGTTTAGGGTTGGATGTGGGGTTTTGAGTAAAAATGGTTTTGGGACAAAATAGGGTTAGAATTAGGGTTTTGTCTGAATTTAGGGTTTGGGGTCTAGATTAGGGTTTAGGGAATGGGTGTTGGGGGTAGATTTTAGGGTTTGGGTAGAATTAGGGTTTGGGATTTGGAATTAGGGTTTTGGGTTCAATTTGGGGGTTTGGATCAAGAATTAGGGTTTGGGGTTAAATTAGGGTTTTGGGTTTGAATTTGGTTTTTGGGGTTTAAGAGGGGGTTGGTTTAAATTGGGGGGTTTGGGTCAAGGAAAAGGGTTTGGGTATTGGGTTGGAAGTGGGGTTTGAGTTTGAAATTAGGGTTTTGGGAAAATGTGGAACTTAGGGTTGGGAAAAAGAGTTTTAGGTTTTAGAAATTTGGGGTTTAGGGTCAGAGTTGGGTTTAGGCTTTGATTTAGGGTTGGACATTACGGTTTTGGGCCCAGAGTGGGGTTTGGGAGTTTGGTGTTAGGGTTTTGGGGTATTGGGTTTCGGTTAAAATTGGGGGATTTGGGTTCGGGAATTAGGGTTTGGGTTTGAATTAGGGTTTGGGGGAGAGCGGTTTTGGGTCGAAAAAGGGGTTAGGGTTTTGGGTCAAAATAGTGGTGTTTTGGTTTGAATTTTTGGGTTTGGTGGGTTAGAATTACGTTGTGGAGTCCAAAGTGGGGTTTTGGGTTTGAGGTTAGGTTTTTGGGTCAAGTAGGGTTTAGGCAATTGGGGTTTTGGGTTGAATTTCGGGGTTTGGGTCCAGTGTGGGTTTGGGTCAAAATATGGGGTTAAAATTGGGATTTGGATCAGGTTAGGGTTGGATTGAGAATAGCTTGGTAAAAGTGGGGTTTGAGTTAGTGGAAAAATAGGGTTTGGGTTAAAAATTGGGTTTGTCTAGAATTAGGGTTTTGGGTAGAGTAGGGTTTGGGTCAAGAAGTGGGGCTACGGAGTTATAATTTGGGTTTTGGGTCCCAAATTTGGGTTTTTAGCAGCTCCAAAATTAGGGTTTAGGGTTTGGAGTGGGGTTTTGGGTAAGTGGGGTTTGGGTCCAGAATTTAGGGTTTTTGGGTCAACTTATTAGGGTTTAGGGTTTGAATTTGGGTTTGAGTTAAAATTAGGGTTTTGGAAATTTGGGGTTTTGGGTGGTTAGGAGGGGGGTTTTGGGTCAAAAGGGTTTTGGGGTTAGGGTTTAAGGGTTGAATTGGGTTTTGGGTGGAATTAGGGTTTTGTGTCTAAATTGGGGATTCGGGGTCGGGTCGGGTTGGGGTCAAATTAGGGTTTTGGGTTTTAATGGGTTTGGGGTTTGGGGTCTAGAATTTGGTTGAGTTAAAATTAGGGTTTCGGTTAGAAATTGGGTTTTTGGTCAATTATAGGGTTAGGAGTCAGGGTACATTTGGGTTGGGTTGAATTTGGATTTTGGGTCAAAAATTGGGTTAGTTTGGTCAAGTTTAGGGTTAAGGGAAATTTGGGTTTGGGTTTGAGGTAGGGGGGTTTTGGGTTAAATTTGGGGGGTTAGGGACAAAATTAGGGGTTAGGGCAATTAGGGTTTTGGGTCAAATTTGGGTTTTGGGGTCCAGAGTGGGGTTGGTGTGGGTTTGAGTTAGGGTTTTTGGTTAAAAATATGTTTGTGTCTAGAGTTCGGGTGGTTTGGAGTGGCTCAATTAGATTTGGGTTTTGAATTTTGGTCTTGGGTCAAGTTGGGTTTGGTGGGTTTTGGTTCAAATTTGGGTTCTGGGTTAAAAGTGGGGTGGGTTTGGGGGAAAATTTGAGGGTTTTTTGGGAGTAGGGTTAAGGAGTTGGTTTGAATTTGGGGTTTGGGGACTTAAATGGGGTTAGAATTGGGGTTTTGGGTCTAAGTGGGGTTTGGGGTTCTATTTGGGTGTTTGGGTTGGTGTGGGTTGTGTTGGAGATGGTTGAATTAGGGTTTTGTGTCTAAGTGTTTTGGGGTTTGGGGTTTTGGGTCGAATTGGGGTTGTTAGGGGTAGGGTTAGGATGGGGGGGTTTGGAGGGGGGTGGGTTATAATTTAGGGTTTGGGGACATAATTATGGTTGGAGGAGGGGGGTTTTGGTTGTGGGTTTAGGGTTAGGGTTAGGATTAGAATTAGGGGTTTGGCAAGATGAGGGTTTTGGGTCTGAATTGGGGTTTTGGGTCAAGTGTTTTAATTTAGGTTTGGGGTCAAATTTATGGTTTGGGTAGGGAGTTTGATTTTGGGGTTGGGGTTAGAGGTGAGAAGTAAAATTTATTTTTTTTGGGGTTTGGGGTTGAGTGTGGGGTTGGGTTGAATTTAGGGTTTTGGGACATAAATAGGTTTAGAAATTTGGGGTTTGGTTCAAAATTTAGGGTTTAGGATCAAGCTAGGGTTTAGGGTTAAATAGAGTTTGAAGATTTGAATTAGGATTTTGGGTTTAAAATTGGGGTTTGTGTCTATATTAGGGTTTTGGGTCAAATTAGGACTCACGGGGTTATAATTTGGGTTTGGGGTCAAATTTTGGTTTCGGGTCAAAATTTGGAGTTTCGGGTTTGTGAATTAGGGTTTGGGGTCAAAATTGGTGCTCTAGGTCAACATTAGGGTTTAGGGTCAAAGTAAGGGTTAGTATTAAGTTTTTGGGTAAAATTAGGGTTTAGGGTCAAGGGTTTGGGTTAAATTGGGGTTGAAATGGAATAGGGTTTTGGATCGGAAGTAGGTTTTGGGTCGGTGTGCTTTGGGTCAAGGGTTGGCTTTGGGTTATTTGGGGCAAAATTTGGTTTTGGATCCAAAATAGGGTTTTGGGTCAAGAGTAGGGTTTTGGTTGGAATTGGGGTTTTGAGTAGAAAAATAGAGTTGAAAAAAAGGAAAAAAAAAGGGTTAGAATTAGGGTTTTGGGGTCAAGATTGGGGTTCTGGTTGAATTTAGGCTTTAGGGTCAGAATTTGGGTTTTGGATTAAAATTAGGGTTAGGGTTAAATTGGGGGTTTGGTGACAAAAATGGGTTAGAATTAGGGTTTTGGTTCAAATTTAGGTTTAGGGTTAAAGTTAGGGTTTAGGCTTTGAATTAGGGTTTAGGGTTAAAAATAGGGTTTTGGGTCAAATTTGGGTTGGGTTTAAATTTAGGGTTTGGGTCAAAATTTAGGATTTTGGGTTTAATTAGGGTTAAGTAAAAATTTAGGGTTTAGGGTCAAATTTGGTTTGGGTTGAATTAGGGGTTTGAGTTAAAAATAGGTTTTGGGACCAAAATAGAGTTAGGATTAGGGTTTTGGTTCAGATTTAGGGTTTATGATCAAATTTGGGGTTTGAGGCTTTGAATTAGGGTTTTGGGTCAAAATTCGGTTTTGGCACAAAATTGGGTTTAGGAGTTTGTATTAGGGTTTTGGGTTAAAATTCGGGTTTGGATTAAAGTTGGGTCAGGTTGTTAGGGTTTTGGGTCAACATTAGGGTTTAGGATTTGAATTAGGTGTTTGGGTCAAAAATAGGGTTGGAATTAGGAATTGTTGGGTCAAAATTAGGGTTATGGGCCAAATATTAGGGTTAGAATTAGGGATTAGGGTCAAAATGGAGGGTTAGGAGTGGGGTTTTGGTTCAAATTAGGGTTTTGGTTCAAAAGTTAGGGTTTAGGTTTAATTGGGGTTTAGGGACTTTGAATTAGGACTTTGGGTTTAAAATAGGGTTTTGTTCAAGTTGGGGTTTGGGTCGGGAGTTAGGGTTTTGTGTCAAAGTTAGGGCTCTGGGGTTATAATTTGGGTTTTGGGTCCAAAGCTCCGATTTTCGGTCAAGGGGGGTGGGGTTTCGGGTTTGAATTAGCATTTTGGGTCAAATTTTGGGTTAAATTTAGGGTTTTGGTTTGAATTTGGTTTTGAGTTAAAAGAGGTTTTGGGTCAAAAATGAGGGTTAGGGGAGTGGAAGGTTTAGAGTCAAATTGAGTTGGGTCCAAGGGATTCGAATTAGGGTTTTGGGTCCAAAATAAGGGTTTAGGGTTTGAATTAGGGTTTTGGTAAAAATAGGGTTTTGGGACAAAAATAGGGTTGGAATTGGGGTTTTGGGTTAGATTAGGTCTTGGGTCAAGATTGGGGTTTTGGTTAAATTTAGGGTTTAGGGTCAAAATTTTGGGTTTTGATTAGAGTTAGGGTTGTGGGTTTAAAGTTAGGGTTTTGGGACAAATAGGGTTATAGTGGGTTTTGGTTCAGAATTTGGGTTTAGAGTCAAATTGGGGTTTAGGCTTTGAATTAGGGTTTAGGGTTAAAAATAGCGTTTCGGGTCGGAATTTAGGGTTGGGGTTAAATTTGGGTTTGGGTCAGGTTAGGATTTTGGGTTAAAATGGGTTGTGTTAAATTTAGGGTTTAGGGTCAATTGGGTTTTGGGTTGAATTGGGGTTTGAGTTAGGAATAGGGTTTTGGGACAAAAATAGAGTTAGAATTAGGGTTTTGGTTCAAATTTTGGGTTTTAGGATCAAAATTAGGGGTTGAGGTTTTGAATTAGGGTTTTGGGTTAAAAATAGGGTTTTGGGTTTTGGGTCAAAATTTGGGTTTGGGTCTAAGTTATGGGTTTTGTATTAAAGGATTTTGGGACAAAAATAGGGTTGGAATTAAGGGGTTTTGTGTCTAGCAGGTTTTGGGACTGAATTAGGGTCTAGGTTAAGTGGGGTTATGGGTTAGATGTGGGGTTCTCGGACAAAAACGGGGTTAGAATTGGGGTTTGTTTCAAATTTGGGGTTTAGGATCAAGAGTATGGTTTAGGGGTTAAAATTAGGGTTTAGGCTTTAAATTGGATTTTGGGTTTGAAAATAGGGTTTTTGTCTAAATTAGGGTTTGGGGTCGGAATTAGGGTTTTGGGGGTCAAAGTGGGACTCTGAGTTATAATTTCGTTTTGGGTCCAAAATTTGTTTTCGGTCAAAATGGGTTTAGGTTTGAATTGGGATTTTGGGTCAAAATTCGGGTTTTGATCAAATTTAGGGTTTTGGGTTTTGAATTTGGTTTTGGGTTAAAAGGAGGTTTTGGGTCAAAAATAGGGTGAATTTAGGTTTTTAGTTAGAATTGGGGTTTAGAGTCAAAAATGGGTTGGGTCAGGGTTGGAATTAGGGTTTTGGGTTATTTTGCGTCAAAATTTCGATTTTGGATCCAGAAGTGGGGTTTTGGGTGAAAATAGGGGTTTGGTTGAATTAGGGTTTTGGGACAAAAATAGGGTTAGAATTAGGGTTTTGGGTCTAAGGTGGGGTCTTGGGTCAAGGTTGGGTTCTGGGTTAAATTTAGGGTTTAGGGTCAAAATTTTGGGTTTTGGATTAAAATTAGGGTGGTGGGTTAAATTTGGGGTTTTGGGACAAAAATAGGGTTATAATTGGGTTTTGGTTCAGATTTAGGGTTTAGGGTCAAAATTTGGGTTTGGGCTTTGATAGGTTTAGGGTTAAAAATAGCGTTTGGTCAAAATTTAGGGTTATGGGTTAAATTTAGGGTTTTGGGTCAAAATTAGGATTTTGGGTTAAATTTTGGAGTTTTAAATTTGGGTTTTGGGTTGAATTAGGGTTTGGGTTAAAAATAGGGTTTTGGGACAAATAGAGTTAGAATTAGGGTGTTTGGTTCAAATTTAGGGTTTAGGATCAAGTGGTTTGAATTAGGGTTTTGGGTTAAAAATAGCGTTTGTGTCTAAATTAGGGTTTTGGGTCAGAATTTGGGTTTTGGTTTGAGTTAGAGGTTTGGGATAAAGGGTGGGGATAAAATTAGGGTTTTGGGTGTGTCTAACTTAGGTTTTGGGTCAAGATTAGGGTCTTGGGTCGAATTGGGGTTATGGGTTTAATTTGGGTTCTTCGGGACAAAAGCGGGTTAGAATTAGGGTTTTGTTTCAAAATTTAGGGTTTAGGATCAAAATTATGGTTTAGGTAAATGGGGTTTTGGCTTTAGGATTTGGGTTTTGTTGTCTAAGTGGGGTTTTGGGTCGAGTTGGGGTTTTGGGTCAAAGTGGGGCTTGGGGTTATAATTGGAAAATTGATTTTCGGGTTTGAGTTGAATTAGGATTGGTCAAGTCGGGTTTGGATTTGGTTTGAGTTAAAAGGGTTTTGTGTCAAAATATGGTTAGAATTAGGTTTTGCCGTTAAAATTGGGGTTTAGGGTCAAAAATAGGGTTAGGTTCAAGGTTGGATATAGGGTCAGGAAAGGGTTGAATTAGGGTTTTGGATCTAAATTGGGGCTTTGGGTTATTTTGCTCAAAATTCGGTTTTGGATCCAAATTAGCGTTTTAGGTCAAGAGTTAGGGTTTGAATTAGGGTTTGGAGTAAAATAGGATTTTGGGACATAAATGGTGAAATTAGGGTTTTGGGTCTGAATTGGGTCTTGGGTCAAAATTAGGGTTCTGGTTTAAATTTAGGGTTTAGGGTCAAAATTTAGGGTTTTGGATTTTAATTAGGGTTCTGGGTTGAATTCGGGGTTTTGGGACAAAAATAGGGTTAGAATGGGGTTTTGGTTCAAATTTAGGAGATTGGGGTCAAGGGTTATGGTTTAGGCTTTGGATTAGGGTTTAGGGTTAGAAATAGGGTTTTGGGTCAAATTTGGGGTTAGGGTAAATATAGGGTTTGGGTCAAAATTTAGGATTTTGGGTTAAATTAAGGTTTAGGTTAAAATTAGGGTTTTGGGAGGGGGGTTGGGTTGAATTAGGGTTTGAGTTAAAAATAGGGTTTTGGGATAAAAATAGAGTTAGAATTAGAGTTTTGGTTCAAATTTAGGGTTTAGGATCAAAATTAGGGTTTGAAGCTTTGAATTAGGGTTTTGGGTCAAGATTTTGTTTTGGCTCAAAATTGGGTTTAGGGTTTGAATTAGGGTTTTGGGTATGAATTCGGTTTTAGATTAAAATTTAGGTCAAATTTGGGTTTGGACCAACATTAGGGTTTAGGATTTGAATTAGGTGTTTTGGTCAAAATGGTTTTGGATAGAAGTAGGGTTTTGGGTCAAAAATAGAGTTAGAAGTGGGGTTTTCAGTCTAAATTAGGGGTTAGAATTAGGTTGTCGGTCTAAATTAGGGTTTTGGGTCAAATTAGGGTTATGGGTGAATTTGGGGTTACGTGTTAAATTTAGGGTTTAGGGTCAAAATTTGGGGTTTTGGATTAAGGTTGGGTTTTTGGTTCCATTTAGGGTTTTGGGGACATAACTTTATTTTGTATCAAACCTAGTTCAAACTTTGAACCTAATTTTGACCGAGCATCAGAACTAGTTTTTACCCTAATTGACCCTTCCCATAATTATGACTTAAAACCTAATTTGGACTTAAAACCTAATTTACCTGAAAATTAGCCATTGGTCTAAATTATTTTTGTCCCAAAACCTAAATTAGAGCTCTTCCAAACATACACCTAATTTGACCCAAAACCTCGTTTTATGAAACCCCTAATTACGTCTAAGACCTAGTTGGAACCTATTTTGACCCAAAACCCCTTGGTTAAAACTCAAATCCATAAATTGATCCCTAAACATTGGGTTACGATCCAAAACCTAATTTTCCTAATTTTAACCCCAATCTAATTCTACCTTTTTCCCAAGCATATTTTTAAAACCTACCCTTCAGACCTAAGCGTAATTTTTCCAAGCATTAATTTTGGCCCGAAACCTTAAACCCTCCTGTCCCCAAAACTACCTTGGACTTTAACTCTAGACCTTTTGGCTCTAAACTTAGGTTGCTAATCCTATTTTGTCCAAAACCACCATTTTTTAACTCCGGCAAAAATTTTGACCCAAAACCTAATTCCAAATCCAAAATTTTGGGACAAAACTAATTCACCCTAATTTAGACCAAAAACCCATTTTGACCCAAAACCATAATTCAATCCCCTAAACCCTAATTTTACCCCTACCTAATTTTGATCCTCTAAACCTAAATTTGACCCAAACCCTAATTTTAGTTTAAATCCCAAATTTCCCAAAATATTTCTAGCCGAGTTTGAGACCAAAATATAAATTTGACCCAGAACCCTAATTTAGACCCCCAAAACCTAATTTAGACCCAAAACCATATTTTAGTCAAAACCTAATTTTACTTTTACTTTCCTAAAACCTAATTTTAACCCAAATCCCTAATTATGGACCTAAAACCTAATTCGGCCTAAAACCTAATTCAAACCAAATTTGTAAATAATTCGCCTTATTTCTGTCCTAAAACTTATTTTTACTCAAAACCCTAATTCGAATCCTAAATCTAAACTACACATAATTCAAACCCGAAATTTAGACCCATATACCTAATTCAAACCATTTTTTGTCCTAGAACCCTATTTTTCACCTAAAAATCCTTAGAAATTTGACTTTGACTCCTAAATGTACAGGTTAAATTTTTTTGGACACAAAATTTAGTTTCTTTAACACTAATTTAGACCCAAACCTAATACCCAAATTTTTTCCCAAAATTACCTTAAAACCCTAATTCAAACCTAACCTAAACTTTGGACCCAAAAATAATTTTAACCCCAAACCTTTATTTTTACCCAACACGGGACTCAAAATTTAACCTTTCTTACCTAAATTAGACCCTAAACCTAAATTTAATCCGAAAGCTTGAATTTGACCACCAGAATCTTAATTTTAACCAACATCCTAATTTGAACCCTAAACCCAAAATTTGACCAGGGTTTTGTGTCTAAATTAGGTTTTGGGTCGGATTAGGGTTTTGGGTCAAAATTAGGCTCTAGGTTATAATTTGGGTTTTGGGTCAAAATTTGGGTTTGGCTCAAAATTAGGGTTTGGGTTTGAATTAGGGGTTTGGGTAAAAATTTGGGTTTTTGGTCCAAATTAGGGTTTTGGGTTTGAATTTGGGTTTGGAATTGGGTTTAAAAAATTGGGTTTTGGGTCAAAAATAGGGTTAGAATTAGGGTTTTACGTTAAAATTAGGGTTTTGGGTGAAAAATAGGGTTCTTGGTCAAATTTAGGGTTTAGGGTAAAAAATAGGGTTCATTAGGGTTTGGGGTCGATGGGATTTTGGGTCAAAATTAGGGTTATTTTGGGTTAAAATTACGGTTTTGGGTCCAAATTTGGATTTGGTCAAAAATATGGTATCGGATTTTGAGTTAAAAATGGGTTTTGGGACAAAAATAAGGTTAGTAATTAGGGTTTTGGGTTTAAATTAGGGTTTTGGTCTAATTGGGGGTTTTGTGTCAAAATTTGGGTTTTAGGTTAAATTTAGGGTTTAGGGGTCGGGATTTTGAATTAAAATTAGGGTTCTTGGTTAAATTTAGGGTTTTGGGACAAAAATAGGGTTAGGTTAGGATTTAGGGTTAAAATTAGGGTTTGAGGCTTTGAATTAGGGTTTTTGGTTAAAATTAGGGTTTTGGGTCTAAATTGGGTTTGGGTTTGAATTAGGGTTTTGGGTCAAAAGATGGGTTATAATTTGGGTTTTGGGTCAAAATTTGGTTTTGGGTCAAAATTAGGGTTTTGGGTCAAGATTAGGGTTTGGTCAAATTTAGGGTTCGGGGTCAACATTAGGGTTTAGGGTTTGAATTTGGCTTTTGAGTTAAAAATAGGGTTTTGGGTCAAAAAAGGGTTGAATTAAGGTTTTGTGTTAAAGTTAGGGTTTTGGGTCAAAATTAGGACTCGGGTTATAATTTGGGTTTGGGGTCAAAATTTTGGTTTTGGTCAAAATTAGGGTTTCAGGTTGAATTAGGGTTTTGGGTCAAATTTAGGGTTTGGGTCAACATTAGGGTTTTGGTAAAAATACGGGTAGAATTAAGTTTTTGCGTTAAAATTAGGGTTTAGGGTCAAAAATAGGGTTATAGGTCAAATTTAGGGTTCAAATTAGGGTTTTGGGTCTAAATTAGGGTTTTTGGGTAAGAATTAGGGTTTTGGGTCAAAATTAGGGCTTTGGGTTATTTTGGG
This sequence comes from Sophora flavescens, assembly GCA_030762895.1. NCBI lineage: Eukaryota > Viridiplantae > Streptophyta > Magnoliopsida > Fabales > Fabaceae > Sophora > Sophora flavescens. The sequence goes on from CM061066.1 coordinate 10,406,363, forward strand.
TCAAAATTTAGGTTTTGGATCCAAATTGGGGTTTTGGGTCAAAATTAGGGTTTAGGCTTTGAATTAGGGTTTTGAGTAAAAAATAGAGTTTTCTGACAAAAATAGGGTTATAATTAGGTTTTTTGGGTCTAAATTAGAGTCTTGGGTCAAAATTAGGGTTCCTGGTTAAATTTAGGGTTTAGGGTCAAAATTTTGGGTTTTGGATTAAAATTAGGGTTCTGGGTTAAATTTAGGGTTTTGGGAAAAAAAATTGGGTTAGAATTAGGGTTTTGGTTCAAATTTAGGGTTTAGGATCAAAATTAGGGTTTTGGGTCAAAATTAGGGTTGATGCTTTGAATTAGGGTTTAGGGTTAAAAATAGGGTTTTGGGTCAAATTTAGGGTTCTGGGTTAAATTTAGGGTCTTGGGTCAAAAATAGGGTTCGTATTAGGGTTTTGGGTCTAAATTAGGACTTTGGGTTTCAGAATTAGGGTTTTGGGTCATAATTAGGGTTTTGGGTTATTTTGGGTCAAAATTTCGGTTTTGGGTCCAAATTAGGGATTTGGGTAAAAATTAGGGATTTGAGTAAAAAATAGGGTTTTGGGTCTAAATTTGGGTTAGAATTTGGGTTTTGGGTCAAATTTTGGGTTTTGGGTCAAAATTAAGGTGTCGGGTTTTGACTTAGAAAAAGTGTTTTGGGACAATAGTAGGGTTAGAATTAGGGTTTTGGTTCAAATTTAGGGTTTAGGATCAAAATTAGAGTTTAGGGTTAAAATTAGGGTTTAGGCTTTGAATTAGGATTTTGGGTTTAAAATAGGGTTTTTTGTCTAAATTTGGGTTTTGGGTCAGAATTAGGGTTTTGGGTCAAAATTAGGGCTCTGGGTTATAATTTGGGTTTTGGGTCAAAATTTCGGTTTTTGGTCAAAATTCGGGTTTCGGGTTTGAATTCGGGTTTTGGGTCAAATTTAGGGTTTTGGGTTTTAATTTGGTTTTTGAGTTAAAAAGAGGGTTTTTGGTCAAAAATAAGGTTAGAATTAAGGTTTTGCGTTAAAATTAGGGTTTAGGGTCAAAAATAGGGTTCTGGGTCAAATTTAGGGTTTTGGGTCAAAAAAAGGGTTCGAATTAGGGTTTTGAATCAGAATTAGGGTTTAGGGTTAAAATTAGAATTTAGGCTTTGAATTAGGATTTTGGCTTTAAAATAGGGTTTTTTGTCTAAATTAGGGTTTTGGGTCAGAATTAGGGCTCTGGGTTATAATTTGGGTTTTGGGTTAAAATTTCGGTTTTTGGTCAAAATTCGGGTTTGGGGTTTGAATTAGGATTTTGGGTGAAATTTCGGGATTTGGGTCAAATTTAGGGTTTTGGGTTTGAATTTGGTTTTTGAGTTAAAAAGAGGGTTTTTGGTCAAAAATAAGGTTAGAATTAAGGTTTTGCGTTAAAATTATGGTTTAGGGTCAAAAATAGGGTTACGGTCAAATTTAGGGTTTTGGGTCAAAAAAAGGGTTCGAATTAGGGTTTTGGATCAGAATTAGGGTTTAGGGTTAAAATTAGAATTTAGGCTTTGAATTAGGATTTTGGGTTTAAAATAGGGTTTTGTGTCAAAATTAGGGTTTTGGGTCAGAATTAGGGTATTGGGTCAAAATTAGGACTCTGGGTTATAATTTGGGTTTGGGGTCAAAATTTCGGTTTTCGGTCAAAATTAGGGTTTCTGGTTTGAATTAGGGTTTTGGGTTAAAATTAGGGTTTTGGGTCAACATTAGGGTTGAGGGTCAAAAATAGGGTTAGTATTAAGTTTTTGCGTTAAAATTAGGGTTTAGGGTCAAAAATAGGATTCTGGGTCAAATTTAGGGTTCGAATTAGGGTTTTGTATCAGAATTAGGGTTTTGGGTCTAAATTAGGGTTTTTGGGTCAGAATTAGTGTTTTGGGTCAAAATTAGGGCTTTGGGTTATTTTGGGTCAAAATTTAGGTTTTTGATCCAAATTAGGGTTTGGGTCAAAATTAGGGTTTAGGGTTTGAATTAGGGTTTTGAGTAAAAAATAGGGTTTTGGGACAAAAATAGGGTTAGAATTAGGGTCTTGGGTCAAAATTAGGGTTCCTGGTTAAATTTAGGGTTTAGGGTCAAAATTTAGGGTTTTGGATTAAAATTAGGGTTCTGGGGTAAATTTAGGGTTTTGGGACAAAAATAGGGTTAGAATTAGGGTTTTGGTTCGAATTTAGGGTTTAGGGTCAAAATTAGGGTTTTGGGTCAAATTTATGGTTCTGGGTTAAAATTAGGGTTTTTGGTCAAAATTTAGTATTTTGGGTTAAAATTAGGGTTGTGTTAAATTTAGGGTTTAGGGTCAAAATTTGGGTTTTGGGTTGAATTAGTGGTTTGAGTTAAAAATAGGGCTTTGGGAAAAAAATAGAGTTAGAATTAGGGTTTTGGTTCAAATTTAGGGTTTAGGATCAAAATTAGGGTTTTGGCTTTGAATTAGGGTTTTGGGTCAAAATTTCGGTTTTGGCTCAAAATTAGGGTTTAGGGTTTGTATTAGGGTTTTGGGTTAAAATTCGGGTTTTGGATTAAAATTCTGGGTCAAATTTAGGGTTTTGGGTCAACATTAGGGTTTAGGATTTGAATTAGGTGTTTGGGTCAGAATTACGGTTTTGGGTCAGAATTAGGGTTTTGGGTCAAAAATAGGGTTTGAATTAGGGTATTGGGTCTAAATTAGGGTTAGAATTAGGTTGTGGGTCAAAATTAGGGTTTTGGGTCTAAATTAGGGTTCTTTGTTAAATTTAGGGTTTAGGGTCAAAATTTAGGGTTTTGGATTAAAATCAGGGTTTTGGGTTCAATTTAGGGTTTTGGGATAAAAATATGGTTGGAATTAAGGTTTTGGATCAGATTTAGGGTTTTGGATTAAAATTAGGCTTTAGGGTCAAAATTAGGGTTTAGGCTTTGACTTAGGGTTTTGGGTTAAAAATTGGGTTTTGTATCTAAATTAGGGTTTTGGGTAAGAATTAGGGTTTTGGGTCAAAATTAGGGCTCTGGGTTATAATTTGGGTTTTGGGTCCAAATTTCGGGTTTGGCTCAAAATTAGGGTTTAGGGTTTGAATTAGGGTTTTGGGTAAAAATTAGGGTTCTGGGTCAAATTTAGGGTTTTGGGTCAACATTAGGGTTTAGGGTTTGAATTTGGGTTGAGTTAAAAATAGGGTTAGAATTAGGGTTTTGGGTAGAAAATAGGGTTCTTGGTCAAATTTTGGGTTTAGGGTAAAAAATAGGGTTCGAATTAGGGTTTTGGATCAGAATTAGGGTTTTGGGTCTAAATTGGTGATTTGGGGTCAGAATTAGGGTTTTGGGTCCAAATTAGGGTTTTGGGTCTAAATTTGGGTTTAGGGTCTAAATTTGGGTTTTGGGTCAAAAATAAGGTGTCGGCTTTTGAGTTAAAAAATGGGTTTTTGGACAAAAATAGGGTTAGAATTAGGGTTTTTGGGTCTAAATTTGGATTTTGGGTCAAAATTAGGGCTCCGGGTTCTAGGTTAAATTTAGGGTTTAGGGTCAAAATTTAGGGTTTTGAATTAAAATTAGGGTTCTTGGTTAAATTTAGGGTTTTGGGACAAAAATAGGGTTAGAATTAGGGTTTTCATTCAAATTTAGGGTTTAGGGTTAAAATTAGGGTTTAAGCTTTGAATTAGGGTTTTTGGTTAAAAATATTGTTTTGTGTCTAAATTAGGGTCTCGGGTCAGAATTACGGTTTTGGGTCAAAATTAGGGCTCTGTGTTATAATTTGGGTTTTGGGTCAAAATTTTGGTTTTGGGTCAAAATTAGGGTTTCGGGTCAAAATTCGGGTTTTGGGTCAAAATTAAGGTTCTGGGTCAAATTTAGCGTTCTGGGTCAACATTAGGGTTTAGGGTTTGAATTTGGCTTTTGAGTTAAAAATAGGGTTTTGGGTCAAATATAGGGTTAAGGGTTTCAATTAGGGTTTTGAGTAAAGAATTGGGTTTTGGGACAAAAATGGGGTTAGAATTAGGGTTTTGGGTCTAAATTAGGGTTTTGGGTCATAATTTGGGTTTTGGGTCAAAATTAAGGTGTCGGGTTTTGAGTTAAAAAAGGGTTTTGGGACAAAAATAGGGTTAGAATTAGGGTTTTTGTGTCTAAATTAGGTTTTTGGTTCTAAATTAGGGTCTTGGGTCAAAATTAGGGTTATGGGTCAAATTTAGGGTTCTAGGTTAAATTTAGGGTTTAGGGTGAAAATTTAGGGGTTTGGATTAAAATTAGGGTTCTGGGTTAAATTTAGGGTTTTGGGACATAAATAGGTTTAGAATTAGGGTTTTGGTTCAAATTTAGGGTTTAGGGTTAAAATCAGGGTTTAGGCTTTGAATTAGGGTTTTGTGTCTAAATTAGGGTTTTGGGTCAGAATTAGGGTTTTTGGTCAAAATTAGGACTCTGGGTTATAATTTAGGTTTGGGGTCAAAATTTATGGTTTTGGATTAAAATTAGGGTTTTGGGTTTGATTTAGGTTTTTGGGACAAAAGTAGGGTTAGAATTAGGGTTTTTGGGTCTAAATAAGGGTCTTGGGTCAAAATTAAGGTTATGGGTCAAATTTAGGGTTCTGGGTTAAATTTAGGGTTTAGGGTGAAAATTTAGGGTTTTGGATTAAAATTAGGGTTCTGGGTTAAATTTAGGGTTTTGGGACATAAATAGGTTTAGAATTAGGGTTTTGGTTCAAATTTAGGGTTTAGGATCAAAGCTAGGGTTTAGGGTTAAAATCAGGGTTTAGGCTTTGAATTAGGATTTTGGGTTTAAAATAGGGTTTTGTGTCTAAATTAGGGTTTTGTGTCAAAATTAGGACTCTGGGTTATAATTTGGGTTTGGGGTCAAAATTTCGGTTTTCAGTCAAAATTTGGGTTTCGGGTTTGAATTAGGGTTTTGGGTCAAAATTAGTGCTCTGGGTCAACATTAGGGTTTAGGGTCAAAAATAGGGTTAGTATTAAGTTTTTGGGTTAAAATTAGGGTTTAGGGTCAAAAATTGGGTTCTGGGTCAAATTTAGGGTTCGAATTAGGGTTTTGGATCAGAATTAGGGTTTTGGGTCAGAATTATTGCTTTGGGTCAAAATTATGGCTTTGGGTTATTTTGGGGCAAAATTTAGGTTTTGGATCCAAATTAGGGTTTTGGGTCAAAATTAGGGTTTATGGTTTGAATTAGGGTTTTGAGTAAAAAATAGAGTTCTGGGACAAAAATAGGGTTAGAATTAGGGTTTTGGGGTCTAAATTAGGGTCTTGGGTCAAAATTAGGGTTCCTGGTTAAATTTAGGCTTTAGGGTCAAAAATTAGGGTATTGGATTAAAATTAGGGTTCTTGGTTAAATTCAGGGTTTTGTGACAAAAATAGGGTTAGAATTAGGGTTTTGGTTCAAATTTAGGTTTTAGGGTTAAAGTTAGGGTTTAGGCTTTGAATTAGGGTTTAGGGTTAAAAATAGGGTTTTGGGTCATATTTAGGGTTCTGGGTTAAATATAGGGTTTTGGGTCAAAATTTAGGATTTTGGGTTAAAATTAGGGTTCTGTGTTAAATTTAGGGTTTAGGGTCAAAATTTGGGTTTTGGGTTGAATTAGGGGTTTGAGTTAAAAATAGGGTTTTGGGACAAAAATAGAGTTAGAATTAGGGTTTTGGTTCAAATTTAGGGTTTATGATCAAATTTAGGGTTTAGGCTTTGAATTAGGGTTTTGGGTCAAAATTTCGGTTTTGGCTCAAAATTAGGGTTTAGGGTTTGTATTAGGGTTTTGGGTTAAAATTTGGGTTTTGGATTAAAATTCTGGGTCAAATTTAGGGTTTTGGGTCAACAATAGGGTTTAGGATTTGAAATAGGTGTTTGGGTCAGAATTACGGTTTTGGGTCAGAATTAGGGTTTTGGGTCAAAAATAGGGTTAGAATTAGGGTTTTGGGTCTAAATTAGAGTTAGAATTAGGTTGTGGGTCTAAATTAGGGTTTTTGGTCAAAATTAGGGTTATGGGTCAAATTTAGGGTTTAGGGTCAAAATTTAGGGTTTTGGATTAAAATTAGGGTTTTGGGTTTGATTTAGGTTTTTGGGACAAAAGTAGGGTTAGAATTAGGGTTTTTGGGTCTAAATAAGGGTCTTGGGTCAAAATTAAGGTTATGGGTCAAATTTAGGGTTCTGGGTTAAATTTAGGGTTTAGGGTGAAAATTTAGGGTTTTGGATTAAAATTAGGGTTCTGGGTTAAATTTAGGGTTTTGGGACATAAATAGGTTTAGAATTAGGGTTTTGGTTCAAATTTAGGGTTTAGGATCAAAGCTAGGGTTTAGGGTTAAAATCAGGGTTTAGGCTTTGAATTAGGATTTTGGGTTTAAAATAGGGTTTTGTGTCTAAATTAGGGTTTTGTGTCAAAATTAGGACTCTGGGTTATAATTTGGGTTTGGGGTCAAAATTTCGGTTTTCAGTCAAAATTTGGGTTTCGGGTTTGAATTAGGGTTTTGGGTCAAAATTAGTGCTCTGGGTCAACATTAGGGTTTAGGGTCAAAAATAGGGTTAGTATTAAGTTTTTGGGTTAAAATTAGGGTTTAGGGTCAAAAATTGGGTTCTGGGTCAAATTTAGGGTTCGAATTAGGGTTTTGGATCAGAATTAGGGTTTTGGGTCTAAAGTAGGTTTTTTGGGTCAGAATTATTGCTTTGGGTCAAAATTATGGCTTTGGGTTATTTTGGGGCAAAATTTAGGTTTTGGATCCAAATTAGGGTTTTGGGTCAAAATTAGGGTTTATGGTTTGAATTAGGGTTTTGAGTAAAAAATAGAGTTCTGGGACAAAAATAGGGTTAGAATTAGGGTTTTGGGGTCTAAATTAGGGTCTTGGGTCAAAATTAGGGTTCCTGGTTAAATTTAGGCTTTAGGGTCAAAATTTAGGGTTTTGGATTAAAATTAGGGTTCTGGGTTAAATTCAGGGTTTTGTGACAAAAATAGGGTTAGAATTAGGGTTTTGGTTCAAATTTAGGTTTTAGGGTTAAAGTTAGGGTTTAGGCTTTGAATTAGGGTTTAGGGTTAAAAATAGGGTTTTGGGTCAAATTTAGGGTTCTGGGTTAAATATAGGGTTTTGGGTCAAAATTTAGGATTTTGGGTTAAAATTAGGGTTCTGTGTTAAATTTAGGGTTTAGGGTCAAAATTTGGGTTTTGGGTTGAATTAGGGGTTTGAGTTAAAAATAGGGCTTTGGGACAAAAATAGAGTTAGAATTAGGGTTTTGGTTCAAATTTAGGGTTTAGGATCAAATTTAGGGTTTAGGCTTTGAATTAGGGTTTTGGGTCAAAATTTCGGTTTTGGCTCAAAATTAGGGTTTAGGGTTTGTATTAGGGTTTTGGGTTAAAATTTGGGTTTTGGATTAAAATTCTGGGTCAAATTTAGGGTTTTGGGTCAACAATAGGGTTTAGGATTTGAATTAGGTGTTTGGGTCAAAATTACGGTTTTGGGTCAGAATTAGGGTTTTGGGTCAAAAATAGGGTTAGAATTAGGGTTTTGGGTCTAAATTAGAGTTAGAATTAGGTTGTGGGTCTAAATTAGGGTTTTTGGTCAAAATTAGGGTTATGGGTCAAATTTAGGGTTTAGGGTCAAAATTTAGGGTTTTGGATTAAAATTAGGGTTTTGGGTTTGATTTAGGTTTTTGGGACAAAAGTAGGGTTAGAATTAGGGTTTTTGGGTCTAAATAAGGGTCTTGGGTCAAAATTAAGGTTATGGGTCAAATTTAGGGTTCTGGGTTAAATTTAGGGTTTAGGGTGAAAATTTAGGGTTTTGGATTAAAATTAGGGTTTTGGGTTAAATTTAGGGTTTTGGGACATAAATAGGTTTAGAATTAGGGTTTTGGTTCAAATTTAGGGTTTAGGATCAAAGCTAGGGTTTAGGGTTAAAATCAGGATTTAGGATTTGAATTAGGATTTTGGGTTTAAAATAGGGTTTTGTGTCTAAATTAGGGTTTTGGGTCAAAATTAGGACTCTGGGTTATAATTTGGGTTTTGGGTCAAAATTTCGGTTTTCAGTCAAAATTTGGGTTTCGGGTTTGAATTAGGGTTTTGGTTCAAAATTAGTGCTCTGGGTCAACATTAGGGTTTAGGGTCAAAAATAGGGTTAGTATTAAGTTTTTGGGTTAAAATTAGGGTTTAGGGTCAAAAATTGGGTTCTGGGTCAAATTTAGGGTTCGAATTAGGGTTTTGGGTCTAAAGTAGGTTTTTTGGGTCAGAATTATTGCTTTGGGTCAAAATTATGGCTTTGGGTTATTTTGGGGCAAAAATTAGGTTTTGGATCCAAATTAGGGTTTTGGGTCAAAATTAGGGTTTATGGTTTGAATTAGTGTTTTGAGTAAAAAATAGAGTTCTGGGACAAAAATAGGGTTAGAATTAGGGTTTTGGGGTCTAAATTAGGGTCTTGGGTCAAAATTAGGGTTCCTGGTTAAATTTAGGCTTTAGGGTCAAAATTTAGGGTTTTGGATTAAAATTAGGGTTCAGGTTAAATTCGGGGTTTGTGACAAAAATAGGGTTAGAATTAGGGTTTTGGTTCAAATTTAGGTTTTAGGGTTAAAGTTAGGGTTTAGGCTTTGAATTAGGGTTTAGGGTTAAAAATAGGGTTTTGGGTCAAATTTAGGGTTCTGGGGTTAAATATAGGGTTTTGGGTCAAAATTTAGGATTTTGGGTTAAAATTAGGGTTCTGTGTTAAATTTAGGGTTTAGGGTCAAAATTTGGGTTTTGGGTTGAATTAGGGGTTTGAGTTAAAAATAGGGCTTTGGGACAAAAATAGAGTTAGAATTAGGGTTTTGGTTCAAATTTAGGGTTTAGGATCAAATTTAGGGTTTAGGCTTTGAATTAGGGTTTTGGGTCAAAATTTCGGTTTTGGCTCAAAATTAGGGTTTAGGGTTTGTATTAGGGTTTTGGGTTTACATTTTGGTTTGGATTATAATTCTGGGTCAAATTTAGGGTTTTGGGTCAACAATAGGGTTTAGGATTTGAATTAGGTGTTTGGGTCAAAATTACGGTTTTGGGTCAGAATTAGGGTTTTGGGTCAAAAATAGGGTTAGAATTAGGGTTTTGGGTCTAAATTAGAGTTAGAATTAGGTTGTGGGTCTAAATTAGGGTTTTTGGTCAAAATTAGGGTTATGGGTCAAATTTAGGGTTTAGGGTCAAAATTTAGGGTTTTGGATTAAAATTAGGGTTTTGGGTTTGATTTAGGTTTTTGGGACAAAAGTAGGGTTAGAATTAGGGTTTTTGGGTCTAAATAAGGGTCTTGGGTCAAAATTAAGGTTATGGGTCAAATTTAGGGTTAAATTTAGGGTTTAGGGTGAAAATTTAGGGTTTTGGATTAAAATTAGGGTTCTGGGTTAAATTTAGGGTTTTGGGACATAAATAGGTTTAGAATTAGGGTTTTGGTTCAAATTTAGGGTTTAGGATCAAAGCTAGGGTTTAGGGTTAAAATCAGGGTTTAGGCTTTGAATTAGGATTTTGGGTTTAAAATAGGGTTTTGTGTCTAAATTAGGGTTTTGGGTCAAAATTAGGACTCTGGGTTATAATTTGGGTTTGGGGTCAAAATTTCGGTTTTCAGTCAAAATTTGGGTTTCGGGTTTGAATTAGGGTTTCGGGTCAAAATTAGTGCTCTGGGTCAACATTAGGGTTTAGGGTCAAAATAGGGTTAGTATTAAGTTTTTGGGTTAAAATTAGGGTTTAGGGTCAAAAATGGGTTGGTAAATTTAGGGTTGAATTAGGGTTTGGATCGAATTAGGGTTTTGGGTCAGTGTTAGCTTTGGGTCAAAATTATGGCTTTGGGTTATTTTGGGGCAAAATTTAGGTTTTGGTCAAATTAGGGTTTTGGGTCAAAATTGGGTTTATGGTTTGAATTAGGGTTTTGAGTAAAAATAGAGTTACTGGGACAAAAATAGGGTTAGAATAAGGGTTTTGGGGTCTAAGGGGTCTTGGGTCAAAATTAGGGTTCTGGTTAAATTTAGGCTTTAGGGTCAAAATTTAGGGTTTGGATTAAAATTAGGGTTCGGGTTAATTTAAGGTTTTTGTGACAAAAATAGGGTTAGAATTTGGTTTTTGGTTCATATTTAGGTTTTAGGGTTAATGTTTAGGTTTAGGCTTTGAATTTGTGTTGAGTGTTAAAAATAGGGTTTTGGTCAAATTTAGGGTTAAGGTTAAATATAGGGTTTTGGGTCAAAATTTAGGATTTTGGGTTAAAATTAGGGTTCTGTGTTAAATTTAGGGTTTAGGGTCAAAATTTGGGTTTTGGGTTGAATTAGGGGTTTGAGTTAAAAATAGGGCTTTGGGACAAAAATAGAGTTAGAATTAGGGTTTTGGTTCAAATTTAGGGTTTAGGATCAAATTTAGGGTTTAGGCTTTGAATTAGGGTTTTGGGTCAAAATTTCGGTTTTGGCTCAAAATTAGGGTTTAGGGTTTGTATTAGGGTTTTGGGTTAAAATTTGGGTTTTGGATTAAAATTCTGGGTCAAATTTAGGGTTTTGGGTCAACAATAGGGTTTAGGATTTGAATTAGGTGTTTGGGTCAAAATTACGGTTTTGGGTCAGAATTAGGGTTTTGGGTCAAAAATAGGGTTAGAATTAGGGTTTTGGGTCTAAATTAGAGTTAGAATTAGGTTGTGGGTCTAAATTAGGGTTTTTGGTCAAAATTAGGGTTATGGGTCAAATTTAGGGTTTAGGGTCAAAATTTAGGGTTTTGGATTAAAATTAGGGTTTTGGGTTTGATTTAGGTTTTTGGGACAAAAGTAGGGTTAGAATTAGGGTTTTTGGGTCTAAATAAGGGTCTTGGGTCAAAATTAAGGTTATGGGTCAAATTTAGGGTTCTGGGTTAAATTTAGGGTTTAGGGTGAAAATTTAGGGTTTTGGATTAAAATTAGGGTTCTGGGTTAAATTTAGGGTTTTGGGACATAAATAGGTTTAGAATTAGGGTTTTGGTTCAAATTTAGGGTTTAGGATCAAAGCTAGGGTTTAGGGTTAAAATCAGGATTTAGGCTTTGAATTAGGATTTTGGGTTTAAAATAGGGTTTTGTGTCTAAATTAGAGTTTTGGGTCAAAATTAGGACTCTGGGTTATAATTTGGGTTTGGGGTCAAAATTTCGGTTTTCAGTCAAAATTTGGGTTTCGGGTTTGAATTAGGGTTTTGGGTCAAAATTAGTGCTCTGGGTCAACATTAGGGTTTAGGGTCAAAAATAGGGTTAGTATTAAGTTTTTGGGTTAAAATTAGGGTTTAGGGTCAAAAATTGGGTTCTGGGTCAAATTTAGGGTTCGAATTAGGGTTTTGGATCAGAATTAGGGTTTTGGGTCAGAATTATTGCTTTGGGTCAAAATTATGGCTTTGGGTTATTTTGGGGCAAAATTTAGGTTTTGGATCCAAATTAGGGTTTTGGGTCAAAATTAGGGTTTATGGTTTGAATTAGTGTTTTGAGTAAAAAATAGAGTTCTGGGACAAAAATAGGGTTAGAATTAGGGTTTTGGGGTCTAAATTAGGGTCTTGGGTCAAAATTAGGGTTCCTGGTTAAATTTAGGCTTTAGGGTCAAAATTTAGGGTTTTGGATTAAAATTAGGGTTCTGGGTTAAATTCAGGGTTTTGTGACAAAAATAGGGTTAGAATTAGGGTTTTGGTTCAAATTTAGGTTTTAGGGTTAAAGTTAGGGTTTAGGCTTTGAATTAGGGTTTAGGGTTAAAAATAGGGTTTTGGGTCAAATTTAGGGTTCTGGGTTAAATATAGGGTTTTGGGTCAAAATTTAGGATTTTGGGTTAAAATTAGGGTTCTGTGTTAAATTTAGGGTTTAGGGTCAAAATTTGGGTTTTGGGTTGAATTAGGGGTTTGAGTTAAAAATAGGGCTTTGGGACAAAAATAGAGTTAGAATTAGGGTTTTGGTTCAAATTTAGGGTTTAGGATCAAATTTAGGGTTTAGGCTTTGAATTAGGGTTTTGGGTCAAAATTTCGGTTTTGGCTCAAAATTAGGGTTTAGGGTTTGTATTAGGGTTTTGGGTTAAAATTTGGGTTTTGGATTAAAATTCTGGGTCAAATTTAGGGTTTTGGGTCAACAATAGGGTTTAGGATTTGAATTAGGTGTTTGGGTCAAAATTACGGTTTGGGCCGAATTAGGGTTTTGGGTCAAAAATAGGGTTAGAATTAGGGTTTTGGGTCTAAATTAGAGTTAGAATTAGGTTGTGGGTCTAAATTAGGGTTTTTGGTCAAAATTAGGGTTATGGGTCAAATTTAGGGTTTAGGGTCAAAATTTAGGGTTTTGGATTAAAATTAGGGTTTTGGGTTTGATTTAGGTTTTTGGGACAAAAGTAGGGTTAGAATTAGGGTTTTTGGGTCAAAATAAGGGTCTTGGGTCAAAATTAAGGTTATGGGTCAAATTTAGGGTTCTGGGTTAAATTTAGGGTTTAGGGTGAAAATTTAGGGTTTTGGATTAAAATTAGGGTTCTGGGTTAAATTTAGGGTTTTGGGACATAAATAGGTTTAGAATTAGGGTTTTGGTTCAAATTTAGGGTTTAGGATCAAAGCTAGGGTTTAGGGTTAAAATCAGGGTTTAGGCTTTGAATTAGGATTTTGGGTTTAAAATAGGGTTTTGTGTCTAAATTAGGGTTTTGTGTCAAAATTAGGACTCTGGGTTATAATTTGGGTTTGGGGTCAAAATTTCGGTTTTCAGTCAAAATTTGGGTTTCGGGTTTGAATTAGGGTTTTGGGTCAAAATTCTGGTTTAGGGTCAACATTAGGGTTTAGGGTCAAAATAGGGTTAGAATTGAGTTTTTGCGTTAAAATTAGGGTTTAGGGTCAAAAATTGGGTTCTGGGTCAAATTTAGGGTTCGAATTAGGGTTTTGGATCAGAATTAGGGTTTTGGGTCAGAATTATTGCTTTGGGTCAAAATTATGGCTTTGGGTTATTTTGGGGCAAAATTTAGGTTTTGGATCCAAATTAGGGTTTTGGGTCAAAATTAGGGTTTATGGTTTGAATTAGTGTTTTGAGTAAAAAATAGAGTTCTGGGACAAAAATAGGGTTAGAATTAGGGTTTTGGGGTCTAAATTAGGGTCTTGGGTCAAAATTAGGGTTCCTGGTTAAATTTAGGCTTTAGGGTCAAAATTTAGGGTTTTGGATTAAAATTAGGGTTCTGGGTTAAATTCAGGGTTTTGTGACAAAAATAGGGTTAGAATTAGGGTTTTGGTTCAAATTTAGGTTTTAGGGTTAAAGTTAGGGTTTAGGCTTTGAATTAGGGTTTAGGGTTAAATATAGGGTTTTGGGTCAAATTTAGGGTTAAGGTTAAATATAGGGTTTTGGGTCAAAATTTAGGATTTTGGTTAAAATTAGGGTTCGTGTTAAATTTAGGGTTTCGGGTCAAAATTTGGGTTTTGGGTTGAATTAGGGGTTTGAGTTAAAAATAGGGCTTTGGGACAAAAATAGAGTTAGAATTAGGGTTTTGGTTCAAATTTAGGGTTTAGGATCAAATTTAGGGTTTAGGCTTTGAATTAGGGTTTTGGGTTAAAAATTTGGTTTTGGCTCAAAATTAGGGTTTAGGGTTTGTATTAGGGTTTTGGGTTAAAATTTGGGTTTTGGATTAAAATGTTGGTCAAATTTAGGGTTTTGGGTCAACAGTAGGGTTTAGGATTTGAATTAGGTGTTTGGGTCAAAATTACGGTTTTGGGTCAGAATTAGGGTTTTGGGTCAAAAATAGGGTTAGAATTAGGGTTTTGGGTCTAAATTAGGGTTAGAATTAGGTTTTGGGTCTAAATTAGGGGTTTGGGTCAAAATTAGGGTTATGGGTCAAATTTAGGGTTTAGGGTCAAAATTTAGGTTTTTGGATTAAAATTAGGGTTTTGGTTTGATTGAGGTTTTTGGGACAAAAGTAGGGAGAATTAGGGTTTTGGGTCAAAATAAGGGTCTTGGGTCAAAATTAAGGTTATGGGTCAAATTTAGGGTTAGGGTTAAATTTAGGGTTTAGGGGAGAATTTAGGGTTTTGGTTAAAATTAGGGTTAAGGTTAAATTTGGGTTTTGGGACATAAATAGGTTTGGAATTAGGGTTTGGTTCAAATTTAGGGTTTAGGATCAAAGCTAGGGTTTAGGGTTAAAATTGGGGTTTAGGCTTTGAATTAGGATTTTGGGTTTAAAATAGGGTTTTGTGTTTAAATTAGGGTTTTGTGTCAAAATTAGGACTCGGGTTATAATTTGGGTTTGGGGTCAAAATTTCGGTTTGGTCAAAATTTGGGTTTCGGGTTTGAAATATGGTTTTTGGTCTAATTTAGTGTTTTTGGTCAACATTATGGTTTTGGGTCTAAATTAGGTTTATAATTAATTTTTTTCGTTATAATTAGGGTTTAGGGTCAAAAATAGGGTTGGGTTAAATAGGGTTTTAGGGTTTGGATTAATTAGGGTTTGGGTCGAATTATTGCTTTGGGTCAAAATTATGGCTTTGGGTTAATTTGGGGCAATAGTTTAGGTTTTGGATCCAAATTAGGGTTTTGGGTCAAAATTAGGGTTTATGGTTTGAATTAGTGTTTTGAGTAAAAAAAGAGTTCTGGGATCAAAAATAGGGTTAGAATTAGGGTTTTTGGGTCTAAATTAGGGTATTGGGTCAAAATTAGGGTTCCTGGTTAAATTTAGGCTTTAGGGTCAAAATTTAGGGTTTTGGATTAAAATTAGGGTTTTGGGTTAAATTTAGGGTTTTGGGACAAAAATAGGGTTAGAATTAAGGTTTTGGTTCAAATTTAAGGTTTAGGGTCAAAGTTAGGGTTTAGGCTTTGAATTAGGGTTTAGGGTTAAAAATAAGGTTTTGGGTCAAATTTAGGGTTCTGGGTTAAATATAGGGTTTTGGGTCAAAATTTAGGATTTTGGGTTAAAATTAGGGTTCTGTGTTAAATTTAGGGTTTATGGTTAAAATTTGGGTTTTGGGTTGAATTAGGGTTTTGAGTTAAAAATAGGGTTTTGGGATAAAAATAGAGTTAGAATTAGGGTTTTGGTTCAAATTTAGGGTTTTGGATCAAAATTAGGGTTTGGGCTTTGAAATAGGGTTTTGGGTCAAAATTTTGGTTTTGGCTCAAAATTAGGGTTTAGGGTTGTATTAGGGTTTTGGGTTAAAATTTGGGTTTGGATTAAATTTCAAATTTAGGGTTTTGGGTCAACATTAGGGTTTAGGATTTGAATTAGGTGTTTGGGTCAAAATACGGTTTGGGTCGAATTAGGGTTTTGGGTCAAAAATAGGGTTAGAATTAGGGTTTTGGGTCTAAATTAGAGTTAGAATTAGGTTTTGGGTCTAAATTAGGGTTTTGGTCAAAATTGGGGTTATGGGTCAAATTTAGGGTTTAGGGTCAAAATTTAGGGTTTTGGATTAGGGTTTTGGTTTGATTTAGGTTTTGGGAAAAAAGTAGGGTTAGAATTAGGGTTTTGGGTCCAAATAATGGTTTTGGGACAAAATTAAGGTTATGGGTCAAATTTAGGGTTTAGGTTTAATTTAGGTTTAGGTGAAAATTTAGGGTTTTGGTTAAAATTAGGGTTTGGGTTAAAATTTGGGTTTGGGACATAAATAGGTTTAGAATTAGGGTTTTGGTCCAAATTTAGGGTTTAGGATCAAAGCTAGGGTTTAGGGTTAAAATCGGGGTTTAGGCTTTGAATTAGGGTTTTGGGTTTAAAATAGGGTTTTGTGTCTAAATTAGGGTTTTGTGTAAAATAGGGTGTTATAATTAGGGTTTGGGGTCAAAATTTTGGTCAAAATTGGGTTTGGGTTTGAATTAGGGTTTGGGTCAAAATTAGTGTTTTGGGTCAACATTAGGGTTTAGGGTCAAAATTAGGGTTAGTTTAAGTTTTGGGTTAAGATTAGGGTTTAGGGTCAAAAATTGGGTTTGGGTCAAATTAGGTCGAGGGTTTTGGATCGGAATAGGGTTTTGGGTAGAATTATTTGGGTCAAAATTAGGCTTTGGGTTATTTTGGGGAATTTAGGTTTTGGAACCAAATTAGGGTATTGGGTCAACATTAGGCTTTAGGGTAAGAATTAGGGTTATGAGATAAAAATAGAGTTATGGACAAAAATAGGGTTAGAATTAGGGTTTTGGGGCTAAATTAGGGTCTTGGGTCAAAATTAGGGTTCTGGTTAAATTTAGGCTTTGGGTCAAAATTTAGGGGTTTGGATTAAAATTAGGGTTATGGGTTAAATTAGGGTTTTGGGACAAAAATAGGGTTAGAATAGGGTTTTGGTTCAAATTTAGGTTTTAGGGTTAAAGTTAGGGTTTAGGCTTTGAATTAGGGTTTAGGGTTAATAATAGGGTTTTGGGTAAAATTTAGGGTTATGGATTAAATATAGGGTTTGGGTCAAAATTTAGGATTTTGGGTTAAAATTAGGGTTCAGTGTTAAATTTAGGGTTTAGGGTCAAAATTTGGGTTTTGGGTTGAATTAGGGTTTTGAGTTAAAAAAAGGGATTTGGGAAAAAAATAGAGTTAGAATTAGGGTTTTGGTTCAAATTTAAGGTTTAGGATCAAATTTAGGGTTTAGGCTTTGAATTAGGGTTTTGGGTCAAAATTTGGTTTTGGCTCAAAATTAGGGTTTAGGGTTTGTATTAGGGTTTTGGGTTAAAATTCGGGTTTTAGATTAAAATTCTGGGTCAAATTTTGGGTTTTGGGTCAACATTAGGGTTTAGGATTTGAATTAGGTGTTTTGGTCAAAATTATGGTTTTGGGTCAGAATTAGGGTTTTGGGTCAAAAATAGAGTTAGAATTAGGGTTTTGCGTCTAAATTAGGGTTAGAATTAGGTTGTCGGTCTAAATTAGGGTTTTGGGTCAAATTTAGGGTTCTGTGTTAAATTTAGGGTTTAGGGTCAAAATTTAGGGTTTTGGATTAAAATTAGGGTTTTGGGTTCAATTTAGGTTTTGGGACAAAAGTAGGGTTAGAATTAGGGTTTTGGGTCTAAATTAGGGTTTTGGTCTAAATTAAGGTTATGGGTCAAATTTAGGGTTTGGTTAAATTTAGGGTTTAGGGTTGAATTTGGGTTTTGGGTTAAAATTAGGGTTTGGGTTAAATTTGGGGTTTGGGATATAAATAGGTTTGGAATTAGGGTTTTGGTTCAAATTAGGGTTTAGGTCAAAGTTAGGGTTTAAGGGTTGAAAATGAGGATTTAGGGTTTGAATTTGGGTTTTGGGGTTTAAAATAGGGTTTTGGGTTTAAATTAGGGTTTTGGTAATTAGGGTTTTGGTTATAATTTGGGTTTTGGGTCAAAATTGGGTTTTGGTCAAATTTGGGTTTCGGTTTGAATTAGGGTTTTGGGTCAAAATTAGTGCTTTGGGTCAACATTAGGGTTTAGGGTCAAAAATAGGGTTAGTATTAAGTTTTGGGTTAAAATTAGGGTTTAGGGTCAAAAATTGGTGTCGAATTTTGGTTGAATTAGGGTTTTGGGACGAAATTAGGGTTTGGGTCTAAAGTAGGTTTTGGGTCGGAATTATTGTTTTGGGTCAAAATTATGGTTTTGGGTTAATTTGTTTGAGCAAAATTTAGGTTTTGGATCCAAATAGGGTTAGAATTAGGTTTGGTTAGAATTAGGGTTTAGGTAAAAATAGGGTTGGGAAAAGGTTGGGACAAAAATAGGGTTAGAATTAGGGTTTTGGGTCTAAATTAGGGTTTTGGTCAAAATTAGGGTTTGGGTTATTAAATTTAGGTTTTGGGTTAAAATTTGGGGTTTTGGATTAAAATTAGGGTTTAGGGTTTAAATTAGGGTTTTGAGAAAAATAGGGTTTTGGGTTGGTTGATTAGGTTTTAGGTTAAAGTTAGGGTTTAGGCTTTGAATTAGGGTTTAGGGTTAAAAATATGGTTTTGGGTCAAATTTAGGGTTAGGTTAAATATAGGGTTTTGGGTCAAAATTTAGGATTTTGGGTTAAAATTAGGGTTCGTGTTAAATTTAGGGTTTAGGGTCTAAATTTGTGTTTTGGTTTGAATTAGGGTTTTGTTATAAAAATAGGGTTTTGTGACAAAATTGAGTTAGACTTTGGGTTTTGGTTCAAATTTAGGGTTTAGGATCAAATTTAGGGTTTTGGATCTGAATTTGGGTTTTGGGTCAAAAATTCGGTTTTGGCTCTAAATTAGGGTTTAGGGTTTGTATAAGGTTTTGGGTTAAAATTTGGGTTTTGGATTAAAATTGGTGGGTCAAATTTAGGGTTTTGGGTCAACAATAGGGTTTAGGATTTGAATTAGGTGTTTGGGTCAAAATTACGGTTTTGGGTCGAAATTAGGTTTTGGGTCAAAAATAGGGTTAGAATTAGGGTTTTGGGTCTAAATTAGAGTTAGAATTAGGTTGTGGGTCTAAATTAGGGTTTTGGTCAAAATTAGGTTATGGGTCAAATTTAGGGTTTAGGGTCAAAATTTAGGGTTTTGGATTAAAATTAGGGTTTTGGGTTTGATTTAGGTTTTGGGACAAAAGTAGGGTTTAGAATTAGGGTTTTGGGTTTAAATAAGGGTTTGGGTCAAAATTTGGTTATGGGTCAAATTTAGGGTTTAGGGTAAAATTTAGGTTTAGGGTGAAAATTTGGGTTTGGGTTAAAATTAGGGTTTTGGTTAAAATTTAGGGTTTTGGGACATAAATAGGTTTAGAATTAGGGTTTTGGTCCAAATTTAGGGTTTAGGATCAAAGCTAGGGTTTAGGGTTAAAATGGGTTTAGGATTTGAATTAGGATTTTGGGTTTAAAATAGGGTTTTGGTCTAAATGGTTGAATTAGGGTTTGGTCAAAATTTGGGTTTTGGGTTATAATTTGGGTTTGGGTCAAATTTGGGTTTCGGGTGTTTGAATTAGGGTTTGGGTCAAAATTAGTGCTCTGGGTCAACATTAGGGTTTAGGGTCAAAAATAGGGTTAGTGTTAATTTTTGGGTTAAAATTAGGGTTTAGGGTCAAAATTGGGTTCGGGTCAAATTTAGGGTTGAATTAGGGTTTTGGGACAGAATAGGGTATTGGGTCTAAAGTAGGTTTTTGGGTCGAAATTATTTTTGGGTCAAAATTAGGGTTTGGGTTAAGGGGCAAAATTTAGGTTTTGGATCAAAATGGTTTAGGTTTGGGTAATTTCGTTTGAATTAGGGTTTGAGTAAAAATAGAGTTAGGGACAAAATAGGGTTAGAATTAGGGTTTTGGGTCTAAATTAGGTGGGAATAGGGGAAATTTAGGCTTTTGGGTCAAAATTGGGTTTAGGGTTAAAATTAGGGTTTTGGTCAAAATAGGGGTTTGGGAAAAATAGGGTTAAATTTGGGTTTTGGTTCAAATTTAGGGTTTAGGCTTTGAATGAGGGTTTAGGGTTAAAATTAGGGTTCTGGGTCAAATTTAGGGTTCTGGGTTAAATATAGGGTTTTGTGTCAAAATTTAGGATTTTGGGTTAAAATTAGGGTTCTGTGTTAAATTTAGGGTTTAGGGTAAAAATTTGGGTTTTGGGTTGAATTAGGGGTTTGAGTTAAAAATAGGGTTTTGGGACAAAAATAGAGTTAGAATTAGGGTTTTGGTTCAAATTTAGGGTTTAGGATCAAAATTAGGTTTTATGCTTTGAATTAGGTTTTAGGGTCAAAATTTAGGTTTGTGTCAAAATTAGGGTTTAGGGTGTATTTGGGTTTTGGGTTAAAATTCGGGCTTGGGTAAAAATTCGTGTCAAATTTAGGGTTTTGGGTCAACATTAGGGTTTAGGATTTGAATTAGGTGTTTGGGTCAAAAATACGGTTTTGGGTCAGAATTAGGGTTTTGGGTCAAAAATAGGGTTAGAATTAGGGTTTTGGGTCTAAATTAGGGTTAGAATTCGGTTGTGGGTCTAAATTAGGGTTATGGGTCAAATTTAGGGTTTAGGGTCAAAATTTAGGGTTTTGGATTAAAATTAGGGTTTTTTAGGTTTTGGACAAAAGTAGGGTTAGAATTAGGGTTTTGGGTCTAATTAAGGGTCTTGGGTAAAATTAGGGTTTAGGGTCAAATTAGGGTTGGGTTAATTAGGGTTAGGGTGAAAATTTGGTCTTGGTTAAAATTAGGGTTTAGGGTTAGAATTAGGGTTTTGGGACAAAATAGGTTTAAATTTGGGTTTGGGTCAAAGTTTAGGGTTTGGATCAAAATTTTGGGGGTTTAAAATTAGGGTTTAGGGTTTGGGATTAGGGTTTAGGATTTAAAATAGGGTTGTGTTTAAATTAGGGTTTAGGGTCAAAATTAGGGTTAGAATTAGGGTTTTGGGTTAAAATTGGGTTTGGGTCAAAGTAGGGTTCTTGGTTAAATGTAGGGTTTAGGGTAAAAAATTTAATTAGGTTTGGGACTAAATTAGGGTTTTGGGTCTAAATAGGGTTTTGGGTCAAGATTAGGGTTTGGGTTAGGAAATTAGGGTTTGGGCAAATTTGGGTTTTGAATAAAAATGGGTTTGGTTAATTTGGGTTTTGGGACAAAAATAGGGTTGTGAATTAGGTTTGGTTCAAAATGGGTTTAGGGTTAAAATTAGGGTTTAGGTTTGAATTAGGGTTTTGGGTTAAAAATAGGGTTTGGGTCAAAAGTTGTGGGTTTGGTTGAAATTAGGGTTTAGGTTCAAAATAGGAATTGGGTTATAATTTGGGTTTTGGGTCAAAATTGGTTTGGTCAAAATTGGGTTTTGGGTTAAAATTGGTGGGTTCAAAATTAGGGTTTGGTCAAATTAGGGTTTTGGGTCAACATTAGGGTTTAGGGTTTGAATTTGGCTTTTGAGTTAAAAATAGGGTTTTGGGTCAAAAATAGGGTTAGAATTAAGGTTTTGCGTTAAATTAGGGTTTGGTATTGGGTTTGGGTTGTCAAATTTAGGGTTAGGTTAAATTTAGGGTTTTGGATTTGGGTTTGGGTAAAATTAGGGTTGTGTTTAAATTAGGGTTTGGGTCAAAATTGGGTTTGGGTTAAATTAGGGTTTGGGTTAAAATTTGGGTTTGGGCAAAAATAAGTTGTAGGTTTTGGTTCAAAGGTTTTGGACAAAATAGGGTTAGGAATTAGGTTTTGGGTTAAAAATTAGGTTTTGGGTCTAAATTGGGGTTTTGGGCAAATTTGGGTTTTGGTTAAATTGGTTTGGGGTTATGTTTAAATTTAGGGTTTGGGTTAAAATTGGTTTGGAATTAAAATTAGGTTTGGTGAAATTGTTGGTAAAATAGGGTTAGAATTAGGGTTTTGGTTTAAATTAGGGTTGTTAGGTTTTGGTTTGAATTAGGGTTTTGGGTTAAATTAGGGTTGGTTGGGTTATTTAGGGTTTGGGTCAAAATTAGGGCTGGGTTATAATTTAGGTTTTGGGTCAAAAATGGGTTTGAATTAGGGTTTTGGGCAAAATTGGGTTTTGGTTAAAATTAGGGTTTGGGTCAAAATTAGGGTTTAGGAATTAGGATTTTGGGTTAAAATTAGAGTTTTGGTCAAAAATAGGGTTATGGGTCAAATATTGGGTCTTATGTCAAAAATGGGTCAGATGGTTTTGGGTGTAAATTAGGGTTTGGGTCTAAATTAGGCTTTGGGTTTTTGGGGTTAAATGTAGGTTTTGGGTCAAAATTAGGGTTTAGGGTTTCAATTAGGGTTTTGAGTAAGAATTGTTTTGGGTCAAAAATAGGGTTAGAATTAGGGTTTTGGGGCAAATTTTGGGTTTTGGGTCAAAATAGGGTTTGGTTAGAAGGGTTTTGGGAAAAAAATGGGGTTAGAATTAGGATTTTTGGGTCTAACTTAGGTTTTGGGTCTAGATTAGGGTCTTCGGTCAAAATTAGGGTGGGATGGGTCAAATTAGGGTTGGAAATTTAGGGTTTGGGTCAAATTAGGGTTTTGGGTCAAATTGGGTTTTGTGTTATAATGGGTTTGGGTGTAAATTTCGGTTTGGGTCAAAATTAGGGTTTTGGGTCAAAATTTGGGTTTTGGGTTGATTTGGTTTTGGGTTTAAATTGGGTTTAGGGTCAAAAATAGGGTTAGAATTAAGTTTTTGCGTTAAAATTAGGGTTTAGGGTCAAAAATAGGGTTTGGGTCAAATTTAGGGTTTGTTAATTAGGTTTTGGATCATAATTAGGGTTTTGGGTCTAAATTAGGGTTTTGGGGAATAGGGTTTTGGGTTGGGGCTTTGGGTTATCTTGGGTCAAAATTTTGTTTTGGATCCAAATTAGGGTTTTGGGTCAAAATTAGGGTTTAGGGTTTGAATTAGGGTTTTGATTAAAAATGGGGTTTGGGACAAAAATTAGGGTTTTGGGTCTAAATTAGGGTTTGGGTCAAAATTAGGGTTTGGTTAAATTTGGGTTTAGGGTCAAAAATTGGGTTTTGGATTAAAATTAGGGTTAGGTTAAATTTAGGGTTTTGAGACAAAAATAGGGTTAGAATTAGGGTTTAGTTCAAATTTAGGGTTTAGGATCAAAATCAGGGTTTGGGTTAAATTAGGGTTTATGCTTTGATTGTTGGGTGAATTAGGGTTTGGTTCAAATTTAGGGTTTTGGTTTAAATTTAGGGTTTGGGTTTGAATTAGGGTTGGGTTAGGGGGATTAGGGTTTGGGTCAAGGTGGGTTTAGGGTCAGAATGGGCTTTGGGTATAATTTGGGTTTTGGTCAAAGTTAGGGTTTTGGGCCAAATTAGGGTTTAGAATTAGGTGTATGGGTCTAAATTGGTTTTGGGTCAAAATAGGGTTTTGGGTCAAATTTAGGGTTAGGGTATTGGGTCTGAATAGGGTTAGAATTAGGGTTTGGGTCTAAATTTGGGTTTAGGGTTAGAATTTGGGTTTAGGCTTTGAATTTAGGGATTGGGTTTTGGTAAATAGGGTTTTGGTCTAAATAGGGTTTGTTGGAATTTGGGGTTTTGGTTGAGTTTAGGTTTTGTTTAGAATTTTGGTTTGGGTCAAATTTAGGGTTTGTTTGAATTTGGGGTTTGGGTCAAAAGGGTTTGGTCAAAAATAGGGTGGTAGAATTAGGGTTTGCGTTAGAATTAGGGGTTTATAATTTGGGTTTGGGTCAAAAATTGGGGTAGGTTTTGGGAAAATAGGTGGTATTATAAAATTCGGGTTGGATCCAAATTAGGGTTTTGGGTCAAATTAAGGGTTTAGGGTTTGAATTAGGTTTTGAGTAAAAATAGGGTTTTGGGACAAAAATAGGGTTAGAATTAGGTTTTGGGTTAGAATTGGGGTCTTGGGTCAAAATTAGGGTTCTGGTTAAATTTAGGGTTTAGGGTCAAAATTTTGGGTTTTGGATTAAAATTGGGGTTGTGGGTTAAATTTAGGGTTTGGGACAAAAATAGGGTTGGATAGGTTTTGGTCAAATTTAGGGTTTTGGGTCAAAATTAGGGTTTAGGCTTTGAATTAGGGTTGTGGGTTAAAAATAGGTTTTGGGTTAAAATTAGGGTTTGGGTTAAATTTAGGGTTTTGGGTCAAATTTAGGATTTTGGGTTAAAATTAGGGTTTTGGGTTTGAATTTGGGTTTGGAGTTAGAATTTGGGTTTTGGGTAAATGGGTTGAATTAGGGTTTTTGAGTTAAAATTAGGGTTTTGGTTCAAATGTAGGGTTAGGGAATTAGGGTTTTGGTATTGATGGGGTTTTGGATCAAAATTAGGGTTTAGGGTTGAGTTAGGGTTTGGGTTAAAAATTTGGGTTTTGTGTCTAAATTAGGGTTTTGGGTCAAAAGTTTGGGTCAAAGTAGGGTTTTGAGTTAAAAGGGGTTTTGGGACAAAAATAGGGTTAGAATTAGGGTTTGGTCCAAACTTAGGGTTTAGGCTTAGAATTAGGGTTTTGGGTAAAAGGGTTTGGGGTTAGGGTTTTGGGTTTGATTTAGGGTTTTGGGTCAGATTTGGGTTTTGGGTTAAATTTGGGTTTCGGGTTAAATTAGGGTTTTGGGTTTAGATAGGGTTTGTTTGAATTGGGTTTTGAGTCGGAAATAGGGTTTTGGGACAGATTGGGGTTAGAATTTCGGTTTGGGTTCAAATTTGGGTTTCGGTCAAAATTAGGTTTCGGTTTGAATTAGGTTTTGGGTCAAGTAATTTGGTTTTGGGTTAAAGAGGGTTTTGGGTCAGAAATTTATTTGGGTTAGGGTCAGAATTATGTGGGTTGGTTGGGTTTGGGTCAAATTTAGGGTTTTGGATCTAAATTGGGGCTTTGGGTTATTTTGTGTCAAAATTTCGGTTTTGGATCCAAGTTGGGGTTTTAGGCTTTTGAATTAGGGTTTGGGTAAAATAGGGTTGGGAAATAAGGTTTGAGTAGGGTTGGTCTAGAATGGGGCCTTGGGTCAAGTGGGTTTCTGGTTAGAATTTAGGGTTTAGGGTCAAATTTAGGGTTTTGGAGTTAAGTTAGGGTTTGGGTTAAATTTCGGGGTTTGGGACAAAAGTGGGGTTATAATTAGGGTTTTGGTTCAAATTTGGGTTTAGGGAAGGAAAGTTAGGGTTTGGAAGCTTTGAATTAGGGTTTAGGGTTAAAAATGGGTTTTGGGTCAAGTTTGGGGTTGGGGTTAATGTGTTTGGGGTCAAAATTTAGGATTTTGGGTTAAAATTAAGGTTGTGGTTAAATTTAAGGGTTTACGGTCAAAGAATTTGGGTTTTGGGTTGAATTGGGGTTTGAGTTAAAAATGGGGTTTGGACAAAAAATAGAGTTTTGGGTTTTAGCAATTTAGGGTTTAGGATCAGAATTAGGGTTAGAACTTTGAATTAGGGTTTTGGGTTAAAAATAGGGTTTTGTTAGAATTGGGGTTTTGGTTTAAGTTGGGACTTTGGGTTTAAATTAGGGTTTTTGTCTAAATTAGGGTTTCGGGGGGGTGGGGTTGAGTTAGGATTGGTCAAAATTTGTGTTTTTGGTTAAAATTTTTGTTTTGGGTCAGAGTTTGGGTTTGGGTTTGGGTCATTCGGGTTTTGGGCAATTTGGGTTGGGTTTGAAGGTGGTTTTGTGTTAAAAAGAGGGTTTTGGGTCAAAAATAGTTGGTTAAATTAAGGGGTTACGTGTAAAATTGGGTTTGGGTCAAATTTGGGTTTCGGGTCAAAGGGAGGGGGTGATTTGGGTTGAAAAGTTGGGGTTTTGGGTCAAAAATGGGTGGAAGGTTTTGGGTCAAAATTAGGGTTTAGGGTTTGAATTAGGGTTTTGAGTAAAAATAGGGGTTTTGGGACAAAAATAGGGTTAGAATTAGGGTTTTGGGTCTAAGTTAGGGTCTTGGGTCAAAGTTCGGGTTCTGGGTTAAATTTAGGGTTTAGGGTCAAATTTTGGGTTTTGGTTAAGAGTTAGGGTTGTGGGTCGGTTAGGGTTTGGGACAAAAATAGGGTTGGAGAAAGGGTTTTGGTTCAAATTTAGGGTTTAGGGTCAAAGTTGGGTTTAGGCTTTGAATTAGGGTTTAGGGTTAAAAATAGCGTTTGGTCAAATTTAGGGTTCTGGGTTAAATTTAGGGTTTTGAGTCAAAATTTAGGATTTTGGGTTAAATTAGGGTTGTGTTAAATTTGGGTTTAGGGTCAAAATTTGGGTTTTGGGTTGAATTAGGGTTTTGAGTTAAAAATAGGGTTTTGGGATAAAAATAGAGTTAGAATTAGGGTTTTGGTTCAGATTTGGGGTTTAGGATCAAAGTGGGTTTGGGCTTTGAATTGGGGTTTGGTCAAAATTTGGTTTGGCTCAAATTAGGGTTGGGGTTTTAATTAGGGTTTTGGGTTTAAATTCGTGTTTTGGATTAAAAGTTGGGTCAAATTTAGGGTTTTGGG